>OZ010800.1:27593151-28071651 GCA_963932465.1 Maratus speciosus
GCAGGATTTGGCTCATTCAACTTAGATTAAATTCGGCTGTTTTCTGTATTATGAAATTTTATCTTAGACTTCAGTTACCAACATTTTCAAACATCAATGGTGCATTCTTTTTTGCGGGTCTATAGGCTAGATTACTACAAGGTTTGTCTCGCAGAACTTGGTTTTTGATTGTCTTCGGCACATGCGGAGTACTTCCGGTACATGCTGCTTTAGGTAGTGGGGATCCAGGTCTCAGGTTGGTTCAAAAAAAGGTTTCTTGGGAGCACACTAGATGCTTCGGAAGACAATGGGGCCCCGAAACTAGGTCCATTAAAAAAAGTTTTAAAGATATAAATTCATACAAAGTTGAGTTTTGTTTAAGGTTATTATAACGGGCGACCGTCAACGCCGGGCGGGTCAACTGTTAGGTACAATAAATTTTAAATGATTTTTGAAATAAATACAGTAATATACTGTACTACTTATTGCAATGGAAAACAAATATAATGCACTCAATGCTAATTTTTTATTAATGTTCAATAAAATTTTAAATCGAAAATCATCATGAAATATTTCAATAACTATTTAAATAAGAGCGTGATGCGGTTTTTCTTACATCGATGTTGAATTTCCCAGTTGAGTAAATTGGATGAGTGGTTGACTTTTCCATAAATTTGCCCCTGCAGCTTGTATAACTTCAACACTTCTATTCGGTGTAAAAATATAGTCGAATACTGGGATCTATAAATAAAAAATATATTCATTTTTAAGCATAAATAACGTCAATTTCTGATATTAATAAAATTCATGGCAACAAGTAATATCCAAGTTCTTATACGCTTTTATGTTAACAGGTTTTTATAATAATAACCTTCCCTTTTCAGCTTAGATTTCAAAGCTCTAAATATCGTTAGATATCATGACATATGAAATTAACTTTGCTTTACTAACACAAATCTTCGCTTCAAAATGTAATATAATTTACTCCATCGAAGTGAACAGATAATATATTTTCTACTCATATACGGGTTGTTGTCGAATTCAACCGACAAAGGAATCGAGTGGATGAAAAACTACCATACAAGAAATGGTCGCAAGCCACTTATTTAATCAAAAATGCAGTGTGTACTACCCTAATTTAATTTGGGTTGACAGTAATAACATTAAAAAAATCGACGCGGAAACTCAAAAATCTCTAAAAATTGCTGAAAGTAAAATTAAACATAAAATTAAAAAGTGCTAAAATTCAAAAACCGTGGACGAAAAAATTTAGAATATCAGGTTAAAAATTCTAAACAAAATTCCTTTTAAAACGTAAAACTAATACTGCGAAAGTAGAAAAATCACTGAAAATCACATTAAAAATCGCTAAAATTCAAAAATTGCGGTTGACAAAATGTGCTATTATTGGATAAAAATTTTATAATAAATTCCTTTTCCGAAGTCAAAAGGTAGCCGCGGAGCTCGAAAAAACTCTAATTAACATTTTGCAAAATGCCTTAAAAATTGCCAAATAATAAAAAATGACAGGAGACAAAATACACTATAATGGAGTAAAACATTGTATTCTGAATGTATACTAATTGAACAAAAACATAATTTTCGGAACAAATAAAAAACTAGTCGCTGGAGGTCCCCGTAATACTTACCCATTATGGATATGCATAATATAACGCATGAAAATAAAACCTGTAAACTATTTATAAAATGCATTGCAATTCCAAAATAAAATTGAAACCTATATTTAAATATTTTTAATACATAGTAATGCTCTGTTACTGAATTGCGGGTATTACTTGATTATCCCATCGTCCAATTTCGACAAATGATATAAAACGACAAACAACTCGCAAAATTATACAAATTGGCATAATTTTTATTTTAAATAACGAAACAACAAATAAATTAGTAAAAGATTATTAAAAATATAAATAAAACGTCGAATTAAAAAGCACTTGATGACACAACAAACACGTATAACGTGTTTAAGTGAATGTGACATTTACGATAAGCCATTATTGTGCATTTAATCTTTTAGTTTGGCGATAGTTTTTTGGTTGACGGGATAATCAAGTAGTACCGAATTGCGTGAAAGAAACATCCTTATAACTCCAAAAATGATAATCATAATTACTAACAGTTTACTGCATTTAATTAGGCTGATGTCAGACAAACGACTATTTGTACGCTTTTTCTCTCCACACAAAGCAGGAACCTGTTAGCGAAGTTGTTTCGAGTCTGTTCGTCTCTGAAGGTCTGCTTCGTGTGGATAGGAAAAGCGTGCAAATAGACGTTCGTCTGACATTAGCCTTAAAATATACATTCCCAATTAAAATGTATCTTTGAATTGAAATTTGCATGAAATACAGAGACATGAAAAATCAAAGATTGTGAAAAATATGATGACAAATATCTTGGTAACTACTTATCCGATCGACTTCATTCTTTATGCAAAATTCATGTTTTAGTATTGTCTTTTATATTCACTCCTCTAACCAATTAAAAAAAAATTATATACCTTTTATCAGAACGAATACTTCGAGGCTATGAAAAAAAGTTTTGGATAATCGAGGTTAGTGGTATTCAGTAGGCTTCTTCCCATTGATACATGCTAAGTACACAGCAAATTTCCAGTCTCTATCTCAATTTGTTCGTGAGATAGATCGTTTACAGACACACAGACGCATAGACAGACGGACGGAAACGTTTTTTCTCTAAAAATATATTTTTCGGTATCTCCACTGTCTGAAAAGTGTAAATCCGTCAAGATTTTTTTTTTCAATTTTAAAAACGATTACAAGACTTACTTACATATGATGTGTAAACAACAATTTATTTCCCACATTGTTTAGGCCATAGAAGGGCCTGACATTATTTCATTCACTTGTTTCTATATTTAACGTTTAATCCTTGTAACATACGTTGTTAAACTATTTGAACTGCGGAAACTTAGCCTTTTCACAGTTTCCACACATAAAAACCCTCACAAATGCTACATAATCACGGCCTATGGAAACTCCATGTATTCGGGAGTGACACTAGAAAATTCGTCTAAGTCTCACAGTTTGCCGGTAACTTAAAAGTAAATAACTTCAGTGCGATCGATCTTATGAAGATGACACTTTGGAACATAGTACATAAAAAGAGGACCACTGGCTCCCACTTTGTAACACCGAAATATGCAGCTAAGTGCTTTTTGACATCGCATACTTTGAGAGGAGTGTGCCGTTGGCAAAAAGGGGAAAGAGCCCCCCGACCAGCTACTAGAAGGTCGGCTGTCAAAAAGGTCTTGACGGGCGGACCAATGACAGCGGATGTTGGAAACTAGCATTGTTTTCCGAGAGAGAAATGAAGGATATATACGAGATCTCTGAGGAGATCAGGGGAATTAGTTGACTTTTAGAAGAGTTTAGCAGAAGCTAAACGTGAAAAGAGGTTCTTCAACCTAAAGGAGAGAAAAGTTTCTCTCCAGGCTTTTCACGGGATTATTTTTCGGAGGTCGCTCCGAGGAGAGGGGAGACTTGTTTCTCTCAACGGCAACAATAGCGGATCAGCTGAGCCACAGCTGGGAGCATTAGGGGAAAAGCTGCACGCACGGGCGAACGTTAGTCCGTACCTTTAACGGACATGTGATTACTTAGAAGGGACCATAGTGTTTCCCAGAGACTCTTGAATATAACTAATCTGGACTCTGATTTGTTATCCGGTCAAGGACAATTTTAGATATTCCTACCTTACAAGACTTTATTTCATCAAATTAATTTCCTAAGTATTTGTTGTGTTAGTGTAGACATTGTATTTAGCCAAGATTTCTTGTTGTTTTGCGAGAATAAAACCTTTAATTTTTCATCTTAACTAAAACCTTTGTCATCACGTCTCTGAGGAGTTTACGTCACGCTACCGCCCTCATCTGAGGCCCCGCAACTGGTGGCAGCTAAAAAAGAACTTTGATACTAAAATAAAGTGGCGGTGAGGCAGTGGAAATCTGATATTGAAAGTCCCGTGTGCTAACCAGCGGACAGCAGGACGAAAAAACAACTGCAGCAAAGGACACAGCAATCAAGCTCTCCAAGAAAAGGCGGACGGAACTCCAAGAGATCCACTGGGAGCCTAAAGAACAAGCCCGGAGCAAGCAGACCGGAGCCAGATCCCCTGGAAAAGGCCTAACGCGAGACGGACAGCGAGGAAGACAGGTGCTTCAACGACAGTGCACTAAGATTCAGCAGTGGCACCCAACTAATGATCAACGGTGTTCCGATCAGCCCACAACCGGCAGTTCAGTTGATGGCAAGTCGGCGCAACAGGGGAGGTAAGCTCATAATAAAAAAAAATTTTTTGAGTGGCTCTTATTGTTAGAATTGTTTAAATGTGTCAAGTAAATAGCTAAAGTATTCAGGCAAAATTTATTGTGTGTCTTCAAATAAAAAAAAGCATTAAGCTAAGAAGAGTTAAAGTTAACTTAAGTAGCCTAGCCTATTAATCAGATTTAGAATCTAGGATTTATTCGGGAAGAATAAATGGGAAATCTTTTTTTTTCTAGTACTAAGAATAGAAAAATTTCAGGATTAAATTGTGCTTAGGGGTGGGGAAAAAAACCCAAAGGGAAGAGCTTTTTAAATTAGATGTGCAAGGATACAATGTTATTTATAGATTCGTGCAGGAAAATATTTTATTAATTGTTGGTTATTATATAAAGAAATTTTCTGAATTTATGAAAAGTATTGGTAGCACTGGATCAGGATTGCAAGGTGTGCTCAATCTTGAGGAAATTTAAGAGTTTTTAAAAAAGTTATATGTACAATTGGTATAAAATTTTCAGATACTTTGTTTCATTTTGTGTGCATAGTGATTTCAGAGCTGGATTTATCTTGCATATTTAACAGAAAGAGAAGGCATTCAAATAATTTTATAGTATATATCAAATTTATTCTTTATGTTACTGTTTGTATTCAAAAGGTGTTTATAAAAGTACCCATAGCATAATTTAAACTAGATAGGTCGAAATTATTATTATCTTTTTTTTTTACATGTCAGGTGACAGGATTAAATTCTCTTTGATATTATTGTTATAATTTGAGTAAAACTCAAGTGTGTACAATATGACAAAAATTACGGCACTAAAATATTGTAGAAAGATTGATTTGCAAAAATTAGCAGACGAGCTGGGGGTAAAAATTGAGGAAGGCGACACGATGGCAATAATTATTAAAAAAATTGAGCAGGCAAATGACTACGACGAAGAACTGGCAGTGACGCAAGCTGGGTACATTGTTCAGTTCAGGGAGATTTTTTCGAATAACCCAGGGACTACGCACATGGAAATCCATGATATTGAAGTCACAGATAACAAACCTATAAGAATAAGACCCTATAGAATGTCCCGCAGACAGGAGGAAATTTTAGAAAAGGAAATAAAAAGAATGTTGGAATTAAATATTATAAGGGAAGGGGAATCAGACCACTATTCGCCCATGATCCTTGTGCAATCAGCTGGTAAGGATCCTCGCTGTTGCATAGACTATCGAAAATTGAACTCTGTAACAAAAGTTGAATATTATCCACTCTCTAATATTGAGGAGAGAGTAGAAAGAGTTTCAGCAGCTAAGTACATAACGGTGCTCGATCTGACCAAAGGATATTGGCAAATACCGATGACGCCCAAGCTCAAAAATTAGCCGCATTTGTTACAAACACTGGGACATATTTCCCACTGAAGATGCCATTTGGGTTGATCAATGCGTCATTCAGATTTTCTAAATTCATGGCAAAAATGCTGAGAGGGTTAGAGAAGTTTTGTCTGCCCTATCTCGATGATATGGCGATTTTCTCAGAGACATGGGAAGAGCACGTGGAGCATCTTAGAGCGGTACTTACTAGAATAAGAGAAGCAAAGCTAACGGTAAAAATAGCGAAGTGCAAATTCGCGCAAAAGACTGTGAAGTATTTAGGGCACATAGTGGGAGAAGGGCAACGGCGGCCGGCCGAAGCGAAAATCAAAGCGATCACCGAATTACAGCAACCAAAGACGAAAACAGAAATCCGCAAATGTTTAGGAATGGCAGGTTATTATTCGCGATACATAAAAAATTATGCCTCGATTGTAGAACCACTTACAAGGGCACTAAAGGGAAAAAAGACAAAAGAAAAAATAGTATGGAGCGAGGAAATGAACAGGGCATTTGACATTCTGAAAGAAAAACTTACAGAGGGGCCTGTATTGTATGCCCCCAACTATAACGCAGAATTTATAATTCAGACAGATGCGTCAAATACAGGGGCAGGAGCAGTACTCGCGCAGAGACAAAATTCAGAGGAGCATCCCATTATTTATTTAAGCAGAAAATTTACGGAAACGGAAAAAAAATTCAGCGCGACAGAAAGGGAATGTGCCGCGATAATTTTTGCCATAAAAAAATTGAGGCATTACATTGACGGACAAAAATTTCTGATCGAGAGCGATCATTGCCCATTAACGTTAATAAAAAAACAATTCAGGAAATAATCCTCGTCTTCTCAGGTGGGCATTAACCTTGCAACCCTACCAGTATGCAATTAAATATAGGCCTGGCAAAGAAATAGCTCATGTGGACTTCTTGAGCAGGTCAGAATAGTATACAGAAAAAAAGGGACAAATTAATTGTATATAGTAAAACTTTTATAATTTTCTTGTATTTTGTAATATGTATTAAAAATGGTATTAGCATATAGAATTTTGTAAAAAAAAAAAAAAAAAAAAAAAAAAAAAAAATGGTAGGAAGGAATTCTGTAAAATTTTAAGAAACGGACAGGTAGGCAGTTAAATATAGGTTTTTTTTTTTATGTGAGCCACTCAAAAATATTTTTTGAGCTGCCCTTTGTGTTCAAAATATTCAGTCCTGCGGCCAGAATATTATCTAAAGGGGGGGGGGGGGTGTTGTGGAAACTTAGCCTTTTCACAGTTTCCACACATAAAAACCCTCACAAATGCTACAGAATCACGGCCTATGGAAACTCCATGTATTCGGGAGTGACACTAGAAAATTCGTCTAAGTCTCAGAGTTTGCCGGTAACTTAAAAGTAAATAACTTCAGTGCGATCGATCTTATGAAGATGGCACTTTGGAGCATAGTACATAAAAAGAGTACCACTGGTTCCCACTTTGTAACACCGAAATATGCAGCTAAGTGCTTTTTGACATCGCATACTTTGACAGGAGTGTGCCGTGTGCAAAAAGAGGGAAGGGCCCCCCGACCAGCCACTAGAAGGTCGGCTGTCAAAAGGGTCTTGACGGGCGGACCAATGACAGCGGATGTTGGAAACTAGCATTGTTTTCCGAGAAAGAAATGAAGGATATATACGAGATCTCTGAGGAGATCAGGGGGATTAGTTGACTTTTAGAAGAGTTTAGCAGAAGCTAAACGTGAAAAGAGGTTCTTCAACTGAAGGAGAGAAAAGTTTCTCTCCAGGCTTTTCACGGGATTATTTTTCGGAGGTCGCTCCGAGGAGAGGGGAGACTTGTTTCTCTCAACGGCAACAATAGCCGATCACCTGAGCCACAGCTGGGAGCATTAGCGGAAAAGCTGAACGCACGGGCGATCGTTAGTCCGCACCTTTAACGGACATGTGATTACTTAGAAGGGACCATAGTGTTTCCCAGAGACTCTTGAATATAACTAATCTGGACTCTGATTTGTTATCCGGTCAAGGACAATTTTAGATATTCCTACCTTACAAGACTTTATTTCATCAAATTAATTTCCTAAGTATTTGTTGTGTTAGTGTAGACATTGTATTTAGCCAAGATTTCTTGTTGTTTTGCGAGAATAAAACCTTTAATTTTTCATCTTAACTAAAACCTTTGTCATCACGCCTCTGAGGAGTTTACGTCACGCTATCGCCCTCATCTGAGGCCCCACATAACTATAAAAAAGAACAAAAAATTCCAAACAATATGATACTTAAACCACACGAAAAACTTCCGTTCAAATCAAATCATATCTTAGATTTTTGAATGATTAAATCTAGACTTTTTCCAATTTTAAGTTACAAATACTTGTATTTAAGAATTTTTATAATCTTTATATACAAAATGATAAGGTACACGCAAAATACAAATCGTTAAAAAAAAATGTCTAAGATTTATTTTGAGTTCATTTGAACTCAATCTTAGTTTTTCGGATTATTTCAGTAACATATTGTTTGAAATTTATTTTTATATTTTAAAGCTCAATTACTTTAACCATAAGATGTACAAGAATTGAACACTAAATGTAGAAGCTAGGGAGTGAACTATTTTAATATCAGTCCCTTCTTGCGCCTAAACAATGTGGGAAATAATTTATGTTTCTTTTATTTCTTCCGCAAATTATATTTTTGTTTAAGAGGACAGTTTACCTTTTCAACAATTTTGTTTATTTTTTTTAAATAATGTTCAAATGGTGAACTTACTGCATTTCAATGTTCAACTAAATGTTCACTGAAAAAAAAATTAACTGCAGAACTAATGAAAATTTTTAAAAAACTTAAAGAAATTTGAATTGTTTTAAATCCCTACTTTTTTTTTTAATACTAGAGCGCTATACCCCCTACAAGCTACACTCGCCAACCACCGTTCAGACACCGCAAACTCTAAAATCACGCCAATTTGATCGACGGCTTTAAAAAAATTCGGAAGCCTGAGTTATAACTAAAACAAGAAAGAAAAATCTTCCGTTAAGCATAGATTACGAAGCAATTTTCGACACTTCCTGTAAACTTTAACAAAACTTTGTTATTTAGGGAAATAAGGTAAATAATATAATTAAGTAAACATTTTAGAAACAAATAAAACGTTCAAAAATCCGGTTTCAGCAGTTATCTTCATTAGACAAATATGTATTTCAATTCTTTTGAACTGCCCTGTATTTGATCTGTAAGCTACTAAATATACTACATAATCGGAAAATATAGTTTAGCAAGAAAACTCATAACAGGTTGAAATTTCTCTTTCAGCAATTTATACTAATAGATGGAAACATACTTCAATACTTTAGTTCAGCCCCGTAGTTTACATAGTACCTTTATTAAACGGAATTGTTTAGCTAAAATTTAATTCAAACTAAATCAATCTTAAAACTACCGAAATCACATTTCCAGAATTTATCATCTATACACAGCCATGTATCCAATTCTTCGCGTTGCCTGTATATCATTTTATCTATATTCTACAAACGTTTCTTGGTAAACTAAATGCAGTTCAGCGTAAAAATGCATTACTTTAAAAACCACCTTTAAGCAATTTGCGCTTATACCCAGTAACCCTTACGAATTCTTTTGTGTATCCCTGTATATGAATTATGGCATATATTTTTAATTTGAATGATATATTATTATCTGGGCTGTTTTAAAAATTAGCAATAATTTAAAATAATATACTTTTCTAAAATATGTAAAAATATTTTTCGAAATGCTAAAATTTTGAATATAAAATCGAAATGTATCCTTAAAAAAAAAAAAAAAAAAAAAAAAAAAAAAAAAAAAAATCAAATTTAAAAAATAAATGCCGTCTGCGCACCGCGATCTTCTAATGTATAAAATGATTAAATTCTTATGTATAGTTATTGCTGCAGTTTGTATATAGTAGTTTTCTTAGTAGTTATAGTAAATCGCCGGTCACAAAAAAATCAAAACCGGCGGCGGTGACAGCTTTAGTTGCTTATTTTTAGAATAGAGATATTGATATTTTTGCACAATTTTTTTTTAAGATTTTCAAATGTGTATTACACAAGACTGCGTATGGATTTTTAGATACATCTAATATAATTTTCTTACTGTTGCAAATATTGTAAAACTAAAAACTGTGAAATCTACCACATCTTCATATAGGGGAGAGCGGTAATGAATGGGCCATGAGGATGATTGGGCCATTAACAAAATATGAAAAAGTATTTGCATAAAATTATTTTAGATGCCACCAATAGATGGAGCTATTTGTTCTACCAAACTCATCAAATTTTCCATTGTTTGGAAGAAGCTATTTTCCCACTCGAGAAGGATGCTCAAGAATCTGATAGAAAAGTAATTTTTTTCCCTTTTTAGTAAAATAAATAAGCGAAACAATATCTATTATTTCATTGCAGATATGTGTATTATCAAGTCTTTGTATAACAGTAAACTAATTTTAGGACGTATTTAGATGTTATTTGAATTTAATGTACTAAAAAAAACCTGAATATATTCCAGAAGTATAGGTGGGGCTGAATGGGCCAGTATATCATGCCCATGAATGGGCCACCTTTGCCCTGATCATGAAAATATGCTTTTCTTTCTTTTTTTCTGATTTTCTCTTTAATATAAAACATAACTGGCTGTCATGGATTTAGATTAAATTACTGTCTAGTTAGAATAGGTTTATAGTGGTGTCTAAAAAATAATTTGCACATTTTCACCTTAATAAATATTAGTTATTTATTAGAAACGTAAGTTAAATTGTATAAATGATTAAGGCGAACTGTCCAGTTGGTGACCACACCTACTAGTATTTTTCCATTTGATAAAAAACTAGAATAATTGTTTATATTCTGAATCTGATGGGTAGAATAAATAATACCAGAAATTTACACTAAATAGTCAATAAATAGGCAATTCAATCCTGTTACAACTATGTCGTTTAATATTAATTTTGAAAAATATAAATTTTGTTAAATCATAATGAGTATTATCTATTATTTTTATGCATGTTTTATGTTATTTTTTTCTTATAATATAATTTTGTTATTTTTCAGCTACATTTATGTGATTTAATAATATCACTTTTGATGTTTATAAATTTTGATAGGCATTGTGTACCTATTACTTACTATTTCAGTATGCTTTGATCATATCATGTCAAGTGCCATTCATTTTGTCATATTTGGTGAATAAAAGATTAATTCCACATTCTTTCATTGAATTCATTCAGTGGCCCATTCAAACCCATAGGTGGGGATGAATGGGCCAAATTTCTATATTTTTATTTTCTATTATCATTCATTATAGACATTTTCTAATCCAATTTTTATGACTTTTTTATATAGCCAAATAAGTAAAGTAACTGAAAAACATATTCTGAGCCAAAAAAAAAATCATCATAAAAAATTACAAAAATTAAAAACCAAAAATTGGCCCATTCATTACAACTCTACCCTACATTTATTATTTTTTAAATAACAAATAATTGAGGCGAATTCGCAAAATACTGCGCTGATTTTTGAAATATATAATAGAGAATATTTTACAAAAAAGTTTAAGTCTCTATCTCAAATACAAAAAAAAACATAGCATTTTTAAAACATGAACGTAAAGAAAATGTGAACATGGTTAAAAGTCCATTTAAAGTTTTAATTTGTGCGGGGAAATTGCGCTGGGTATATTAACAAAAATTAAATTACAATATCTCGCCATATAATTTCAGTATGGGTAAAAATGAGGTGTCAAAATATTCACAATTAAACAGACTTTTATTTAATGTAGTATAAAAATCATTTGTTGAGTAATTTTGAGGTAAACTGTTCCCTTAATAAGGGAAGATTTTTTATATGCACTGCATTATAACGAATTGATGTAAAATTTATGACCAGCAAGTTTTAATTTATGCTGTATAGCACACAATTTGTGATGTAACTTTACCAATGATGTGGAACTTACGTAGCAACAAGGCAATTTACATCGTTTTAACATTTTGAAAATTTTTTGATCTAGAATAAGTCGTAGAAAGGAATTATTTATCGTTGACAACAATTATTTCTGTGCTTCATAAAAAAAAGTCAAAATTCCTTGAGGAATAATTTTAAATAGAAAATGCCACAGACATAACTTTAAAAGTGCTTATATTTTTAAAATTTACAAATAATTATTTTTTCTTTTTTATTGCCACAAAAAGAAATTGCCTCTGATCAATATATATATTATACAACAAAACAATGATCGTGTGTAATGCTGACGTGATATTGACGGCGAACCTGTAAAATAAATTTCGATTATTTACAAATTTATAAACTTCTAAACAGCAAAAAATTTAAATTTTTACACCGTCTTAAAAAAAAGTCAGTTTTTATTTCCGGCTAATATTCTATAACGAAATTAACACATACGTATAATTGCTTTAAAATATGATACAAATATATGAAGACTAGGGGGCTCTGCCCCCTGCAAGCTACGCTCGCCAACCCCCGTTCAGACACCGCAGAATCTGAAAATCTAAAAATCTAATGGGTTTTAAAAATATTAGAGAAGATTAAATTATACTGAAAAAGCTGTGCCTAAATCATGTGACTATCATCAACAGTTCCGGGCGGAAAACTTTGCTTTTTATACTCTAGGTGCCATTTTGATACTTTAATGTTATCCAGGCACAGGTGATAAGTCGCCAAATATTATTCTATCCCCATCATTTCATCTATATTATAATAGTTCAAGTCATCAAATGCCATAAACAAATACGATCTGATCACTTCGCCTTTCATATGAAAGTTTGGAACAAATGTCATATATTAACGCGATTTTTTTCCAACGCCAATTTGGGGAACGCATCAACAGCATAAACATCAACATCCGGTTTACCATATCAAGCAAAATAACGATACTTTGGCGCCAGTTAAGTACCCATTGCGTATATGACATTGGCGTCAGAAAAAAATCGCACCAATATGGGGCCGTACATGATATCTGTGCCCAAAGAAAAAAAAAAAACGGGTGCAAATCTCGCCAATATCTTTTTTTCAACTCGCCAGTTAGCATTTTTTTTATTGTTCGAGTGGTACATTAAAACATTGATTTGAAGTTGAAATTAAAAGTCATGGTTTGTTACATAATTTAATATTTCGCCAGATATCATATACGCACAGCATGTTTGGCATGATTTTTTTTTCTTTTTTTTTACGAAAATTTGACGAAAGCCTCGTTTTCGAATACCAGTTACATATGTATTTTTGGTACTACATAGTTATCCCGTCGACCAAAAATCTATGTCCAACTATAAGATTAAATGTCAATAATGCTTCATCGTAAGTGTCACCATCACTTGACTTTTAGCAAGTTATACGTGTTTACGTCATCAAGTGATTTTTATTTCGACGTTTTATTTGTATATTTATTAATGTTATACTAATTTATTTGTTCTTTCGTTATTTAAAATAAAAATTATGTCAATTTGTATAATTTGGCGAGTGTTTTAGCGATTTATATAATTTGGCGAAATTGGTCGGCGGGATAACTAAGTGGTACCAAATAAATTTGTGACATTGATGTTTTAGACTAAGCATGTGTTTTTTTGGTACAGATGTCATATTCGCCCCATGTTGGCGCGATTTTTTTCGGTTGCCAATTTGGCGAAAACATCAACAGCATAAACAACATTAATGTTATACTAATTTATTTGTTCTTTCGTTATTTAAAATAAAAATTTTGTCAATCTGTACAATTTGGCGAGTGGTTTGGCGATTTATATAATTTGCGAAATTGGGTGACGGAATAACTACTACATTGTACCGTATTTTTTAATTATTTTCTACTATTTTCAAAAGGAAATAGCAAAAAAATAATTAATTACTATAGAACAAAATAATTTATATAAATTTAAAAAATAAATAAAAGTAAATTTACATTTATTATTAAATAAACAACAATAGCCGGGTTACCATGTCTATCAAAATAATGCCATTTGTGTGCCAATTAGGTACCCCGGTGCGTATATGACATCTGTGTCTAATATATATATATATATATATATATATATATATACACTGCTCAAAACAATTAAAGGATATTGCAGTTTTAGGTGGATTTTGTATCTGGTAAACTGTTTAGCTGATTGATACATGGTCGACAGACATAGTAGGTTATATGAGAATAAATTACACATGTTTGGCAGAAAAAAATGCATTTTATTTCGCATTTGTGTACTAAAGGAAAAAAACACAATTTGTGCATATGAGAAAAAAAGAATAAGAAAAGGTGTTTTCTTCAAAGAAAATCATTTTCAGTAGGGGGTATGGTTTCCACGGGCGGCCAGCAACGTTGAACACCTTTGAGGCATGGACTCAATGAGGCTATTAATGACGAGTTGGGGTATTCTGCCCTACTCTTCCAGAAGAGCTCTTTCCAGTTCTTGGAGAGTTTGTGGGGGTTGTTGGCGGCCAGAAACTCGTCTTCCTAGAGCGTCCCAAACGTGCTCGATTGGATTCATGTCTGGAGAACACGCTGGTTATTCCATTCGAACGATTCCTTCCTCGAAAAGGAAATCCTCCACCAGGTTTGCACGATGTGGCCTGCAGTTATCGTCCATTAAAATGAAGTTATCTCCGATTGCTGCAGCGTAAGGGACTACAATAGGTCTGAGGATCTCATCCCTATATCAGCGACCAGTCAGAGCTCCATCTCGAATGATGTAGAGGTCAGTGCGCCCGTCAATGGAGATGCCACCATACACCAACACTCCTCCACCGCCAAATCTGACACTTTCGTGCACGAACGCAGGATTATTCCTACTGCCACGGTCCCTTCAGATGAAAATACGCCTATTACTCGTATGTACAGAAAAACGGGATTCGTCAAAAACAGAATATTGCTCCATTCATTTCTCCTCCAGTTGACATGCTCGGTTGCCCACTCCCTGCGGTCGCGACGATGCCTTGATGTTAATCTAACACATACCATCGGTCGGCGAGCATACAGACCTACAGCATGGAGCCGGTTTCGGACAGTCTGAGTTGAAATCGTGGTGTCTGCAGCCGAGCGAATGTGTTGTTGGAGAAGAGTAGCGTTCACGGTTCGGTGTCTCCGAGCTGTTAACGCTAAATACCGATCTTCATTGGGCGTTGTTGCCCGTCTACGACCTTGCCCTGGTCTTCGGCCTGCACATCCACACTCCAAAAAACGGTTCCAGATCCTGGAAATGACACTTTGTGACACTCCAATGGCTTGCGCTACTTCGGCTTGAGTTTGGCCCCCTTCTAACCTACGAACAATTCTCAAAGCTTCAGAATCTGTCAAATGACTTCGCTGAGACATCGTACTCATCGAAACAAAGCAATTACTGAATGCCGATCATCCTTGTCTTCATTCTCTTTTATCCAGTTGAAAGTCAAATTTCATTCGCTGCCACTGAAGCGACGTTTTTGACGTCGAACTCAAAATTTGCATACTCCACAGTTTGAAAACCAGAAAAATTTGCATTTGTGATTCTCTTCTTCTATTTTCGGCAAAAAAAATTTCGTTTATATCATTATTTTATATAAAACTTCAAATATCCTTTAATTGTTTTGAGCAGTGTATATATATATATATTTAAAGAAGTGAAAGCCATCAATTTAAATGTTTCATTTTTAAATGAAAGTTTTGTATTTAATGAAATGATAACGAAATACAAAAAAAAGCATTGTTCTTAGCATAGATTTAAAGGAGGCCCAACTGTCGCCAAATTAATTTAAAGTAGTAACTTTTTCTGAATTATGAAAAAAAAAATTCTGTTATGATTAAAATTTGAGTTGCCATCATTAGAAAAAATGTATTTAAAATTAGAAAAAAATTAATATTTCGAAAACTAATTCGAATTTAAAAATTCTAATACCAGTTTTGAGATCTGTGGATCAACACAGATTTTTGGTGTTAATTTCATCGCAAAGTATCCCATATTTTAGGAGAATTCGCCGTGATACAAAATCAGTTGTTTAATTAGTCGATTCAAAGAATCGATACATTTCAGGCGTTTCATATATTCGTTTCATAAATTCGTTTCATTAGGATTTTATATATATAGGGTAGATATTATTTAATATAATCCCGAGATCTTTCGAAACGCACGCGCGTTCATTTTCAAAAGGGAAAAAGATGACTGACTAGAATAACATAATTAAAAACAAAAGACTCTTTTTAAATTAAAACTTCAACAATAAATAAATAAAAGAAAAAAATAAATCACTAAGTTAACAGCTTTTTAAAGGAGCAGCGCGCAGGTCAGTATGTAGCTGATATCCATGCTTAAAAATCAGTCTCTGTAAAATATATTTTAATTTTTTTGTTTTAAATATGACGTCGTATTCACATGCCTTCTGTGTTTACTCATATTAATGTTATTTCTAATATTACTAAAAAAAGTTTGAAAATATCCTTTTTATTTGTACTATGACGCCCTATTCATCTTCTTTTTATTTCTTAAAAAAATAACTCAATTTCATTTTTCACGTGAATTTTTTTAACTGAAAATTAATTACTGTACACAAATTATTATTACGGCTATTGAATATTTTTGCAACAATAGAGAATAAATGCCAAATTTTATAGCAAAAACGTCGATTAATTCTCAATGAAGTTAGCGAAATTTAGAATTATTAAAAATATATATGAATATATGAAATAAAACATAGTCTATGTTACTCTCTGTATTATAATCCATACATATGCAAATGAATTTTATCATACGTTTTGGACCTGACATCAGGCAAAAATTTTCACACTTTAAATTTATAATATTACAAACTTTGCAAGTGTTATACATTCATGTCCAAATTTATCTTTACAGTTATTCTTTTTTTCCAAACACTGTTTGTCACATATTATTGAATTTGTTTAATGTTTCATGCAACAGCTTTATATAATACTAGCAGGCTGAGCCCGCTGCGCTGGTCTATTTCTCAAATAAATCTTCAATCAAACGAAATGGAGAATTTGACCCAGTATTTTAAATTAATATGGACCTTCACATGAAAAGTCCTTCCGCATTTTCTGAATACGCATCGGACACCATTCCGCAATTATATTATCTGATGCGTTAGACGACATTCGGGCAATTCAGAAGCAACTCTTAAGTACATCATGTAGAATTTGGGAGGTAAATGCGGCCATTACGATCATCATAAATTAAAATGTTGTCTAATCATCACACTACTAAACAAGTTGGAAATTGCTCGTCAAACGTGGCAAATGAGGTGCGTTCGTACTATAACTAGTTTTATAATTATTTTTTGCACCCCATATTGTACTGAATGTATATTTTTTTGCCCTTCATAAGTGCATAGTCTGTAACATAATTAAAATGCACTTACAATAATTTTTTCCCCATTCCCCGTAATGTAACGGAAAACTTTTGACTGTGCCTGTAATTAAACTATACATTCGATTTTCATAAAATTTGAAATGGCTCGACAAAATTTTGCAGCAATTATATATTTAAAATTTCAGACCATTCGGAAGGCTATAAAATCATTAAAATGCATTTGCAATAATTTTTTCACATTGGCCATAATGTAACGAAAACTTTTGGGTGTCCCTATAATTAAACTATACATTCGATTTTCATAAAATTTGAAATGGCTCGACAAAATTTTGCAGCAATTATATATTTAAAATTTCAGACCATTCGGAAGGCTGTAAAATCATTAAAATGCATTTGCAATAATTTTTTCACATTGGCCATAATGTAACGAAAACTTTTGGGTGTCCCTATAATTAAACTATACATTCGATTTTCATAAAATTTGAAATGGCTCAACAAAATTTTGAAGCAATTATATATTAAAAATTTCAGACCATTCGGAAGGCTGTAAAATCATTAAAATGCATTTGCTATAATTTTTCCCATTGGCCATAATGTAACGGAAAACTTTTGGGTGTCCCTGTAATAAACTATACATCCGATTTTCATAAAATTGGAAATGGCTCGACAAAATTTTGAAGCAATTATATATTAAAAATTTCAGACCATTCGGAAGTCTGTAACATCATTAAAATTCACTTGCAATAATTTTTCCCATTGGCCGTAATGTAAAGAAAAATTTTGACTGTCCCTGTAATTAAACTATACATCCGATTTTCATAAAATTGGAAATGGCTCGACAAAATTTTGAAGCAATTATATATTAAAAATTTCAGATCATTCGGTCGGGTAGTTTTTGCTCTGTTATATGCGGACGGACAGACGGACGGGCAGACGGACGGACAGACGGACAGACAGACGGACTGAACGACGACTATAGGTGCTACGTATTTATATAATTACGAACGCACCTAAAAAGAGAGAATTAAAATGATTGCAGAGATTGACCATTTAACTTAAAGAGTGTTCGTGTTATTCACTTTCGTTTGTTAGTTCTTTTACTCCGGGCTTCTCAGCTTGGTGCTCTGTGTGGATCTGATAACATAAATACAATCTCTCTCTACTTTAGGGGAGACCGGGGCACATTTTCCATAGGGGCAAGTTTTCCAACTCGTTTTAGTTTTTAAATGAGCCGCTAGGTGACGCTAGCGAGTGAACTGGCTGAAGTGGCAACATCTACAAAAGTTATAGCTTAATAGCTGCTGTCACTTCGTCTGGAGAGCTTATTTTTTTCATTTTTTCAACGGTGAGTAAAATTTTAGGTCTTTATTAAAACGTAAAAAAAACGTACTAGCGTTAAACTTACTGTTTTGACATTGCATACACTAAAAAAGGGTTTCTTTCTTCAGGTAACTATGCGTTTTTTTTTTTTTTTTTTTTTTTTTTTTTTTTTTTTTTTTGCAAATAACTTACAGCGGTATTCGTCCAGGAAGTGTAAAAGTTCAAATATGGCGACGGGGAAGGTTTTCCATTAACATACGGGGCATGTTTTCCAACATGTTTGTCGTTTGAAAACGTCCCCCCCCCCCCTCCAAAATCAGCTGGTTTTATTGTATCAAAAAATCGGCCAAATAACCATATATACTTCGAACCCGTATGATCATTTAGTCATTTAAGTAAAACTATCAATATAAAAAACAAGGTAAAATCAAAAATATAATAAAATGTCATTTTTTTTCTAAAATGGTTTCATTTAATGAATCCATTTTATGTTAATTATGCCTTTATAGTCATAAGCTAGCACACTGATATCGCAGTGAGTATGAACCCCTCAAAAAGCAAATTAACCGTGCTTAGAGCCGCTCCACTGGCGTTAATCCACAGTTAATATTATCGCGGGTTTTAAACGTTAGAGAATTTTCATACTGAATCCTGAAATATTTACAAACTCTGCTTTTACGCCATCCTACTTTTCTGACAGGCCAGCTCCTGCCGCACCAAATCTTAAAAGCACCAACAATCCGGAAAAGATTTGAAACTTTCCTCAATAATCACCCCCCCCCCCCCCACCCCGCAGAAACAAAACAACACCGAAAGCAAGAAATCATTCTACACCAACGCAGGCTAGCATTTTCAAAGAAGCTGTTCCTTAAGTTCTACTCAAAATTTCCCGATTGCTTATGAAAAAAGCGTTCCTTCTACATCCAAACAAGCTTTGCCTACACCAGAAGTTGGGACTTTTGCGAAGGCTGCCCTAAGCAGGCAAACACGGCGTGGAAAAAAAATAGGAAGTATTGTACATACTGATTCTCCTGTCAAAAATCAACTGAAAATGGAAAAAAAAAAAAAAGATTCATCTAAAAAAAGGAAACTGCAAAAGGAATCAGATAAAAGGGGCGAGAAAAAAAAATCCTATTCCGGCCAGGGAGCTGTTTGGACCTTCGTCTTTAAATGTCAAATAGATTAAAACTGTTTTTTATGTTACTGTTATGTTACTGAGCATTTAGTTCACAATAAAAAATACTTATTAATTAACAAGCAAGATTTATTATCGATGTTTTACCATTTAAAGTATAGGTGGAAAACTTGCCCCTGACCATTTTTTGTAGGCTGGAAAACTTGCCCCGCTTACGGGGCACATTTTCCAACGTAACATGATTAGACTTAACTATTTTTTTGTGAAAAAGTATATTTAGTTTTTTGAAAAATAATTGTGCCAGTTTGTACAAGAAGGTCTAGGGAATATAATGATATCTTGTATATATCAAAATAGTTAAAAATAAAAAATACAAAAATAAAAAATCTAAAAAGTTGGAAAACTTGCCCCGGTCTCCCCTACATTATATTTCGTAATATACGTCTTCTTTTGGCAGGTTTTCTACAGTTTCTTATTTTCGAATTCCAGTAGAGTAAATGCAGTCAAAACAGTATTTAACTTTTATATTTAAAAAAAATGTGAATCATGTAAAAGTGTATATTTCAAGCTGAATTGTGTGAATAAAATTAAAATAATGTCATTTTAACTGCCGTTTCTTTTTACATACCAGTTTTAATCATGCAACTATTAACCTAGGATAATAACCTCGAAAACTGATTCAGATAGAAAACTAAACCTCTAGTTTTCATTCAATAAAATGTTTCTAATCATCCGTAATCGGATCCACAGCCAAGTTTGATGTGAATGTTAGAAATTTTTCTAACGGTATGGCTACAAATGTACCAGAGTTAGCTACAAAACAGAGTTAATTACGCACCAAACTACATTCCATTAAATAATGTCAAATTGCTGTTGATTGAATTTTAGATCTTTCAATATCAAAACTCTTTGCGAATTACAAATAAAGTTAGTTATGCAAAATTTTTACAATGATCTTTTTGGCAAACCGAAGATTTTTTTTCTCATTTCTCTCGCGTACGAAATAAACATGCTTGATATTTTCAAGACGTCATTATTTATCAGTCTGTTGCCTAAATAAAACTAAATACGTTAATTTGTGACTACGATCAGCTGTTCGGGCTACGCATCAGCCGAAATTGCTTTATAATGATTGAAGTTTCATTTGAATCTGAGGTACCTTTTATAAAACCTAGGTTAAATGAACAGATATTATTCCATTGGCCACCTTTGGCAATTTTTTTTTTTTTTTTTTTTGTACATTGAAAGTGATGCTTTTTACTTTCATCTATATTTACAAGAAGAAAGTATTGGATTCGTGAAAATTTTCGACTTTCGGTTTTCGACGGATTTGACATTTTAGGAGTCCGAGATTCCGAAAAACAAGTTTTTACAAAATGTCTGTCTGTGATTCTGTGCATCTGTGAGTCAGTCTGTCTGTCTGTCTGTATGTGACACAAATTTTGTGAGCGCTCTATGTCAAGAGCTAATGCACGGAATTTAATACAAATTTATATTGAGTTAGTCCCTGACATAAATTGGTGCTGATTAGTTTGTGGTGTAAATCGATTAACAGGTGGCGCTGCTATGCAGCCTTTTTCACGATTTCCGCAATACCTCAATCTCCAGAACTAATGCACGGATTTTCATCAAACTTCAGATTCAGTTAGTCTTTGACGTGATTTGAAGTTTTGTACATTTGGCTGTAAATCGCTTAACAGGTGGCGCTGTTATACTGCATTTTTTACGATTTCCGCAATAACTCTATCTCTGCAACTAATGCTTGGATTTTCATCAAACTTTAGATTCAAGTATACTTTGATATTATTTAGTGCTGTTTGTATTTTAGTGCAAATCGCTCAACAGGTGGCTGCATTTATAAGACTTTACACTGTAGCTCTATCTCAATAATGCTCTAATTTTCATCAAACTTAAATTTCAAGTAGGCCTTGATATCAGTTAGTGTTGTTTATGTTTTGGTACAAATCGCTCAACAGCTCGAGCTGCTATGCTGCATTTTTCAGAATTTCCACTATAGCTCTTATCTCCATAACTAAGGCACGAATTTTCATCAAACTTCAAATTCAGATATACTTTGATATGAATTGGTGCTAAATTGATATAATTTCTTGAAACATTTAAATGATTTAATTGACGTGATTTACGTAGAAGAAAGTTTTTTGATGGCCACAACATACTAGCTTAGTGCTAGTAAAATAACTGCAGATGAAAAATATATAATAGTAAATATTATTTTGTCCGTTTGATCCATAATAAAAAAAACCCATAAATTTACTAATCGCTAAGTACAAATTTCGCGTAATCTTCTGAAATCGGATTTACCGTCAACGGTTCCTTTCAAATATAAACGAATCTTTCAACAATATACAGTAAATTCGTCAATTGCAGGGTGGTTAATTATGGAAGATTCATCCAGTATTTTTTAATAACATTTCTAAAAGAAGGAAGGATATGGGAAAAAAAAAACCTAAAAATAAATGAATAATGAAATGAGATATCGAAAAGTTATTTCAGAAAGCACTTTTTATTTTAAAATGTAATTGCTTACATTTTCTTAAGAATAATCTTTAATACTTGACATTGCAAGCATTGAACAATTCTATAAGGGGAAATGGAAATATGTTTTTATTAAAAAAAGAGTGGACATTATTACCTAATCTGGCTTCGAGGTTATAAAAGTCACAAATTTGGGGAAAACGTCCGACATATTTTCGCAGTAAAGTATGGTGAGAAAGTTTTTAAATGTCTGAAATTAAAATATTTTATAACAATATGTATGTGCGTGTGTGGGAGACAGTTATACTAAAATAAAAATATTTGACTCCATTTTTAAAATATTAATTGCCATTTATATTTTGTACATTTGAATTTTAAAAACTACTCTAAAAATGCTTTCGTACACTTGCAAAATCACCTTTAATGCTTGAGCCTATGTCACGCTTACGTCTTTTTGGCTTAAAATCAACTTGGTTGGCGACAAAAGTGAACTCAAAATCCTAAATAAATATATAACAAGTAAATAATAAGTACCATGATTTTTACAATTACGTCTGCTAGTTTCGTCAATAAGTCACATGATGGAGGAGTTAGACATAAAAAAGAGCAAATCAAAATGAAAATTGTTACTCACAAGGAAGGTCTCCTTAAAGAGCATACTCAAATTATTTTGAAAAAAAAATGCTTATAAAACTACTCAAATAATTAGTAAAACATCAGTAAAATTTGGCGGCGGAATCTCAGTAAAAATCTGAAAAAAGAAAAAAGAAATGTATTCCAGTATTTGGCGCAAAAAAGACGAGCGTTCCACGCTATTTCGCTAGCGAACTCATTTCCTTCCCAAATGCATGATATTTAAATGCATTTGAAAATTGCTTGTTAAATAAGTGTTTAAATGCCTCAAACTCAATGAATTTAAACCTAAACGAAGGATTAGCGTATTATTTTTTTATCTGTAAGCGTATATAATATATACAAATTGCGTGTTGCAGTAGTTATTTAATTTTATATGGCTTCACCAGCTGGAAAAGTTATAAGGGTACTCTAGATTAATTTTAACACAATTATTCTAATTGGTAAACAAATCATGTTAGATGTAAATTTCCAACTGGGCGAAAAATGTCCGAACCAGGACTTGAACCAGAGACCTCCTGGCTGAAGCCGCCAGTGTTCTGCCATCTGAGCTATCCCTCACGAATCTGGTGGAACTTTTACACCCAGCTAACCGTAATAATTTTAGCATCTGGTTTGAAACCTGGTTCAATTCATCAGAATAAATCTCAGGTAAAGGAACTCCATGAATCGCTGGATACGAAATTACAGTAGATTAATTTTAACACAATTATTCTAATTTTCATTCTAATTAACACAATTTTTCTCATTTTCATACGTTTTCAATTATTCTAATTAATCATTAAAGTTAGCTGTGCGAAAAATTCCACCAGATTCGTCCGGGATAGCTCATATGGCAGAGCACTAGTGGCTTCAGCTAGGAGGTCTCTGGTTCGAATCCTGGTCCGGACATTTTTCGCCCAGTGGGAAATTTACATCTAATATAAGGGTACTATTTGATTATCCTATCGAGCAATTTCACCAAATTAAATAAATTGTCAAACTACTCGCCAAATTATACAAATTCATTTTTTTTAATCAACGAAAGAATAAACAAATTTGTAAACATTAATAAAATTGCAAATAGAATCAAATTAAAAATCACTTGATGACACAACAAATACGTGTACCGTGTTTAATGCCAAGTGAATGTAAAATTTACGATCAGCCATTATTGGCATTTGATCTTAGACTTTGGCTATAGTTTTTTTGTCGACAGGATAATCAAGTAGTTCTGTTTTAATTTTGTTTTAAAATTAGATGGCTAATTAAAAATTCTATAATTAAACATTTTTATTTTAAGTAGTTGTTTCCATGCAACAACAACTTTCACTTCTTGTTTCTGACACTAACAATATAGAAATCAAATTCCGTATAATTACGATAGAAAAATTTTAATATTTACACATATGAAGGTATATGACAAAAGTGTAGCAATAAAAATGTATTTGTTTAAGTTAAACTTAATCTAACTAACTTCGTATGAAGAGTAGAAAAAGGTTTTACTTAAAAATTATTTATCATAAAAAAATATCATTCAAAATTTCATTGTGTCGCCAACCAGCATTAAATCGCCAAAAAAATTAAATTTTCATTATTTTTTTACTAACGCTAAAGCGAGGTTCTGCCAATTTTTTTTATAAATATATTATATGTCATGAGAAGAATATTCTATATATTCCTCATGAGAAGAATATTGTTTATTTTTTTCAAATATTTCTGAGCATGAGCTTATGGAAACTTCCTTGATATCATCCTATCAATTTTTCAGATGTATTTTTCTTAACCTGACACAAAAGATAAATAGCCAAATCTTATTTCAATTGCAATATTTTAACTGAGTAATTTTTTAAGCATTACGGACATTCCCTTTCATGTTTAAATTAAATAATTTCGTTTTTTAATATTATTACTCATTAAAACGAATTTTTTTCTTAAAAAATAAAAATAAAATTATTAACAGCTTTTTCTTTTATTTTTTAAGGTGTAATAGCCGTTTCATTTTTTTTTTTTTTTTTTTTTTTTATCAACGATAAATTTCACCAAGAAATAAAATGGTAAACTTATAGTCCAAAATAATAGAACTTTCCGGCATAATTCTGTAACTAACCTATGTAGAAAGATGTATTACAGCTTAAAACCTTCCCTGAAACGATACCTATCTAACAGTACAAGTTCCATCAAAATCCATGCTGTAGAAGCCGAATAGTAGAAGGACAAAACGAAATTTTCGTTTGTATTTTATATATATAAGTAGATGCACTAATCGTAATTTTTAACTTTGTATTTGCGTTTTTCTTTATGATTGCACACAAAATCATAAAATTATAGTACATAGTTTTTGTGAAATCCTTGATTTTATGCATGTAAAGATAATTTTGGACATGAGTGTAGGTGAAATATGTCATATGTGAATAGTTGAAATACGAGGAATTTTGTGCCTATTTTATTAGAAGCATTACTCTGTTAGGAATAATTAAAACATTACTAATTAATCCACAATTTCACTAAACTATATTATTGCACTGCCTTAGATAAAAATGAGATTTAAATTAAAAGGAAGAACTTAAACTAATTATAAATAAATTATAATTTAGAATATATTTTGAAACTTTTCACTCATTTCAATTTTCATTTAAGGTCTTGATTTTTTTAGAAAACGTCGTAAAAGTAACCCTCATGCCATGTTGCAAGCTTTTAGTCTAAAGGTGTGCCTTCCCTATTAGACAATGGTAAATCTACGAGTCAGCTACTAAAATCGGGTTTTCAGGTGTTTTCCACCAATATATGACTTCGCAGACCGATTGCGTTTTAATATGTGAATCAATATTTAACTAACCCTCGAATTTCATCGATAGGTGACTCTCGATGAGGTGATTCTCTGTGCTGCCGGCTCCCGGTTTATACGGTTGTAGTGTCCCCAACATAAAATATAGCATATATTGGAGTAGCGAGTGTCACATGAATTTGCCTATGTAAATTTTGAAATCAGTTTTTTATTTCCTGGGATTCTAGAGAAATCGTAATTTAGAAAGCTTTTTACCTTTTAACTGGCTATTACCTGGGATTTACAAGCATTCTTATAAAAATCCTGGAAATCCCTCGGACCTTGAAAAAGAAGGCTTTTCGGTAAATTTAACACTTTAAATTTCGTATCTCTTAGAAACTGTTTTTAGAGGTCTTGAAAGTATCTATCCTGTCAAATTTTAAGTGTCTATGTTTAGAAATTCAATTGAAATCTAATTTAGAACACTTAAAACGTTTTTCGCTTATTTCACCATTTTAAATTTCGATTTTTTTTCAACTGTTCTTAGAGAGCATTTACAACATATAAGTAACTACCATACCAAATTTAAAAATTCTATCTATATCAGTTGCACAAAAAATCGAAATTTAGAAAGATTTTAAAGCGCTTTTTGCTCTTTTCACCATTTTAAATTCAAAATTTTTTACAAACAGTTCTTAGAGAGCATTTACATCTTATAGGACATTACCATGTTAAATTTAAAGTTTGTAACAATTTCAATAACTCAAGAATTGCAATTTTACAACGTTTTTCGCTATTACAGCACACTTTTGTTAATGACAAAAAAATGTAGCTATGTTGGAGCAGAGAGTGTCAAGTTGAATTTCCGCAGTTACTTTTGCAATCGGTTTGGCATTTTTTGAGGTACCATATAATTCGTAATTAATTTAGAAAGGTTTTAGAACGCTTTTCGCTCATTACACCCTTTTATTAATTTTATTTTATTACACCATTTAATTATTTAGAGAGTACTTATTACCCTATACATGTGAAATCCTAATGAAACGAATTTATGAAACGATTTCATGAAACGACTAAAATGAAACGATTTTATAAAACGACTGAATAAACAACTGATTATTTTTCACGGCGATATCTTCTAAAATATGGAATTTTGTTTGACATAATTAATACCAAAAATCAGTATTGATCCGCAAATCTCAAAACTGGTATTAGATTTTTTAATTCGAATTAGTTTTCGAATTTTTTTTTTTTCTAATTTTAAATACTCTTCTCTAATATTGGCAACTCAAATTTTAAACATAACAGATATTTTTTTTCATATTTTAGAAAAGGTTATTATTTTAAACTAATATGTCGACCAGTTTGAACTCCTTAAGTATTATCCTATCAGAAATGTATTATGCTACTTTTATTCCTAATTCAATTTGTATTTCATTATCATGTTATTTAAAACAAAACTTTAATTTAAAACTGAAACATTTAAAATAAATGGCATTCACTTCTTCCTTTTTTTTTTTTTTTTTAAAGAAACGAATATACCGGGTGTCCCAAAAAGGACTGACTGATTTTAAAATTCAATAACTTGCAAACGGTGACAGATATTTAAAAAATTCTTGCAGGAGGGTTATGCATAAGGTCAAAAGTTTTATTACAGTGATTTTCGATTTTAGTTCGAATTACAAACAATAGATGGCGCTGTAAGCAATAGTCGCTAAACACAGGCTCGATTTCTGGTCCTTTATCTTGTTCCATGCTGAAAAAGGAGATGAAAATGTATTATCCGGGCCACGAAGTACCAAAAATCGAGCCTGAATTCAGCGTCTATTGATCGCAGCGCCATCTATTGTTTGTAATTCGAACTAAAATCGAAAATCACTGTAATAAAACTTTTGACCTTATGCATAACCCTCCTGCAAGAATTTTTTAAAGATCTGTCACCGTTTGCAAGTTATTGAATTTTAAAATCAGTCAGTCCTTTTTGGGACACCCGGTATATATATATATATATTTAGCACAGATGTCATATATGCAAGATTTTGTCTGACATGGTTACCCGGCTATTGTTGCTTATTTATTAATAAATGTTTATTTGATTTTATTTTCTTTTTATTTACAAAAAATGTTATAAATTGTTTTGTTCTATAGTTATTAATTAAACTTTTTTTTTAATTTATTGTTATTTCATTTTAAAAATAATAGAAAATAATTTAAAAATACATATGTAACTGGTATTCCAAAACGATGTTTTTGCCAAATTGTCGTAAAAAAATTCACGACAAACCCGTTGCGAAAAAGACAATGCAACAAATCAGGACATTTTATTTCAAATTCAAAGCAATGTTTTAATGGTACTACTTCTCCCGCCGACCAATTTCGCCATATTATATAAATCGCCAAACCACTTGCCAAATTATACAAATTAACGTATGTTTTATTTTAAATAACGAAAGAACAAATATATTAGTGTAACATTAATGAAAATACAAATAAAACGTCGAAATAAAAATCACTTGATGGCGTAAGCACGTGTAACTTCCTTAAAGTCAAGTGAATATCACATTTACGATCAGCCATTGCTGGCATTTAATCTTATAATTTGGCAGCAGATTTTTGGTCGATGGGATAACCAAGTAGCACCATTTTAATTTACCACTCGAAAAATAAAAAAATGCTAACTGGCGGGTTAGAAAAAGCTTTTACTTCTTTCTTTCTTTCTTTTAAACGAAAAGAAAAGTGAAATATTCAATAATGCAACAAAATATGACATTTAATTTATACTTCAAAGCAATGTTTTAATTTACTACTCGAAAAAGAAAAAGAAATCCTAACTGGCAAGTTAAAAAATGTTTTTGGCGAGATTTGCACCCGGCTGACATAAAAGTACCAGGAATTCTTTGCGATCATGGCAACTTTTATGTAGTTTAATTTGAAAAAATAATTTTGATTCTTTAATCAAAATGGAAACCTTTCTTATGAAGAGCGAAGGTATCAGCCCGTAATTGTTTATGGACATTACATGACTCGGACTATTATTATATAAAAGAAGTAATGGCGATAGAATAATATTTGACGATTTCTCTTACTTGTGGCTGGCTAACATTAACGTACAAAAATGGCCACCTGGAATATAAAAAGCGAAGGGACCCGCCCGAATCTGTTGGTGATAGTCACATGACTTAGGCTATTATTATAGAGATGGTTTTATTTTCTAAAAACAGCGCAGAGAATAATATTTCCTAACGATAAAAAATTTATTTACACGTTAATATTAAAAAAAAAAAAAAAAAAAAAAAAAAAAAAAAAAAAAAAAAAAAAAAAAAAACTTTAAAATTACTGTTAAATGAGTACGTGTTAAAAGCAGGAAAATATTGAAAATTATGTCTTGAAAATTGTATTTACACGTGAAAATTAAAAGAGAAAGGAAACTTTAAAATAATAAATACATTAATATGCGTTTAACCCTTTCAGGGGCAAGATACTTCTTTTCGTAAAATCTTGAAATCAGTGAATGGCACAAGAATCTATATATATATAAACTCTGTATGTATGTCCTTTATACAAATCTTCAATTTTAGACCGATTTGCACGAAACTTGCTGTACAGACGTTTTAGACCGTGGAAAAGATCACTGTCTACTTTAAAAAATCATAAGACCTATATTTATCCCTTTTTCTACCACCTTTCATAATTTAACATTATTGAAATAT
This sequence comes from Maratus speciosus, assembly GCA_963932465.1. Lineage (NCBI taxonomy): Eukaryota > Metazoa > Arthropoda > Arachnida > Araneae > Salticidae > Maratus > Maratus speciosus. The sequence continues at coordinate 27,622,161 of OZ010800.1, forward strand.
CTCTTTTTAAATTTTCAAATTGAATAGTTTCTTTCTTGTTGCCACACATCTAAAAAACTGCTCAATAATTAAAAAACAAAAAAACAAATTGATAACTCGAGTACTTTGTTTTATAAGCCAATAAAAATTCGGGTTGTCTCACTATATTTTTGTTGTTTTTGAAATTGACGTCATTCAAAGAAGATAATGCACATTTTTCATATATTTATGTAAGAACTTTAACTAAGCATGTTTTAAAATGACGTAGTACGTTAGTTGAATCTTTCTGAAATTAAAAAAATATATTAATGAAGTTGTTTTAATATCAAGAAATCAATTAAGGAAAAAGATAATAATTAAAAAAATCGTTCGCTAGATATGACGTCAATTTCGTCAATATAATTACAAACTGGTTCTAAAAATCGGTTGCTACAATTTATTTCCTATTTCTTTATAATGATGTATCTTTAATTATATCAATTAGATAAATATTTTAATACCTGAAATTCTACGGTTTATATCGAATACGGTTATATAAAATACGATTTTTCCACGATTTATATTAAATAGAAATTATACCTACTATTATTTAGGGTAAGCTTTTTTCTTGTTTAAACAAAATTTCATGACTGACGATTGAACACGGCTGCGGATTTGGATTTTATGAATGGAAATATGAGTTTCCATTTAAAAATTATCGGCAATGAATCTTTATGTACATGTGTTAAAGATGCCTGATATAATGCCCGTAAATAGTATATAAATATAAATGGGTTTTAATTTGAAACACGAATATATTTTTAACCCTTAGTATATTTGTTAGATTTTTCAACAACTACAGGGAAACGTATTTTTGGTATTTTCGTTTTAGCGATCAGTTTCGTTTTAGCGATCAGTTTCGTTTTAGCGATCACTTATTTATCTGAGTAGAACATTTCTCCCGCTGCGGACAAATTCTCCGAACCAAGCTTTAATTAAAGGATTATATGGGTGAATTTGATCTTCCATTTTAAAGCAATATGAATCTTTATCTCAAATGTCCTTCCGTATAGCTGAAAACGATAGGATCATCACTGCGCTATTATATTTTCTAATGTGTAAGACAAAATTTCGGCTGTTTTGGGCCTAAGTTTTTAGTTGATCATTTACAGTAGAATTTGGTTTAAGAATGATAGACGGATATGCAAAATACTAAAACTATTCCTCAAAAATTATCTAACTTTTTTAAAAGGCTAATCATTCAGAATTGATTTTGCCTGATTATAGAACATTTCAGTTAATTCTATAACAAATCATGTACAACAAAATGTTATATACTAAAACTATTCCAGAAAGTTTGGTGCAATTTAATAATGGAAATTTCATCAAAATCTGTCCAGTAGAACTTTTAAAAAAGGCTAATCTTTTATAATCGGACTCACCTGACTATTGAACTTTCTTCTATAATTTTATAACAAAGCGACGTAAAACTATATGCAATATTTTAAAAACATCCGTGTAAAATTATCTAACAAACAATACAAGTTCCAATGAAATCCTTTCAGAATTTTTAAAAGGACTAATCTTTCATAATCGGGTTCCAGAGGATTATGGAATTTTCCCCTATAATTCTATGACCAATCAGCGTATAACAATGTTACGCACCAAAACCTTAACTGAAAAGCTAATAGTTCAAGTTCAATTAAAATTATTTCAGAAGAACCCACGCTATAAGCAGCAGGTTGAGATTCCCACACGAAAACAAACAAATACTAAAATTTGCCAATTTAGTTATGTAAAAGTAGACGAAAACAAACAAATACTGAATTAGTTACAATGCTTTTGAGCAATTAAGTTAATCTTTTGTAACTGGGTTGCAGGCATATTTTAAAAAATTCAAGGTTGAAAATTACTTTAAAAAACATAAAAAATCTGTAAATAGACATAAACTTTTCAAACAAATTACGGAAAGAGTTTTTTTTTTTTTTGTTAGACGTTGAAATAATGTGATGCATGATGTTTAGAGATCAAATTGCAGTAAAGCCGTAATTTATGGTACGGTTAGGTTGTTGCCATCAACAATTTGGTGCTAGACGTTACTCATAGAAATGTCTTTTATTCATAACTAGGGGATCGTACCCGGGCTTCCCGGGTTAAAGAATATAGGTGAAAACATTCTTTTTTTATTGAAAACTAATAATTTTTTTTTATATGCAATAAATTTTTTAGATTGACCACTTACATTAAAAAAGCATTTTTCATGTGGAAAATACGAATTACACAAATACATTTTTGAGATTTATCAAAAGCGATGTTTTCTTATTAGCCACATGCTAAGAGTTATTTGCCAAGATTTTATTACTTATGGCATCCTTTTATATTCTGATAATTTCAGAGCTTATACATGTCTGGTAAATTTGTGTTTTATTTATGTTATTTTATTTATTTATTCACAGGGAAGTTTTTTTTAATGGAAATTAGTCGTAAGAAAATGATGAACTTTTTATTTTGTTTTAAGGGCAAGCGGATTAATCTTTCGTAATCGAGCTCCACGAGATAAACTATCGAGATAAACTAAAATATTTCATGCTTTAAAATTGTTTTTAAAACCATAGACAATCAGTAAACTGAGATGAACTTTGCAAACAAATTCCATTTGAAAAAAAAAATCCTGTTTGGTGATAAAAAATTAAATTGTACGATTAAAAATATGTTAGATTTGTGTTTATTCAATATTATTCTTTTATTTTTTTATAAAAGAAGTATTAATTTCGTTAATTTGTCTTTCACAAACATCTTAGTTTGGTGGGGTTTTTAATATTATTCTTTTATTTGCTTATAAAGGAAGTATTAATTTCATTATCCAAAAATAGTCAGAAACAAATGCTGAAAAATGTTTGTTGCTTTATGTGGAAATGTTTATTATTTTATGCATTGAAACCGGCACGTGATAAGATAAACTTTAAAAATTCATGCTTAAAAACTAGGACTTCCCTCAGAGGGATTAGTCTGAGCGATATTACTGAGAACATAGATTTAATAATAACATGTGGAAGCAAAGAAAATGAGATGTTATCTTTAATTGTCGATATACTGCGAAAAATTGAAATGATGAAAATAAACGAATTGCAGAATTACAAAATCTTATATATAAATTCGTATCCACTGTTTAAGAAAATGGGAAATCAAACCATTCAAGACAGCCATGCATGGATATAAAAATGAAAGTACGCAATATATTAAAAGTAAAATAGAAAATGAAACACTAATTTACTTATATCGGAATTTTAACTGTATAAAATGATGTCAAGAGCATAATCAGACGCTCCACACCAATTTGAGTAACTTTAAATGACAAATATATGATGTTTAAAAAGAATGGACTATACTTTATATGGTGTGTGCTCCCCCGGAATAATTAATATTGTACAATATCTGTTTTCCACGGATGCAATGAGGTTGTCGATAACATTTAAAGAATTCTCTTCTCAAAATCTAATATAGTATCAAAGTACCGAATACATCAAAAGTGGCATGCGATGCTTCGTTAGAGTGTGTTTTAGATATGCTCGATCGGATTTAAATGATGAGTGTATGCTGGCCACTACATACGCTGTATTGTTTTGTTTTCAAACATATTCTGCACAAGTTGAGCTGTATTTAGCATGTATTAAATAAAAGAAATCGGCAATGATTACAACATAAAGTATGACACAAGATCTGAATATATCGTCTGCATAACTTTTGAGCTGTCAAAGTGTCATTTGAAGTAATTTACAAATCCATACATATTTATTCAGCAAATCATGCAAGCTAACATACGCCAATATGAACCCGATTACAAAATTTCACCAGAATAAGTTAATATATAAAAAATCTACTAATGATAATTGAGAATATGACCTTATGATAAAATGTCTAGAAAAATGAATCGGATAAAAAAATCATATCACATTTAAAACGGCACTTCCCTCTGTTAGTGGCCTTGGCGAAAGAGAGAAAAGCCTAGAGAAGGAACATTTTAACAAGCACTTTCGGGCAACCTACTCACTGTTTCATACAGGTCTTTATTCAATATTTACACAATTTATTTAATGCTAGGTGGGTATCTATCAGTTTTGTTGCATTTAAATCGCATGTTTTGCGGAGGAAATGCAGCATTATGAAATATTTAAAGTTGCTGTACCTAATAATTCCAAATTAATGGTAATTGAGATCGCTTTCCGTTAATTTCATCTTTTTAAATTTTAAATTTTTTAGAAACCATTCATAGAGACAATTGTATATTTTAAAACTAACCCGAAGCAAAATTTCAAGATTTTGGGCTCAGCTGTAACAGAGAAATAGAAAATTTTTGAAAGTTTTTTGTTTCTGCACTGTTTTTTATATCGACATTTTTAGAAATTGTTCTATTGCGAGAATTTACGTCATGATAAATTCAGCCATGTCAATTTTCATGTTTATATTCTAACAGTTTTATGTTCTTCGTTACTTAGATCATCTTTAGATCTTTTTCCGCTTTGTTTAGTCTTTCTATTTTTTAGAATTCGTTCTACAACGAGCATTTACATCTTATTAATTACTACCATGCCAAAGTTCTAATTTCTAACCCCAATAGTATCCCAAAAATTTCAGTATTCCAAACAAATCATAGTTTAGAACCTTTCTAGAAATTTTGACGTTTATCCGTCAAATTGAACCTTTTAGAGAGCGTTCATTACGAGTATTTACATCTTAAATGTAACTACCGCTCCAAATTTAAAGTTTCTAACGCAATCAATATCGTAGTCTTAAAAGTAACTACCGCACAAAATTTAAAGTTTCAAACACAATCAATATCGCAGAAATTGCAATTTTAGAACTTTTTTGCTCCTGCAGCGATGTAGGTTCTTGCACTGACATAAAATAGTCTTTTTTTCGGAGCAGAGATGGCCACCAACATTTTTTTTATGTTGGCTATGTAGTTTCAGAGATAACACCTCACAAACGTACAAGCATTAATAATATTATATACTTTATAATATTATAACGCTTTATAATATTAGCATTAGATGTACAGATACAAAAGCCATTTATCTGTTACAAGCTAAAGTTGCGTTGCCCAGAATTTGCAGGATGTTTGTTCGGAAAAATCAATTTCAAAATTTAACATACAACACAAAACAAACATTAAAAAAGGCAGTCGAAATGTTGTTCAATGAATCATATGAAAACGCTATATGAAAATGTATAAAATGTAAATATATAAATGTATATAACAGACGCAAAAGAATACAGCTATAAATGAACTTATTTCAATTTATAATTGGAGCAATAATGTTAAAATACGCCAATATTTCCCTAATCGGGTTTTTATTATGCTTCAATACATTTTTCACACTCATATGACGTTATACTATATCCACCATGCCCTTTATATTTCCAATATGACGTAATATTTTCCTCTTTCACGTGGAAACCTTGAAATAGAAAAGTTATGAAGTTATATTCACTTTCATTTAAATTCGTCAAACCATTTATTTCATTTTCATTTTTCATGTGAATATCTTGCAATAGAAAAGTTATGACGTAATATTCACCTTTTTTTAAATTCGGCAAACTATTTATTTCATTTTCATTTTTCACGTGGAAATCTTGCAGTAGAAAATTAATTGTTGTAGTAATAAGTTTATTGTGTTTTTTAATCGTTGGCAACTGCTATAAGGAAAAATGTTTAAATTTGATAAGAAATTGCTGTTAAATTGGGGGTTTCTTATTAATTAAAAATTAACTATAAGTTATTTCGATTCCGGATTACTTTAGTTGTCTCGGCCATGTTTTAATACACATGTACGTATCTCTTCACAATTTTGGCTTCCAAATTGTGGATTTTTTATAAAATTACAAACAGACAGATATACAAGTTTTCATTTTTATATATCTCTCTATTCTATGAAAAGTAACTAACGCTGTCACCGCCGCCGCCGGTTTTGAATTTTTTGTGACCGGAGGTCTTTCTTCGTTAATATTAAGAAAACTATTGCATACAAATATATGAAAATCTGTGGTATTATAACGAAGTGTTTGATCAACACACTAATGCATACAGTTTTCAAATCGAAGAATTATTTTAAAAGATATTTAATGCTAAATTTGGACAAAATCCTTCCATTAAAAAAAAACTTATAAGAGCAAAAGCTATACATGGGAATTTAATCATTTTTAGATCATTTTACTCAATAGAAGATCTCGGTCTGCAGATTTCATTAATTTTTTTTTTAATTTGACTCATTTTTTGAGGTTTTATTTCTATTTTAAATTCAAATATTCAGCATTTTGACAGATATTTTTTACATATTTTAGAAAATGGTATTAATTTAAACTGTTGCCAACTGTATAAACAGCGCAAACAATAATGTTCGCTTCAAATAAAAAAAAATTATTTACACGTTACTATTATAAACAGAAAAAACCCTTCAAATTACAATTAAATAATTAGGTATAAAAAGCAGGCACTTATTGGAAATTACGCCATAAAAACTATATTTACATGTGAATTTTAAAAGAGAAAGGATATTGTAAAATAAATTCATTAACATGCCATTAGAAATCTGAAATAGAACAAATTACGTCACATTACACTTATTATGCAAAATGAACAAAAAATAGTATTGCAAAACAGTTTAAATTTAAAAATTGCGCGAGACAAAATATTAGAGGTTAAATATTAGATTTTTTCAAAATTTTGTTATTCGTCGTTTGATGTGAGGTGTTCAGCTATAAGTATGCAAATTTTTATGTTTCAACATAATTAGGGGCTGAGTTAGAAAAATTGCTTTAAATACACAAGTTAGAGCCCAGAGGATTAAATATAAGACTTTTCAAAATTTTATTATTTGCTGTTTGATGTGAGGTGTTCAGCTATAAGTATGCAAAATTTCATGTCTCCAACTTAATTAGGGGCTGAGTTAGAAAAATTGCTTAAAATACACAAGTTAGAGCCCAGAGGATTAAGTAATAGACTTTTTCAAAATTTTATTATTTGTCGTTAGATGTGAGGTGTTCAGCTATAAGTATGCAAAATGTCATGTCTCCAACTTAATTAGGGGCTGAGTTAGAAAAATTCCTTAAAATACAGAAGTTAGAGACCGGAGGGTTAAATATGACTTTTTCAAAATTTTATGATTTATCGTGTTATCGCAAGTGTTCAGCTATAAGTATGCAAACTTTCATGTCTCCAACTTAATTAGGGGCTGAGTTAGAAAAATTGCTTAAAATACACAAGTTAGAGCGCAGAGGGTTAAATATTAGACCTTTTTCAAAATTTTATTATTTGTCGTTTGATGTGAGGTGTTCAGCTAAAAGTATGCAAAATTTCATGTCTCCAATTTAATTAGGGGTTGAGTTAGAAAAATTGCTTAAAATACAGAAGTTAGAGACCGGAGGGTTAAATATGACTTTTTCAAAATTTTATGATTTATCGTGTTATCGCAAGTGTTCAGCTATAAGTATGCAAACTTCCATGTCTCCAACTTAATTAGGGGCTGAGTTAGAAAAATTGCTTTAAATACACAAGTTAGAGCCCAAAGGGTTAATTATTAAGCCTTTTTCAAAATTTTATTATTTGTCGTTTGATGTGAGATGTTCAGCTGTAAGTATGCAAAATTTCATGTCTCCAACTTAATTAAATTAGGGGCTGAGTTAGACAAATTGCTTAAAATACACAAGTTAGAGCACAGAGGGTTAAATATTATACTTTTCCAAAATTTTAATATTTGCCGTTTGATGTGTGGTGTTCAGCTATAAGTATGCAAATTTTCAAGTCTCCGACATATATAGTTTCTGAGAACGGGCTCTGTGACAGACGGACAAACGGACAGACAAAGGAGTGAGACAGGTAGGGTTTCGTTAGATGGACGAAACTCTAAAAACATGCTGCGGATGACTTTAACAACATCCTAAAATTACATTACCATCAGCGATCTACCAATCCCGAATTTTATTTATATTCGTTTCATATATTCTTATTCTTTTGTGCGGCCCTGTAAAATAATTATCAATATTATATACAGTAAAACCTCTGAATAGCGGACACAACGATAATGCAGAATTTGCCCTCTATTTAGAGGTGACCGCTACTGAGAGTAAAACATGTACAGTTATTTAAGAGTTGGTAATCGAAAAAATGTCCGCTAAATAGAGGTATCCGCTAATCGGGTATGTCCGCTATGGAGGTTTTACCAGTAAAACTTCTGAATAGCGAACACCTCGGGAGGGCAGAATTTGTCCTCTATTTGGAGGTGTTCGCTACTGAGAGTAAAAAATGTACAGTTATTTAAGGGTTGGAAATCGAAAAAATGCCCGCTAAATAGAGGTGTCCACTAATCGGGTGTGTCCGTTATGGAGGTTTTATTGCATAACAATATCATCCTTTACAAGAAAATTGCATGCTGTATGATAGACAGACAGACATCCAGAGAAAGATAACCTCCGGATCAATAAACACTCATGTCTTTTGTTTTAATCATCCACAATTGTATGTCATACAACATGCCAGATTTTATACAACAGGCTAAAAACGGTCACCGTGGTACGGAATACTGTATTATTATTTGTTTGCCCACCAAAACTGGTTGCCATGGGTTGTTGCAAGGTTTGTGATCACGTGGTTGAAACGGATCTATTCAATATTACTGCGTGCGTATTTCTTTTTTATTTGCTCCATGTGTTCAAACCAGTTGTCTACGAAAACATAAACCGCTGAAAGTGACGCACACCAAATTTCTGTGACGTATGCAGATAAATTGTCCTTTTTTAAGAGTTTTTTCTATATAATTTTTAAACGGTTTGGAACTTATTTTTCATAGTAGGTGCATTCAGTAGGCGACCCTCCTAGGTACCTTCTGGTGCAATCAGAAACGAAATCCGACAAATATTTTTTGAGTTATACTTGACGAAAGGTTTTTATTAGGCTTTTTTTTTAGTAGGACATGGCGTTAATATCCATCGTAGTAGTAATGTGTCCGGACAGTAATATTTCGCTGAGTATTAGCCTTCGCTTCGCTCAGACAATTATTTTAGAAAATATAATACATCAGTCAATGAATACAGTTTTTAAACAAATTGCATTTGAAAGTACATTTATTTCCCTATGCGACAAAAATTGAAAATGTACGATGGTCAGAAGATTGAAAAATTGCAGTAGCGAAAATTTCAAGACCGAAATTTGATCGTGAAGTATTGCCATTCGCAAAATAACGTCAGCGTTACGCACAGAAACATTTGTTCCTTATAATATAGATACATAATCAGTAAAATATAATAAAGATCAGTTATTATGATGTGGTTATCAATCGAGGCTCTTATGCTTGGATTTCCGGAATGAAAACAGCAATTTTCACCTTCTCAAAATTTGCATACACATTTCTCATATCCATATTCATCATTTTTTTAAAATTGCATTTTGTTTGATCAATTAAAAATCATTTTAACTCAAAACTTGAAGTCACGATTGTCAGCAACATCTTTTATGTGAACAGACGCATTCTTTATTTGAGATTCTAATCTCAATTTTGGAGGGTAAAAATTTCCGTAATTTATGTTTTTTAGACGTATTTGTGTTAAAAGGCTTAGTTTTATCGAAGAAAGTGATCGTTTTCTTTTAAATATGACTTCATTTTCACTTAAATAAGCATTTCGCCTAGTGTCTGAAAATTGGTATCAGTACACATGCAGAAGGAAAAACAATATAGAAAATTTATGAGGAAAAATGCGTGTTTTCAAAAGCAATATGTCATTTTCCGTTATTATGCCCCTAATATAATATTCTGCTCCTAATAGGTTTTGCGCCACTAAACCCTATACAACAATTTTTATCAACAATTTTCAATTTTTATCAGAAAATAGCATGAATAAATTTTAAAATACCTCATTATTTCTCTCTTGTCTACAGCAATGAAAGCTATCTAATTTTCATCATTTTGAAGAAATTTCATAAAAGGCTTTTAAAATTAAAATATAAAAGTGGAGATATTAAAAAAAAAAAAAAAAAAAAAAAAAAAAAAAAAAAAAAAAAACAGATAGTGCGACCACTACTACAAAGGAAGAGCTTTTAGTTAAAAAAATATATATATTAGTAAAATTGGTTCAGCAGAAAGATCAGGGCAGATGACTAAAGAGCACACTTGTGTTTTAAATATATAGATTATATTAAATTAGGAAAAATTAAATTAAGCAAATTATGTTATTTTGATAAAATTATAGTAGAATGTCCTAAAGAATAGCATTAAAATTTTATTATCCGAGAGAATTTTCGACAAAAAATGCAGGAACACGATATTATTCTAAACCACGAATTATTTCTTTTCTTGTCTAACTCGTCGAAGCAAATCCATCCAGGCGAGAATCGTCAATTTTTGTAATATAAATTGTTATTATTTGCATGTCACCTCTCTTTTATAAAGTCACTCTACATTTTTGTAAAACATTGCGCTTATCAGTGTGTGCTTTCGATTACATTATTTTCAAAAGTGAAGCATTTTCACATGTGAAAAATTTCAAAGCAGCTGTGCTGTGAAATGACGCACTTCTACAAAACATAATTCAGGTTTAAGAATAAAAATACACGCTTTTTATAAAATGACGTCATTTGCATCCGCTAAAGCAACCTACTTTTACAACCCAGTCTTAAACTTCGTCTATAGAAAAGTGTGCATATGACGTCATTATCACGGAGTAACAGACAATATTCTTGACATAGCCCATATTTTATTTTCAGCTATTTTTTCAGGTTTTATGAGAACATGGCAACAAAAAGATACAGTATTTCCTATATACAACTATTTTCCGTTTACTTTCAATGACTTTGAATAGAAATGAGGTACTTTTGTTGCCACGATCAGAAAAATGGTATTAAAAACTGCAAAAAAAAATTAATATCTCAAAAATTAATTGAGATACAGCTTTCAAACAAATTGCATTTAAAAGAGTAAATTTTTTTCCTTATACGACGGTGTAAAATTTTAAAAGTACGATGTTTAGAAGTTTAAAAATTTGCCGTAGAAAAAATTGCAAAACCAAAATTTCATTTCAGATTTCAAAGTGTTGCCATTCGCAAAATGACGTATGCGTTACTCACAGATATGTTTGTCCTTTATAATATAGATATTGCATTAATAGCAAACGGATATATCTTTCTTAATTGGGTTGCAGGTATATTTAAAAATATCTCCGTGATTGAAAATTAATTTAAAATGGATAAACAATCTGTAAATTGAGATAAGCTTTTCAAACAAATATTACTGAAAGAACTTTTTGAATTCTATTAGACGTTGAACAATAAAATGTGCAATGTTTAGAAGTTAAATTGCAGTAAAAGCTAAATTTATGGTTAGGTTAGGTTATTGCCACCAACAATATGATACTAGAGTTACTCATAAACATTTATTTTCTTTATACAGTCCTCAGCAAAAGTTTAGACATTGGTGATATTTAACCTTTAAATAAAAAATACGAACACTTGGGTTATACAAATGGCTGTACTTATTTTTAAATATATATTAAACGTTTTAGTACAGAAATAACGGTTTTAATGTAGGATATTATTTAATTTAGATGAAAAAAAGGGAAATTTGCATATTGCAAAAGTTTAGACACTTTCGTGATTTTTTGCAACCGTTCACAGAAAAACGCAAATTTCAAAATTATGACGTTACATGCATGAAGTATTTAAGTGCACCTCGCGAGAGTATCGGTTAGTAAATATGCCGTGAGTTAAAAATTTTCAGTCAAATGAAGTATAATGATTGCTAATTGCATTAAAAGTGAGTCAAAGCTTTCTGTGTGAACCGTCACTTTCGTAGATGAATTAAAGAAAGATGTAAATTAGTTTACATGAAAATGATAAAACAACCAGCCTTGAAATCTCCCAACAAATTGACCCTTTTTCGTCGCGGAGTAATTCTGTTTATAAACTGATAAAATAATGGACTGACACCAAAATTTATAAACGAATTTATTAGAAAATACGAAATTGCTTATTTTCATGTACATTATAAAAGGAAAATTTTAATGAAATATTCTTGGTGCCGTTTGTCACTTTTGGAATTAAAATTAGGAGTTCTTTGCCCTCGAAAGGGTTAATGATTTGGGCCTCACTTTGTTTTAATTCTCAAGTATCTCTGGAATTTCTCAATGGTCATGAAGCAGTACAAGAGTACATACATACATTGGAAAACAATTTACTGCCATTTGGTGAGCTTTTGGCTCTTCCAAGTATGTGTTTGTGCATGAAAAATCGTCTGTTCATGTTGCATACAAATAAAAAAATTGGTTTAACTCTCAAAATATTACTGTTCTCGACTGGCCCGCGTGTAGGCCTGATCTGAACTCATTCGAAAACTTTTGTGGCATCATATCTCATACGGTTTATGCAATTTTTTGGTAATACTCCTCTGTAACTGAACTTCGGTCTGCAGTTGAACGTGTTTGGTACGAAATAGAACCCCAACCTGATGCGGGATTTCGTTTCTTCGATGGAAAGTCACATTTTTGCATTAATAGCAGACAATGTAGGTGCAGTTCGGTTTTAATTTATGGGTATTTTTCTGTTAACAGACAGATTGTCTATACTTTTGCCACAATGTTAAATTTGTTTTCTTCTCATTATATATTACATAAAGTGTATAAATTAAAAATTATTGTTTGTGAATGAAGGATAAGTCCCCAGTAATATATGACAGCTGAGTTACAACAATTCGTTTCATACTTCTCAGTACAGAAGCATAATCGGTCATTGTCTAAACTTTTGCTGCGCACTGTAATATTGGATAAAGAGCAAACGGATATATCTATCGTAATTGGGATGAATGCACATTTTAAAATATCCATGCTTGAAATTTACTTTAAAATCCATTAAAATGAGAAACTTTCAATACAATTTTCAAATAAATTTTATTTTAAAGAATTTTGTCTATTCGACAGTGTACAAAATGAAATTGTGTGATGTTATGAAGTTAAGAATTGATATCAGCGTTAGTCACTGGCATATTTGTACGCTATAATGTAGATAGAGGCTATACAAACGAGAATTTCACCAAATGCTACGCCCTTTGGTGGATTTGTTTCGTATTGTTAAGAGATTGTACATTTTCTAGTTATACCCACCAATGAAAATGCGGATTCTGATATTAAAGCTCAGGGATTTTATTATAGTTGCGAGAAAATAACTTGATGTTTTCTGATTGCCTTTTTAACGATTTGTGGACAAGAATGCACAAATCTCAGTTACTGTGATTGCCGTATTATTTCATTTTAGTTCACTTTACCAGGGAAGCCCCTTATAATTGATACAGGCGAAACCGGTTAGTTCTGCTAGTAATTAATATTATTACAAAAAAAAATTACGATCTAACATTTATAGATGACAATTCGTCGACAGAGGATTTCACCACGTTTAGAATAAGCTGATTCGTCAAGTTGAAAGTGTTTGAATTTAAGCTTTACTCCTTCATTTTTTGGTGTGTCCGTAATTATAATTACGTAGAACCTATAGTCGTCTTCTGGTCCGTCTGTCTGTCTGTCCGCATATAACAGCGTAAACACTACCCAACCGAGTAATTTGAAATTTAAAATATATAAGAGCTGCAGAATTCTGCCGTGTCATTTCAAATGTTATGAAATTCGAATGCATAGTTTAATTACAGGGACAGTCAAAATTATTCCGTTACATTACAACCAACTGAAAAAAATAGTTTCAAGTGCATTTTAATGATGTTACGACCTTTCGAATACAATGAAATTAATATTCATTTATGAAGTGCACAAAATATACATTCTGTAGATTATGCTGTGCAAAGAATATTTTCGCTAAAATTACCCAATTAATTTTAAGAATTACTCAGGGATGCATAAAATACCATTTATTAGAGCAGACGGTTGAAAGAATTACTATATTTGTATGACTAGCAGGAAATTTAAGTATAGAAAAAATGATCATTCAACTGATATTAAATATAATAGAAAAACCACAGCCCTAGCAAGATTTTATCAGGAAGGAACCATCCAAATAAATTTCAATAAAAGTAAATTAATTTCCCCCTCCAGTCTATACTATCCATCCTGTATAAGAGAAACCATAGAGATTGTAACGTGCAAAAACTCAATATGTAACGATACAGCATCATTTCACTTACCAAAAAGCTATGCAATGGTTATGAAAATAAAAATAAAATAAACATTCAAGTAAAATAAAAATAACATGCATACACTCTAAATTAAAATGTCTGAAATTCAGACACTTAAGTGTCTGAAATGGAGTGTTCAATTTTCAGACATTTTAAAATGTCTGAATTTTTTCAGACACTTTTTGTGTCTGAATTTCAGACACTTCAAACGTCTGAATCGCATCCATTTTTTTTGTAAGCATCATACGTAGCCATGTTTGACCACGTTGAATTCTGGAAAAATATTTGGCTGTGGTCCTGCCCCTCTCCCCCCCCCCCCAATACAGCCTGATTTTTTTGGTGCTCTCAGTTTTGGTATACAATTTTCGTTACGTTGATAATTTAAATCTTTTACGACATTGTACTGATTATAATCAATATCTTGAACTTCAGGAGTAGAACAAGATTAAAAAACAAAAAATATTTATCTAAATATTAGATTTTTTTAAATTTATTTTGTTTTTAACCTTATTTTACTTTAAAAGTTCAAAATATTGATTATAATCAGTACAATTTCGAAACAGATTTAAAATATAAGCTTTACAAATATTGCACATCAAATTTGGGGGCACTACAGTCGTAGGGGGACGGGGCACTTCCCAGTTTGCCCTTCCTTTAATCAAGAAGTACTTTTGCAAAAAACGCAACCCTGCATTATTGTTGTCTAAATTGAGATGTCCGATATTCGGGAGTATCCGTTGTGGAGGTTAATGAACATTCTCGAATAGCGAACACCTCTATTTAACGAATACTTTTTTAATCAGCAGACATACATATTTGTATATTTTTACCTCAAAAAAGTAGACATCTCCAATTATCGGACAAATTCCGCGTTCCCGAAGTGTTCGCTATTAAGGGCTTTTAAGGTACATAGATAAATATATATATATATATATTTTATAATCTTGTCCTACTCTAAAAGTTCAAAATATTTATTATACTCGGTTGAATGTGGAAAAAGATTTAAAATATCAGATGTACGAAAATTGCAAAAATCCCCCCCCCCCCCAAAAAAAAAATGAAAATATAAAAAAATATATTGCCACATAGGCAATTTTACATATACATCACTTGATAATCACAACAGCCATTTAACTATGAATAATGAAAATAAATAAATAAATATTCTACTTTAATAACATTGGGGAAAAAATGACTTTGGTATTTTGTTAAATATATTTGCGTTTTTAAACTTGTCCTACTCTAAAAGTTCAAAACTTTCATTATAATCAGTGCAAGATTTAAGATATCAGCTTTACAAAAATTCATGCAAAATCCCCCCCCCCCCCAAAAAAAAAAAATGAAAATACTTATTTAAAAATTATGTTTTTAAAAAATTTATATTTCCACATGGGCAAGTTTTTATGTAGATCAGAGGGTACTCACAAAAGCTATTCAACTATCAATAAAAACAAGTACATATTCTATATTAAAAACATGAGGAAAAAATAACTTATCATTTCCAAACTTCTTTCGTCTTAAATATATACAGTAACATCTGTCATTTTTGTATTTTTCGTATAAGTGCACATAAATAAAGTTACCACACTTTTAAATACGAAATCTAGTTAGAGGTTTTTACTTTTTCCCATTATAAATTTCAAATTACTTTTTTATTAAAAATAATAAAAAAATCAGTATTAGAGTTGATTGCAAATCAAATACATATGTATATTTTTACAGGCAGCTTCATATAATAGACGAGTCTCATTTACTTTATTTATCTTTTTTTAATCTGCGGTTTTATGCCAGGAAGTAAGAAAGCATTAGGTCATCTTTCAAAGTTTTTTTTTATCTTTACTTCCTTGTGGCCGTCATTTACTGCGAGATAAAAATTATCCATTTAAACTAAGAACTGACATTGAATATATAATT
The DNA here is from genome assembly GCA_963932465.1 of Maratus speciosus. Lineage (NCBI taxonomy): Eukaryota > Metazoa > Arthropoda > Arachnida > Araneae > Salticidae > Maratus > Maratus speciosus. The sequence continues at coordinate 27,638,195 of OZ010800.1, forward strand.
CGTAATAAAAAAGAACGTCATAAGTTTAAAAATATATACTTCTAGAATTAGTGGGGTTTTTTGCGAACAGATTCAAAACTAATTAAATTTCATGCAGGATTTTGTTTAGTACAATAAATAAAATCATAAAATACACTAATTTTACTACTATAAAGAAACTTACTTGAGTTGCTGCAAGAGGTAAGAAATATTCCTCGATTTGAAATTTTAAAAACTACCACAACCACAGTGAGGGAGAAAGACTTTCATCAGTTTAAAAGGTAATCCATAATACATCCGACTAGCCATATTTAAAGGATGAGATGTTTCATCCTAAAAACAGGACCCGCCAGACAAAAGTTTCTTTTTTTTTTGCCAGCTTCGACAGGACGAAGATGAATAACACAATATTATTGATATAAATTGATACGAGTTAACACTAAGCCCATTGCACACGCTTTGTAGAATTTCCGGGTGTAATCTTCAACCTTCGTCTACTTCTGTTCTGTGTCTATCCCGCCCTTGTATCGACGACAGCTTCTAAGAGACATTTGATGCCGAGCACACACGTCAGATGTATGTATTCAATAAATACATAATCCAAGTTAATACGAATTAAAATCACAGTACTTCACATTTCGCAAAAAACGAATTAAAATACACGCGTACATAAAAACAAACTTTGTTTGAATTACAACGTATACCACTTCGAACGAAGACATCTAAAACGCATGCGCAACTGGGAGTGCTAGTGCCCCCTGGTGGTTATTTCGTCGGAAGAATCAAAAATTAAGACACGTTTAAAGCAATGAAGTGTCTTAAAATAAGACGTTTGCGGATATTTTAGACATTATTCTCAGTTCGTTTACACCATGGTCATAGTAAGACGCTTATGTATCTTAAATTAAGACATCTATAGTGTCTTAATTTTCAGATTAAGACACTTAAGTGTCTAAAATTCTTTTTCAGTCACATATGTGTCTAAATTTAAGACGCTTCTATTTGCAGTGTAATATGAAAGAATACGTGAAAAACTGAATGATGGCGTGTCATAGACTGTGCGAATTTGGAATTGTTTCATTTATTTGTTTTGAAAATGACTCAGAGTGAGCAGAAACATGTCAACAGTCGAAAAAACGCATTTTTACTGGTTTTAAAGTTTTAATTTACACCTATTAGCATTTGACATTAGTATATTATTACAAGGTGTTAATTTGCAACATATTTCTATAAAGATTTCATTTATATTTATATTACTGTTGTTTTTTATATACAATTTACTTCTGTTTGTATAAAAAAAATTAAATATTTTCTTTATTTTAAATAAATTGTATAAATTTTTAAAAAATACTTGTGTATATGAAAGAGTGAATACGTTTCTAGAAAATATGTTGCCAAATTTCATTTTCTCTATGTCGCCGAGTCCCCATACTTGAAAAGTACCTAAACCCCATTAAAATCGGACAGTTAGTAGATCAGACAGTACAGCGCAGTCTATTGTTTATTTTATTAGTAGCATTTGGAAAAAGATGTAAAGACGTACATTTTCTTATATTACGCGTTAAATTTTCACCCATAGATTATGAAAAAAAAAACCCTTAAAATTGTGTGACTTTAAATTAAATTATGATGACCTCGATTATGAAAGATTCGTAGTTTTTAATGGGAATTTCGTCAAATTAGCCAGTATCGCCAAGTTGGTTTCATATATGACAACTTATTTTTGTCGCCATATTTGGCGATATTTAGCTAAATTTTGCGATATTTAGCCTAATTTCGCGATATATCGCCAAATTGTTCAACGTTTGGAGATACTGTGGTAAACCTGCATTAGTATTTTTCAACAATTACTCATTACAATGAGGCGTTCCTGCCGGAATTACTAAGGGACAGACAGAGACTTGGATTTTAAATAAATAGATTACAAACAAATGAAGGACGATGAATCATTAGATAGACGATTTATTTTTCTCGAGTTCCTTGAATGACGACATAAATTCTTTTGTATTTGTGTATTATTCAGCGATAGTGACGTCATATGCATAATTTAAGGCGGATGTTATTTAAGACTGGATCATTAATGTGGAATTCTTCAGCGAATGCGAATGACGTCATTTTATATAAAATAAAAGCGTGTGTTTTAAGTCTTAAAACTGAAACATGTTTTGTACTATCGATGTTTATATACATATATATTTTTGTTTTCTTCAGGGGCCGCACTAAATTCTGAAAAAGATAAATTCCTGTTTTCTAGTTTCCTACTTATTTGTAATTATGTATATTTAATTATATCACTTAGATAAATGTTTTTTATATGCACTCATAATAATTTACGAATAAATAAAAAATGATTTTTCTATGATTTATATTAAACAGAAATTGAAACATAGAGCTACTAGGACTTCCCCCAGAGGGATTAGTCTGAGCGATGTTAGTGAGAACATAGATTTAATAATAACTCGTGACAAGAATAGAAAATTAGATGCTATCTTTAATTGACAATATGTGGCTTCTCTGAAAAATATTCAACCTTTGAACGAAAAAAATGCATAAGTTACCCGACAGGATTGATGCCCTTATTCATTTTGAGGTAGGCCCCTTGCGCCTCTACATTTGCCCCGCCGTTCTTTCCACTGCAGAAAATACTTCTGGCAGGCTTTTTTTGGAATGGTGTTCAACTTCGCCATCGCATTCTACAGACGGGATCCTTTTAATGACACCTTCAATTTCGGAAGCAACCAGAAGTAGCCAGGAGTCATGTCTGAAGAATATGGAATTTCGTGAACACTGGAATTCCACATTTTGCCAAGAAAGTCTGAATCAGATGCGATGGATGAGCTGGAGAATTGATAAATCTTACGAATTGTTTCGCTTTCAAGATCACCAAATTTTGACAAAATTTGATGCAGTACCTTTTTTCAACCCGTTCAATCATCTTGAGAGAAATCAAAATCTGACGCACACGTATAACAGCACCTCACTCGGTGGAAGCAGAAAACGAATTACTCGAATTCGTGTAAAAACTAAGGCATGCGCATTGAGCTGTCTCTCTCCAATGTGCACAATGCCTTCGAATCACTAACGCGCGAGGGAAAAATGAAAGTCTGATACTTATCAAACAGACCTGCCACAAATTCAGATGATGAAAAGGAGCAAATTGAATGGTAGAATTACTGAGACGATGCTGTACGAGATACTGTAGAGGCAGTTGCTGTGCGAAAATCTCTAAAATCCAATGGTAGGCTTTACAATTTAATGAGAACAGTAAAATAGTAATACATTAATGATTATAATGCTTCTATTCTTTTAGCTTGGAATGGTAACATAGATTTGCAGTATATTGTTGAGAAAACTACTATGCTAAACTGGTATATCACAGTATGCACAACAAAATCTGAACACAGCCATGAAAATATTTTTACGCTGATAAATTAGACAAAATCTTTAAGCAGTCGATTGTTTAATATTGGCCTAAGAACACTCACTAATAGGGAATGTGGCTCTTTGGAAGCTGCGGACACACTTCTCGGAATACCGTTACATGAAACTGACTCGAAAACATCTATAAAATGGCTAGATGTCCATATTAATCGAAAGAAGCGTTTACAGCCAATAAATAAAATAAATGATTTAGACAGAAATTCTACTAATATATCCTTCAAATCTATGGCAGTCGATCACTATCCAAATCGCCCCAAAGAGCTCGAAATGATGACACTGTACGATTTTGTTCGGTGGTTCGATGTAAGATCAAAGCCGTCAAAACTTGACGTAGAAAAATATCCTTACTCTAGAAAATTAATTTCTTGTTAAACGAAGTCGCCCATGCATTATAAATCATTACAATTATAGCTACAAGCAGGAATCAGAAAAATATTACTTTGCTTTACTGTTCATGTCATGGAGAAACATAACTGACGTAAAAAGAAATTTTAATAGCTATGAAGAATCATTTTTTGAACATAATGGAACTATAATAGAGGCAATGCAATACGCCAAAAAAATACGCGAATTAGAAGAAGTAATCGAACGAACCAAAGAACTAGTTCACAATAAACAAGCAGAATTTAAAATCAAAGAATCGAATGAAAGAAAAGAACTTTAATTCCCTGTTCCTTTTAAGAATTTTGAGAACACTAATGTTGTACAAGACATGAAACAAACAATGGAGAATATATTATTATTCAATGAAAATAATTATGATTTACTCGAACACACGTACTCAAGATATAAAGATCAGAAGAGAGTTTTTAACTATGTTACAAATGTCTTGAAACATGGAAACGAAACGAACAAAATTTTCAGACATTTTGTAAGTGCTGTTAGCGGCACTGGCAAAAGTTTCTTAATAAATGCTATAAGAATCTGGACAAAAATAAATATGATCGGCAGTTTGAAGCAGTTTCTGCACCAACAGGTTTAAGTGCGTATAACATATCTGGTACGACAATATATAAATTATTTCAACTTCCAGTAGAACATATGCACACACCAAAATTTAGACCAGTTTCTGATGATGCCCTTAAAATCATGAGGCACGAAATGAAAAACGTAATTCTGTTCATTATTGATGAAATCTCTATGGTGTCCAATATAACATTTTTATATATACATCTAAGATTATCAGAAGTATTTGCTACAACTGACGAAAAAGATGGATGGTTCGGAAAGAAACATATTCTATTGTTTGGGGATCTTTTACAATTACCTGCTGTACACGAACAGTCTCCATTCATTCCTATATCACAAATAAACATATCGAAATATCTTGGATCACTTAAATGTGTGAATTTATGGAATGAGGTTTTAATTTATGATGAACTTACCATAAACATGAGACAAGAAAAAGATAAAAGCTATGCCAAAATTCTTGAACGCGTTCGTTTAGGAAAACTGCTACTAGAAGATCAAAAGTTTTTAGAAAATCATAAAATCCCACTTCTATCTAAAATGCAACAGAATTATTAAAAGAAATTGGAAATTATTTATCTAAATTGCCTTTTGAAACAATAGCATTATGTGCCACTAGCAATCAATGTGAAGAATTAAATATAGAGATGTTGTCCCGAATAGAAGGTGAAGAAATTCATTTAAAAGGAAAAGATTTGTTCGATTGTGCACCTTATTTAAAAGTAAAAATGAGCAAATTATTATCTAAATATGACACTGATTCTACTCGTACTGCAGGAATGGAAAAAATAATTATCATTAAAGTTGGTGCTAAAGTTATGCTTAGAAGAAATATTGAAGTAAAAAGGCGGTTTGGTTAATTTTGCAATTGCTATTGTTTCAGGAATAAAAAGAAATATAGAAAATAATGATATTGATATAATAAAAATATGCTTTTCAAATGGTATCACTTACGACCTGGAACGGGTAACTTACTGAAAACGCTTTTTCTACAGAGAAAAATTACTTTCTCATATGCCATAACTATTCATAAAAGCCAAGGATTAATTTTAAAGAATGTCCTACTGGATCTTGGAGAATCTGTCTTCACTCGAGGACAAGCATACGTAGCATTATCCAGGGCTGTCTCATCAGAAGGAATTCACCTAATCAATTTTAATCTTTATAACATAAAGGCTCAAAAGTCCGCAATAGAAGAGTACAATAGGTTTCGATCACAATTTAGACCCGATCTGCCCTTATTTTCAATATCGGATGCAGGCAATAATAAATACGTGAAAGACAGGCGCTGGATAACAAATGCAGAACTCAAACAAATACAAGATAGCGAAAGCCCTTTTGAAAACAAAAGAAAATGCAAAACTCAAGTCTACAGTATAGCACTGAACGTTTCTGGTTTTACCAATATTGATTCTGTTTCATGTTATGCAAATTCTGTGATGCAATGTCTGTATAGCAGCAAGCATGTAAGATTAATTATAAAATCAGATGAATTTGCACCGGAGTATTTAAAAGAAAATTTAATACATTATGAACAAAAACCTTTAGTAGAAGCAAAAAATATAAGAAAGGAAATAAGTAGCACTTATGTGGAAAATGTACAACAAGATTGTGTCCAGTTTTTTGAAGACGTAATATCAAACTTTACATCATTAAAGGATATATTTTCATATACACAAAAACACACATTATTCTGTCGAAATTGTAATTATACTAAAGTAAATGAAACTGAAGAAACAGTTATTCGTTTTCCAATCACATCTAGCACAGTTTCAATCCAAAATATGTTTAAAACCACATTTGATCATTGGAAAGAAACTGATGACACTTACAAATGTATTTATTGTGGAACAATGGGAAAAGCTCAGCAACAATATGAGATAGTGGCATCAAAGCAACATATAGCCTTGCAGTTTCTAATTTTTAATAATTACTTAATGAAAATAAACGACGTAAAAATTACAGGAATCCCTAATTCTAAAATAAAAATTTCAGGAAAATTTTATCATCCTTTATCGGCTATTTTCCCTCATGGATTAACCATTATTGAAGGACACTACACAGCTATCTTTAGAAAGAATAACAAGTGGATTCTAGCCGATGACGCAAAAATGAAAGAGACACGATGGCCAACAGGTGCAAAAATTTATATATGCTTCTACTGGAAAAAGCGGAATAATACATTTATTAGGAAAAACAGGAAAAAAAGGTTTTCCAATTTAATATGGAAGTTTACATGAAAAATACGTCTTGTACTCAAACATACGTGATAGAAACTTTCACAAATTCTTGTTTGAATGAATGCATTTATAAAATTCAAAACCTTAGGTTGAATTACTGGCTTAAAAACTTGATTAATTCAGGTCATTAAGGTGGAAAATATCAAACTTCCCTGAATATTTCTCAATATTTTTTGTACATATTTCACTATGATAAACTTTTAATTTACATGTATGCAATGCTCTTTGGGAATGTTCATCGTTACTGAAGATCTGCCATATAAGTGATATTATACTTCTATATTAATGCTCGAACGTTATAGTATAACATTCAATTTTCTATTTATTATAAACTTTTTTGGTAAAGAAATGCATAAACAAATATATGTACTTTGATTGGAGTTTGTCAGACGGCAACAACTGGAATAATGGAGTCTTCATTTTTGTTTTGATTACTCATGTTGAATAAAATATAATTTATTTATTTATTTTATATTTAAATTGATCAAGTTTTTTAATTTTTCATACAGGCTTTATATGTATTTTTTTCTGTTTGTTTTTCTATGTATATACTCCACATATCCTCAAATAGTTTTTTCATCAGTACAAACTTTGAAATTTAATCAATTTGACCCATTCTACAAATGTAACATAGTCAGCAAGCTTTTTTATTAAATAACTTTTGATACAATATTTACAATCCTTTTATATAAAATAATTTTGTTTACAGTTTTATTGGAAAATTTTATTTAAAAGTTTTCATTTAAAACAGTTAATAATGAAAGTCATAATAAGTCATAAGTCAACTCTATTATTTTGGGCTTAATTAATGAGTGTTATCGATATGTCATAAACAGCTTTCAGACATTTTTAATTACGTATAGTGTTAGACAAATTTTTCAAATGTGACCGAAATTAAGAAAAGGCATTTCATAACGATAAACTATAGGATAGCGAACTTTTATTGCAAAGAATTGTAATTTTCACAATGAATTATCATCCGAAATTTGTGAGAAAATATTTGTAAAGCGTACGAATAAGTATGTCCTGTCAGCCAAGTTAAAAACAATTAAGAATTTATAAAGTACATACATTGAAATTTCAGAAAATCAAAAATGTGTTACACATTATGAAAATCCTTCTATATATATATAAAAAGTTTTGATTTGGAAATGGACCAATGAAAATCTGCGTAGATCATCCGGGTATGCTCCTACTAGATCGGCATCCATATTTTTTATGACCGGGAGGGCCTTTCGTCGTTAATATTAAGAAAACTGTTTCATACAAAAATATGAAAATCGGTGGTATTATAGAGACATGTTTGATAAACACGCTGATGCAGACAGTTTTTAAATCGAATAATTATTTTAAGAGATATTTAATGTTAAAGATGGTCAAAATCGTTCCCTTAAAAAAGTTTTATAGGAGAAAAACTATACATAGGAATTTAAACATTTTTAGGTCATTTTATACATTGGAAGTTTCCAATGTGCAGACTACAATTATCTTTTTAATTTGACTCATTTTTTGAGGATTTATTTCCATTTTAAGTTCAAATTTTCAGCATTTCGAGAGATATTTTTTATACATTTTAGAAAACGGCAATTATTTTATTTAAACTGTTGCCAAATTTAAAAACAGCGCAAAGAATAATATTTTCTTCAAATAAAAAAATTATTTACACGTGGCTATTATAAACAGAAAAAATGTTTCAAATTAGAATTGAGTGATTACGCGTTAAAAATCGAGAAAATATTGAAAATTACATCATAAAAACTATAGTTAGACGTGAATTTTAAAAGGGAAAGAAAATTTTAAAATACTAAATTCATTATTATGCGTTCAAAGTAACAAATGAAGGAAATTACGTCATATTAAAAAAGGCCAAATAAATAAAAGTTGGCAAAACACTTTAAATTAAAAAATATATTGATACGAGGCATTTGTTTCATATTTTGAGATAGTATTTTCAACTATTATCATGAATTCTAAGACAGCGAAAATAATATTTCCTTTTTAACAACAAAAGTATTTTTATGCGAATATTAAAAAGAGAAAGGAAACTTTGGTGAAAATGACGTCAGATTTAAAACGATACATTTAAAAGAACTTTCTCATAGCGGTGTTAAAAAGTACCGAGAGACAAACACTCTGTGTACTTAATTCATTTTACATTAGCTTACTTTCAAAATTTTAACTAATTTTTAACACTTTCCAACAAAGTTGAAAAGTGTTATTAATTTCGGTTTATCTGTTCGCGCTCTAACTCTCGCAAGTATACTCGGATCGCACTGAAATTTTTGGTTATTGACGTTTAACCTAGCACGAACCCTATTTCAAATGAAGTTTGTAGCATGTTTAGTTCATTTACAGGGACAGTCAAAAGTATTCCGTTGCATTACTACCAATGGGAAAAAATCATTTCAAATGAATTTTAAAGATGTTACACCCTTTCAAACATAATAAAAAATACATGCATTTACTAAGTGCACTAAAATATTCAGAATATTCTGTAGCATATCCGAAGCAACGGATAGTTACTATTTATTTACAGGGTTACACAAAAGAATTTCATTAAAAATGGTATTGGGGGAAATTGTTTGCGGCGTATTATAATTATACAAATTCATATATAATAAAATTGATAAACGTCGGTGAGGCTTACTTAAGTTATTTCATGTATAATACGAAACGCATAGCATTTACAGGAACATACAAAACATTTCAGACAAGTATTTTCTATCCGAAGTACTGTATATTAGCGGCGATGGCAGGGAATGCATTTTTAATTATGATATGCGCTTTTAAGTTGTAAATGTTATAATTAATATACAGGGCTACGCAAAAGAATTCATAAAGTTTACTGAGTATGACCGTAAATTGCTGAAAGGTGGGTTTAAAATGTGTTATGTTGTACTGCATGAAGTTTTCTATGAAATGTTTGTAGAATATAGATAAAATGCTATATAGGGTCACGCAAAGAATTCGATACATGGCCGCCTATAGATGATAAATTCTGGAAATGCGATTTCAGTAGTTTTAAGAGTGATTTAGTGTGAATTAAAGTTTAGCTAAATAGTGGCGTGTAATAAAGGTACTAGGTAAACAACAGGGCTGAACAAAAGTATTCAAGTATGTTTCCGTCTATTAATATAAATTGCTGAAAGAGAAATTTCAATCTGTTATGCGTTTTCTTACTAAACTAAATTTTCATTTATATAGTATATATATATCAGCCTACAGATCAAACACAGGGCTGTTCGGAAGAATTGGAATAAATATTTGGCTATGGATGGTAACTGCTGAAATCAGTTTTTTAAATGTTTAGTTACTTATCTTATTTACCTAAATAACGAAGTATTGTTAAAGCTTTCAGGGAGTGTTGGAAAAGGTTTAATAATCTATCCCGTACGCATGATTTTTTTTTTCTAGCTTTTAATCAAAGACCAAAACAGCCATTGTATCTCTTAGCAGTGGTTGATTTCGTCTTAAAAATCTCCAATCAAAGGAAAATGAATGAAAACCGATTTAAAGGGAGACCGTCACTGTTTTTTTAAATTATAATTCAATATTTTTAAGACCTATGAAATTCGCATGCGTTTAGAATCTGCCGTGTCTGAATGGGGGTTGGCGAGCGTAGCTCGTACGGGGCAGAGCCCCCTAATATTTATAAAGAAAAAAGACTGAAATGAAATTATCAGTGCCTCAGCTGCGCTTATCTCAGAGATGTTGGATTTCCTGAAAAAAAAAACTTCATCTTATTTTTAAAAAAAATTCAAACACGCCTTGTAATAAGGTAAAAGCTCATTATTCAATCTGTTTTTAAGTCTGAACGTATTTTGTATAAATTCATATAAATTTTGAAAATGTAAAGACATTGGTTCAAAAATTATCAGAATACAATCATTTCTGAGTTTATTAATGCATTACTCTATAGCTTGTAAAATTTAAGCAATGTTTTTGAATGATTTTAAAATAGTCCAATATTATATATTATCAGGTATATTACACTTTTGAAAAGTTTTTAGCATCATTATTAAATTATACTTTTATCCCTGTCATCTTTCTTTAATCATTTCTGAATAAAAATGGAGTGTGTATAATTTAAATGAAATACCCAAAAAGAAGTGATATCTAATCAAAAACAACTCGTTGTCAATGATCCCGCCAAGCCACAAACCTAAAACATGTCATAAAAAGAAGTGATATCACATGAAAAGAAGCGATACAGAAGTGCATACTCCGAGCACCGTGTAAAAATCTATCACTACTCATAATATTTCCAAAGGACTCAGAGTGAGGTACAGTATGTGAAAACCGCTTGGCGAACTGCAGGCTTTTATAATGTTTGTGTTTACTGCATATACACATGACTATATCTTTAACAATTTTTCCTTGTATTACTGTTCTCATGAAATTGTAAAAAGTTGAAGCTTCTGTGTTTGCATGTCTTTTCTTACTTATCAGCTTGAAAAATCGATTTGTTGATTTTATTTACCATTATTTGAACTGGAAACACCACTTTTACGAGGAGGATTTTTTAAAGTAAACATGTAAAGATTTTTAGTATGTAATATATACTATATCACAGTATATATATATATATATATATAATTAAGCATATGCACATTCATAATAATGCACCTTATAATAAACGTTAACTAAACTGCGATATATTGCAGTAAAGCCTGTGTAATCGGAATCGCATAGGACTGGGGAAAAATCCGTTCTGGTTAAGCCGTTCTAGTCTGTTTTAGTTACTATTATATAATATTCCTTATGTTGGAAACGTGACATTTTTTGCTTAAGAAATAATTCCGCCCATTTTACCAGTTTTCTCTTAGAAATCGTGTATTAAGTGTATTAATCGTATTTGCAATTGATTTTTATGTTAAGAAATATTAGAAAGGTAATTGCAATAATAGATGATTATCACACTTCTATAACATTTACTGCTTGTTTTTCAACTGTTCTTCATTTTTTACAGATCTTTCTCATATGAAAATATTTATAAAAGTGATATAACAAGAATTAAAAATTTATTTTTTTCAGTTTTCAAAATTGATATACTACATATATTATAAAAGCCTGCATGTCGCCAAGCAGTTTTCACATACTGTACCTCACTCCGTCTTTTAAATTAATAGAAAATTATTTAACTACATATATATGTAACTGGCATTAGGGAACGATGTTTTCCGCAAATTGGCGTGAAACAAATCGCACCAAAGTCGGAACATCATCTGTGCCTGACGGTTAGGGAAGAGTTCCATATCCTGTTCTGTTTTTTTTTTTTTTTTTTTTTTTTTGGTGATAAATGTTTTAGTGTGGTTGCTGTGATCTTCAGCGTTTGGAGTTGATTTTTTCATCGAATGCTACTGGTGACTAAGTAATAATTTTGCGTACATATTATATATATATATATATATATATATATATATTTAGTTTATAATTTTCCGTTTTTTTGTTTAAAAAATATTTTTCTGTAAATGTAATATTATGTAAATATATTTTTTGGGCACTACTTGATTATCCCGTGGACCAATTTAACCAAACTAATCCCCAACGCCTAATTAAACAAATTAACATAATTTTGATTTTAAATAACGAAAGAACAAATAAATTAATAAAACCTTAGACTTAGATGCTTTACGTTCCCGCGGCCGCCATCTTAGATGTTTTGAGATTTCTTTGTGGTTTTTTGTTGGCGATGTTTTACATTTTATTTTCGTGAAGCCTAACATGCACATAAATCGCTGCTTGGCGACATTTACTACTTGGCGGAAAAGGGATTTTCACGCCAAGAACAAATCCAAGATGGCGGCCGCGGGAATGTATAACATCTGTTCCAAACCTTAATAAAAATACAAGTAAAAAGTCGAATTAAAAATCATTTGATGACGTAACAAACACGTGTAAGGTGTTTAATGCCAAGTGAATGTGACATTTACGATCATCCATTATGGGCATTTAATCTTATAGTTTGGTGATAGTTTTTTGGTCGACGGGATAATCAAGTAGTACCTTTTAATTTTGTTCAAATAAGATGTTCTTTAAAAATCCGCATTTTTTACTTCAATGTCCTAATAAATATATAAGTTAAACACTCATCATTGTCTGCAAATAATTTTTAATTTTTATATTCTATTTAATCTGCTGGAATAGATAGATGGAAAACAGTAGTAGACAGAAGAGGGAGTTTATTAAATAATGTAATGTAACATGTTATGAGATTGAATTTAAGCTATCAGAGCCAAATATAGCGCAAGTTTAGAAGCCAGGAGTTCAAGAAGAAATGAAAATGAACGATCCGAATGTCCTTAAACTTTAATAATCAATCTCTGCAATAATTTTAATGCTCTTTAATTTAATAGTGCGATGTCTAGAGAACATTTTAATTACCGTTGTCATAACTGTCTCATTTCCATACCAAACACTACTTTAAATGATCAAATAAAAGAGTTGTTTCTTAATTACCTAAATTTTGTCCAAAGCCTAAGATAGCATAATATCGCCATGGTGTTCGCATCGTTTGCAGCAATGCGGATGGACATTACAGGTGATGGTCTTTACTGCTTTAAAATAGGAGATTAAGTTCCCCATTTCGTTCGATTCAAGTTTCGTTTGGTAAAATGGACCTGCGCAGCGGGCATAGCCTGCTAGTATATATATAGATTTCATTTACCAACACTATGCTAAAAAAAGGCCATGCATGATTGTCGCTGTCTGACTTCGAAGCATGTGTGCTTTTCCACCTATCGAACTGATCATGATTTTAGCAAATTCAGATTTTTATGATCCTATTTAGAACAATTCCTACTTATTTGAATTTTTCCTAAGAATTATTCTCTAAAAATTTCTGACATTTTAAAGTTGTCATGACGTTTTTGTGGTACTACTTTGTTGCCCTCCGAACAATTTCGCCAAATTATATAAATCGCCGAACCACTCGCTAAATTATACAAATTGACATAATTGTTCATTTTAAATAACGAAAGAACAAATAAATTAGTATAACATTAATAAAAATACAAATAAAACGTCGAAATAAAAATCACATGATGACGTAAAGACATGTAACTTGCTTAAAGTCCGGTGAATGTGACACTTATGATCAACCATTATTGGCATTTAATCTTATAGTTTGGCGATAGATTTTTACGGGATAGATTTGACGATAGATTTGACGGGATAACCAAGTTTTCTAAATATGTTATTGTCAAGTTGTTTGCCATCAAGATTTGACGGGTTCCATCTAGTTTCATTTAAAATACTAAAAAGAAGGGGAAAAAAAAGGAAGAAGAAATGATGTCATAATTAAAAAGTTTTACTTTATCATAAAATCTGTTTCTAATCTTCACACGCGAAATATAAATGACGCTATTGGTAATTGAAAAATTATGCTTCAGAGATTATCGCAAAATATGAAATACTAAGATATTTTTTTTTCATTTAAATAGAAAAAAAAAAATCCATATTTATTTTCCTGTTTAAATAGGTTTTATTATACTGTATTGTTAGTGCGTGTATATTTTCTTTGCTCCATGTGCTGTAATCCGATTTTCTACGAAAACATCCAGGCAGTGAAAATGACGAACTCTAAATATCCGTGACGTATGTAGATATATTGTGCTCCTTTTTTTTTATCAGTTTTTTAAATATAATTTTTAAACGGTTCGGAACTTATTTTTGATACTAGGTGCATTCAGTAGGTTACCCTCATAGATACCTTCTGATGCAATCAGAAACGAAATCCAATACGTATTTTTTGAGTTATGCTTGATGAAATGTTTTTATTAGGCATTCTTTTAGTAGGCCATGGCGTTAATATCCATCGTAGCTGTATGTGGCCGGAAAGTAATATTGCGCTGTGTATTAGCCTTCGCTTAGCTCAGACAATTATTTTATAGCATTAGCCTTCTCTTTTTAAACGAAATTTTATGGCAGAACGCTTTTGCAAATTGATTTCATTTTCCTTTTAATCGCTGTGGATTTGGATTTTATGAATGTGGTTAAGTATGTGTTTATTTTCAAAAATTATTGACAATGGATGTTCGGATACGCTGTGTTAAACATGCATGATATACTGCCAGTTAACAGAACATGAATAAAATTCGTTTTTAATTCGAAACACGAATGTATGTTTAACCCCTTAGTATATTTGTTAGATTTATCAACAGCTATATTAAAAAGCATTTTTGCTATTTTCGGTTTAACGATCAGTTAATCGCAAATATTTTCACTATATTACACTTATTTATCTGAGTAGCATATTTCGCGCACTACGGTGATCTGTTTGTCCGAACAAATCTTGAATTAAAGGTAATATATCAATGAATTTGACCTTCCATTTTAAAGCAATATGGATCTTTATCTCAAATGTTCTTCCATAAGGCTGAAAACGATACGAACGACACTGTGCTATTATATTTTCTAGTGCGAGAGAAAAAATTCGACTGTTAAGGACCAAATTTTTTAGTTGATCCTTTACAGTAGGATTTTGTTTAAGGATAATAGACCGATTTGCAAAATACTAAAACTATCCCTTAAAAATAATCTATATTTTATAAAATGCAGTTTTCACCAGATTATACGTATAATAATATCGTTAATAGCAGTAATATCCGAATAATGTCCGTAAATCGGAATAACAAAAATATATCTACTATCTAACATCTATAGGTGACAATTCGTCGACAGACGATTTCTTCACATTTTGAATAAGCTGATTCGTCTAGTTGAAAATGTTTAAATTTAAGTTATATTCCATTGTTTTTTGCTGCGTTCATAATTATTATTACGTAGAACCTATAGTCGTCTTCTGGTCCGTCTGTCTGTTTGTCCATCTGTCTTTCCGTCTGTCTGTCCGCATATAACAGCACAAACACTACCTAACCGAATGATTTGAAATTTAAAATATATAATTTTTGCAGAATTCTGCCGAGTCATTTTTATGATATTCGAATGTATAGTTTAACTAAAGGGACAGTCAAAATTATTGCGTTACATTACGGCCAATGAGAAAAAATAGTTTCAAGTGTATTTTAATGATGTTACTACCTTTCAAACAGAATGAAATTAATATGCATTTATGAAGTGCACTAAAATATACATTCTGTAGATTATGCCGTACAAAGAACATTTATTATTCATTTACAGGGCCACACAAAAGAATTCCGTTGCATAAAAGTATAGGGAGAAACATTGTTTGCAGCGAATTTTAATTATGTTAAATTACTTCACATATAATGAAATTGATATACGTTGCTGGGGTTCACTATAAGCTAGCTACTTCCTCAAAGGACATAGTATTTATAGGGAAGACAAAAGTTTTCGTGTTCTATATTGTATCCGAAGTACTGTATATTAAAATTCATCGCTGGAAGTGCATTTTTAGGTGTGATATGCGCTTTTAAGTTTAATTATTATTTTTTTAATGTTATGTTGTCTGTAAAACTGCTGCAGAACATATACAGGGCTACACAAAAGAATTCGTAAGGGTCATTGAGTTTGAACGAAAATAGCTTAAAGGTGGTTTTTAAATGTGTTGTGCATTTTTTTCTCTGAAATACATTTAGTATACTAATATACATTTATAGAATATAGACAAGATGATATACAGAGACATGCAAATAATTGGATACATGGCCGTCTATTAGTGATAATCTCAGGAAGTGTAATTTCAGTAGTTTTAAGCGTGTTTTATTCTGAATTAAATGTTTGATAAATTGTGGCGTGTATATAAAGATAGTACATAAAATACAGAGCTGTACAAAAATATTAAAGTATGTTTCCGTCTATTGGTATAAATTTCTGAAAGTCAAATTTCAACCTATTATGCGTTTTAAACACTTTTCATTATAGTTGAAAGTGTGTATGGATTCGGTTTTTCTGTCCGTCGGTCTGTCAGTCCGAATTCAAATTTGCGTTAATATATTTGGAATCCTCTGTAAATGATATATGTCGTTGAGGTTTACTATGTCATGTTCAGTGTTGAAAATAATTTATATAGCGTTCATAGTTTATTTACAGAGACACTCAAAAGTATTCCATTACATTATGCTCTATGGGGAAATGTCGTAATTATATAAACGAGTTCGAACCCGTCGAAATTCGACGAATTAAAATGTTTAGAATGGAACTGATAGATCGAATTTATAATAAACCTACTAAAATAATTACAATAAAAAAATCATCTTGCATTGGTTATGTAACTTTTAAAACAAATAAGGTTTTTAACCTAAAATTACCAAAATATTATTTCCAAATACTGCTTAAATTATTGAAAAATTAAACTGTATTAGAATACGTAATCAAGATGAGTAATTATATTGAAGTTTTCGATTGAAGCTCTTAAAAGGATTTCGCTTTGTCACATCATAAAATTTCCCCCCATAACATCTAAACTGTACGTTATTTATACTTTCTCAAAATTTACATACGCACCACTCAAATTCACAATTTAAAAGTATTTTAACGCTCAATACATTATTAATGAATGTATTTCTAAGCTTGAAGTCACGTTTGTCCAATACAACTTTTCATGTGAACATTCGCATAAAATTTAAGTTCTAATCTCAGTACCCGCGAAATTTTACCATTCAGAAATTTGCCTTTAGTTGCCATGGTATTGCCCATTTAGTATTGGTCAAATATTTAGTTTTATCAAAGAAAATGATCGTTTTGTTTTAAATGTGACATCATTTTTACTCACTGAATCCTTTTGCCTTGGGTTAAAAACTCAGTATCAACGTAATGTAAAAACATTGAAATATCTTCTTCAATCTATTTATGAAGAAAAATGCGTGTTTTTTTAATGGCTGAAGTCATTTTCTGTTCAAAAATTAAAAAAAAAAACTTTTATTTGTAATGTGAAAATGGCATCAATAAGGATATGATCAATAAAAATAAATAAAACATGACTATTTTCCCTTTACTTTTAGTAGAAATGGAGTACTTCAGATGCCACAATTACAAAACTGGTACTAAAAATTATAAAAAAATTAATATCTCAAGAATAAATTAAGATAGAGCTTTCAAACAAATTGCATTTAAAAGTACATTTTTTTCCCTATACGACGGTGTAAAAATTGAAACTGTGCGATGTTTAGAAGTTTAAAAAATTGCAGTAGCGAAAATTGCAAATCCGAAATTTCATTTTAAATTTGAAAGTGTTGCCATTCGCAGAATGATATATGCATTACGCACAGATATGTTTGTCCTTTATAATATAGATACGCGGCACATATAGTCATCGTCTGGTCCATCTGTTTGTTCGTCCGTCTGTAGGCATATCACTGCGCAAAGACTACCGAAACGAATGGTTCGAAATATAACATATACAATCGTTGCAGAATTTTGTTCAGTTACTTCAAATTTAATGAAAATCGAATCAAAACTTAAAAATATATTAATAAAACTTTTCTTCATTCTATTAAATTCTGTCATACGTAATTGATTGAATGATATCCCATGTTAGGTAATGAGTCTATAAATGATTCTAATGAGCCGCAATGGGGATTACGTCCTATTTAAGATGGAGTCATATTATTTCTATATTACAGAATTTAATGTAAAATAACTGTTTTTTAACACTTATTTTCAACCAATCCTTCATTTTTTGCAGACAAAACGGTTAACTTTCAGTTTTCTCCATTTTGATTTTGATTATATTTTTTTTATGTTTTTACCACTCATGTAAAAAGTGTTAACGACTCCTAATGTTACAGTTGTTCTCCTGATTACTCCTGATGTTATTATGTTATTCCTGATAAAGTTTTCAAACAAATTACAATTCTTGAAAGAACGTTTCTACACTTATTCGACGGTATAAAAATTTAAATTGTCCGATTGTGTGTATGCTAAATTTATGTTTTATGTATTATTCATTTATTTATTAAGTTTTAATTTCGTTATGGAATATTAGCCGGAGCTGAACAATATATATTGTTTTAAGTGTGAATGGCGTTACAGTTATATATCCGTAATAGAGCATCCACGATTTAGATAGATTAAAAAAATCATTATTGAAAAATATTTAAAAAGCCATAAAAAAAACGTTTCAAACAAACTTCATTTGCAAGTATATTTCTTTCCTGTACGACGATTTAAAAATTATAATTGTTCGATTGTATATATGTTAAATTTGTTTTATTTATTTTATTTTATTTATTTATCTTTTTACTTATTAAGATTTAACTTCGTTACGGAATATTAGCCGTAGAAACATGCTGAACAATTTGTACTGCTTTTAATTGTAATAACTAATTATTTTTATTCCGTAATCGAGTCGGCATGTGAAAGAGATAGAATAAAAAATGCGCGCTTAAAAAATATTCGAAAAAGCCATAAAAATGAGTAAATTACGATACACATTTCAAACAAACTTCATTTACAAATGATAAATTTTTTCTATACGACGGTGTAAAAATGAAAAATGTGCGATGTTTAGAAGTTTCAAATTTACTGTAGCGAAAAGTCGAAAACCAAAATTTCATCTTGAAGTGTTGCCATTCTCAGAATTACGTCAGCGTAACGCACAGATACGTTTGTCGTTTATAATATAGGTAGTTCAGTTTAGAAATACGTACCACAACTGAAACTGTACTTCAGTAAATAAAGTTCATATGCTTCAATAGTTATATTATTGTTCAATTTCTTCTGTAGCCAAATTATTTGTGCGTTCGTGTAAATGGACTTTAAATCATATGCACACTAAATTCTACAGTAAGCGTCTTGTAGTAAACATAAATGATATATATATATATATATATAACCATTAATTAAACATAGCCTACCACCATCAAATATTATGAATTAAAGCTGTAAGTATAAAAATATATATATATATATTATAAGAATTATTATGGAAGAAAAAGAAAAAAGTGGACACCGACAAAAAAATGGAAAAGCTTATACATTGAATTACGTTGTCAAGGGCACAGAATTCAATGATATAAGCAAAATGGTTGTTTTCTGTGAGAAAAATAAGCTAAAGCTAAAAATTATTTTCCCCTGTGCCCAAACAACCATTAAAATCAAGTGAATTGATTAAAAATGAAAACAATAGAAACAAATATGAAATGGAAGAATCAATAAAACCTATTTAAATATTTATAGGATATAAAATATAAATAATAAACACCATACCGATTAATATTTCAGTAATTTACAAATATCCACGCTCACGGCTACCAGAATATCATAAAGATTAAGGTGAATAAAACAGTTAAGAAATCACAGTAATTGATACCAAAGGATGCAGTTAATACATTTTGAAATAAATTTTGAAATACCTCGTTAAATACATTTAATATAATATAAAATAAATAGATAGTAATTACATTATTTAAAATGCACTATTAAATTAATTAATAACTGTTTAACATTATCGTCAAAATTTAGCTAAAAATACCCCCTGGTGTATTAAATTATAACTGAAATGGAGCTAGAAAAATTAAAATTTAGAGATATCTTCAAAAGACAAATTTTTGGTGCTGCCATCTAGTATTACTTTTATTATTCAACTATCACAAGATAAATATTTGTAAGCATTTGAATGTAAATAATTTTTTTAACAGCAAAACCAAACATATCCTTATATATAGATAATTCTAAACCTAATATAAACTACACAATGTATTTAAAAAAAAAAACTATTGTTAATAAAATTTAAAAGCATACAAAATATTCTATTAGCTAACTTATTTAAACTAAACTAAGAATTTAAATAATTCTAGAACATTGATAATATATAGCATATAGCTATATGCTATAAAACAAAATAAATTCAGTAATAATTAATATAAATAATTATTAAAAATAATATAAAAATTATTTTTAAAATCAATTATATGTAAGATAATTATAAAATGAACAGGAAATAAAAAACATATGGAATTATATAGAAGGTTAAATGATACTTAAATTCCCATTACTTAAAAAGCACAAATATAGAGTGTGGATTATTTTCATACATCCATAAAAATCCAAAAAGTATGAATGTGGGACATTCAAAAATAAATTGAAAATAGATAAATATTAAAAAGAATAGAGGAATAATAATAAGAATAATTACCCAATTTTAATACATACAGTATAACTATATTTATATTAAACATACTTATATGTATATTAATCACTATAAAAATGACATACAATTAGTAATTAATATAATATTGTCCTTAGTAAATTAAAATTTAATAACAAATGATTGTAAATAAGATTAATCAATAATTAAGCTAATTATAATATTAATGAAATTCTCCAATTACATATAAAATATCAAATCAACATCCATATAAAATATGTATCAAAAATATGGTAATAATACAAACCCCCCTTTTTTTATAATTAACCATTGCGTATTATCCAGACAACACCACCCTCCTCCGTACTCTAACATCTACCCACCCAACCAGCCTATAATATTTTTTTTATTTTATTTTACAATTTTTAATTTTTTTATATAGATTTTTTTTATAATTTTTTTGTAATTTTGTTTACGCATGTGTTAATTTGTTTTAAAAGATCATGTAAGAAAAGTACTAATTGTATATTAATGAATATATGAATTTTTTTGGAAAACCATGATTTAATGCATCATAAATTAGTTTTTTAATATTATTGTTAATTAGAGGAGAAGAACATAAACATTTTATTCTATATAAATGATTAAGTATTATATTTCGAAATACAGAATGATGTAGACAAGATTTAAAATTTGTAAATGTATTAACTTCGAATTTAAATTTTTTACGTTTGTCATATAAATCTGTGATTGTTTTGTTGTCTTTTATTGTAATTTTAAGATCTAAGAAGTTAATTGTATTGTTAGATAAAAGGTTTTCCGTTAATTCTAAATTAGTGGGATAATCAACTGGAAATCGAGTAATTGCAGATTGATCAGTATCAATGGTTTATTTCCCTGTTTTCTGTGTATGGTAGTCATAAATTCATATTCTTTAGCTTTTTTATGGCTAGTACGAAGATGAAACGACACACTTTATTTGTAGAACTTTAGGCATTTGGGACCTGAAGATTCTGTCTAAGTTCTACAAATATTAATTTTTCTTTTGCTGCTTATTTTATTTATTTATTATGTTTGATGGTAATTTGTATTGATTTTTAATGGTCATATATATGTATATATATATATGTACAATATTTGGCAGAAAATGTTAAGGCGAAGATGGACCTTCAAATCGACCAAAATCATCCAAAATTTCGAAAATTATTTTTTGTCCCCAAAATATGAAGCGCTTCGCAAGCTACCGTATTCAGGTCGAATTTTTGCAATCGCATGATTTTTATGGATTTTATTAATATTTTAAGAAAATTTAAAGGGCCGCGCTGATCAGCTGATCTTTGTTTACATTGTGTTTGTACTTTGTTTACAAATGTTTTCAGCCGAATTTTTTTGCCCTAATTAACTGTAAGTTTTTATTTATGAACGCTAATTGGCAACAGTTTGATTTATTGATTCTGAGTTTTGTTTATGTTCGTTGTATCTTAATTATAGGCTGTTTTTTCACTCTTTGAAGTAAATTTTCGTTCAAATTTGATAAAAAGCTTTCGCTGATTTGTTATAAATAACAGTTGCAAATTTGTTATAAATAACAGTATAAATAATAAGCAATTGTACGTAATACAAACTAACTTTTTTTATTCGCTATGGATACAATTAGCTCCCGTTGGCGTAAGCCTAAAGGACGCCCGAACAAACGAAGGAAGGCTGCTGTTGAAAATGCTTCGAAGCGTAAATGCTCTAAAATTGGAGCTAAAGTAACTGAACAGACTGCTTTTGAAAGCATAAATTATACAGTTGTTGATGAAAATGCATGGACATCATTACTCAGCAAAGTTTCATGCGATTTGTGTACGCCTGTGAACTGTTTGAGAGTTGTTGTGGGACAAGCGTATGGGTTTTCAAAAAATTTAGAACTCATTTGTTCTAAATGTGGCCATTCCTTTGGAAAAACATTTTCAAGTTCACGAGAAGAATGCTCAAGGAAATTCATAATAAACCAAAAAATTGTACAGGCCTTTTTAAGCATGGGTAAAGGTCATTCAGCAGTCGAAACTTTTGCCATGATTTTAAACATGCCATGTATGGATAAGAAAACATTTTCTAAGTGTTTAGAAGACTTGGCTTTCAAAAATGACTCTATGAAAAAACAAATTTTGAAATTGTCTCGAGATGTGGTGCGAAGCACATATATTGAACAAAATTCACTGGATAACAGTGATGATTCTATTTTAGATATAGCCGTCTCATATGATGGAACTTGGCAGAAAAGAGGCCATACGTCTTTGTATGGTATTGGTACTGTCATCGATATAATCACGGGGCTCGTTCTAGACTTTGAGATATTATCAAAGTACTGCCCTGAATGTGCCTCGTTGCAAAAGATCTGGGAGAAAACAGTGCGGAATTTGCTATTTGGAAGGAAGGACACAAATCCTACTGCCAAAAAAATTTCGAAGGTTCATCAGGCAGCATGGAGATGAGCGCAGCATTGAAGATTTGGAAGCGATCAATTGAAAATAATAAAATGCGCTACACTACAATGTTATCAGATGGTGTTGCTAAAACACATCAGCATCTTAATGAAAATTGTGTTTATGGCACAAACGTTCCAATAAGAAAAGAAGAATGTGTAAATCACGTTTCAAAAAGGTTAGGAACGGCTTTAAGAAATAAAGTAAAAGAGCTGAGGATAAAGGGGATTACAATTGGTGGATTCAAACATGGTAATTTAAAGGAAGAAACTATTTTAAAATTGCAAAATTTCTATAGAAAGGCGATAAAGGACAATGTCCCAGACATTGAAAAGATGAAATCAGCTATTTTTGCTACATTGTATCATTGTATGTCATCAGACAAAAAGCCAGTACATAATAAATGTCCAGTTGGAGTTAACTCATGGTGTTTTTATCAGCGGGCGATAGCTTGTAATGAGAAACCTAAAAGCCATGAATCGATGAAAACTCGCTTGTCTGAAAATGTTGTAGCACATATATTACCTGTGTACCAAAGATTGGCCTCTGATGAAATCCTTCAACGCTGTGCTTCTGCAAAGACTCAAAATTCTAATGAAACTTTGCACAGCTGCATTTGGCAGAAGTGCCCAAAAGAAGTATTTGTGTCAAAAAAACGGTTGGAAATTGCAGTAACAACAGCTGTGAGTGAGTTTAATTTTGGGTGCATGGAGTCATTGAAAGTAATGTGCAAAGATACAGAAATATGTAATGAATCGATGACCATAGCAAAAAAGCGAGATGTTCGCAGATCGAAACAAAAAGAGCGACGATCATTAGAATCCAATAAAAAACCTGTGATGCAAAAAAAAATGAAAGAAATAGCTCTAAACGCTAAAAATGAAAAGAAGGAAGGCATCACCTATGGTGCCGGAATGTTTTAGTTATGATTTATAGTGTTTTTGCATGTGAAAAATTTGTTTTTATGTTTATCATTATCTATATTTTCAATTTATGTGTACTACAGTTGCAACTAAGTTTTATCCTATGGTCTGACAGGTATCTTCAAACAAAAGTCACCTTTTTATTTTTGAAAAAAAAGGGGCATTGATCATTTATGCTTTATGATCAACTAAAACACCATTACTGCGTAAGTACCTCATAAAACAACAAATAATTTTTTAGGAAAAATATGGTTTTTTTACATATTTATCATTCAAATGTTATTGTATGCTTATATATATGTATTGTAAGTAATATTCATTCAGTATATGGTATTTAATGTTGTTTATTATTGAAATACTGAAATTTCTAAATTAAAAGTTGATTTTCTCAAAATGAAAATTTCCGAATAACGTCAATTTTCAAAATGTTCCATGCGCATCCCTAATTCTCCAAGTTCTTCAAAATTTGTTGTGTATTTACCTTATGGTGTATAAAATGAATATTAGCTAAATAAATAGTACTTCAGAACTCATAGGCTGTAAATTCTTTAGCGAAAGAATAATTTACAGTGTTTTCGTACGATAAAAATTGGTTTTTACACTTTTATTATTATTATTAATTTTTATTTTCTATTCAGGCTTACAATTCCAACTAAGTTTTACTCGTAGGTCTGAAAGGTAACTCATGGATAAAAATCACCTGATTATATGCAAAAGAAATGCGCATGGAGCATTTTTTCTTTTTGGTTAACCAAAACGATGCGTTGCTGCGAAACCATCTCGTAAAACGTTGAATACTTTTTTAGTAAAAATATGGGGTTTTTTAACATGTTTATTATTTAAATGTTATTGCATGCTTATATATATGTGTTATAAGTAATATTCATCCATTATATAGTATTTGATATTCTTTATTATAGAAATACTAAAATTTCTAACTTAAAAGTTGATTTTCTCAAAATGAAAATTTCCGAATAATGTCAATTTTCAAAATGTTCCATGCGCATCCCTAATTCTATAAGTTCTTCAAAATTTGTTGTGTATTTACCTTATGGTGTATAAAATGAATATTAGCTAAATAAATAATGCTCCAGAACTCGTAGGCTATAAATTTTTTATCGAAAGAATAATTTACAGTGTTTTCGTACGATAAAAATTGGTTTTTACACTTTTATTATTATTATTAATTTTTATTTTCTTTTTATACTTTCAATTCCAACTAAGTTTTACTCTTGGGTCTGAAAGGTATCTCATAAATAAAAATCACCATATTATATGCGAAAGAAATGCGCCTGGAGCATTTTCAATTAATTAATTATTTCAATTATTAATAATTAATAATTACTAAAATAATTAATATTTTTTGTAAAATTTATGATATTTTTATGTAACTATAAATTCAATCACATATTTCATTTTCAAAGAAATCGGTTGGAAAAAAAAAAAAAAAATTGAGAGTCCACCTTCGCTTTAAATAATTCTGAAATTGAGAATGAATATAAAATTTTTGCTCTATAAGAATTCGTAAATATATTTTTCGAAATATTTATCTTTATGGAATGCTCTTATGCTTTAAGAAACACAAATAATAAATTTGGAAAATCTATTTTTTTGTTGTGTTTTGTATGTGAATATTAAATCTTACGTTAGTTTTTAATATTTCCCAACAAATTGTTTATGTCTGTCTGTCATCTGCTGTCTGTCAGTGCTCTAAATCGCATAACTATAACATTATTAACATGAAATTGATATATGTTATTTGGACTTACTATGGCATGTTCGGTATTCATAATGAGGTTTGTAGCATTTATGGTTCATTTATTCAAACGAATTTCGTTACATTATAGCCTATGGCGAACCTGCGGTGTATTTTCACGATAATACATTATTTTAAACATATTCATATATATATATATGTATACATATGTGTATATATATATATATATATATATATATATATATATGTGTGTGTGTGTGTGTGTATGTATGTCTATATATATATATATATATATACTAGGGGGCTCTACCCCCTGCAAGCTATACTCGCCAACCACCGTTCAGACACCGCAGAAACTAAAAACACGGTAATCTGGTGGGTTTCAAAAATATTAGAGAAGATTGAATTATACTGAAAAGAGCTGTGCAGATCGCCCTATAAACGGGTTTCCTTTCAATTCCCTTTGATTGCAAAAATGTAAGGACGATTCATTTGCTGTTAAGGCATCCAATGGTTGTTTTCGTTTTTGATTAAAGAGGATCAGTTAAACATTTGAAAAGAAGCTAAAATAAAATAAATTAAGTATAAGAGTCTTTGTCTCCCGATATTTTAAAGCAATCTCTATAACAATAGCCTAAATCATGTGACTATCATCAACAGTTCCAGGCGGGCCACTTCGCTTTTTATACTCTATGTGCCATTTTGGTATTTTAATGTTAGCCAGGCACAGGTGATAACTCGTCAAATATTATTCTATGGCCATCATTTCATCTATATTACAATAGTTCAAGTCGTCGACTGCCATAAACAAATACGGTCTGATCCCTTCGCCGTTCAAATGAAAGTTTGGCAAAGATGTCATATACATATTGGCACGAGTTTTTAACGACGCCAATTTGAGGAACGCATCCACAGCATAAACAGCAACATCCGGCTTACCATATGAAGCAAAATAACGATAATTTGGCACCAGTTTTGTGCCCTTTCTGTATATGACATTGGCGTCAGAAAAAAATCGCGCCAATATGGGACCGTAAGTTTTCCATTTTGATTAAAAAATCAATTTTTTTTCGAATAAAACTACATAAAAGTTGCCATGGTTGCAAAGAATTCTAGGTACTGTTACGCTAGCAGGATGCAAATCTCGCCAATAGCTTTTTTTCAACTCGCCAGTTAGCATTTTTTTTTTCGATTGGTAATATTTGGCCAGATACGCACAGCAGGTTTGGCGTGATTTTTATTTTTTTTTTCGAAAATTTGGCGAAAGCCACGTTTTCAAATACCAGTTACATATGCATTTTTGATATTCCTTAGATATCCCGACGACCAAAAATCTATCGCCAAACTATAAGATTAAATGCCAATAATGGTTGATCGTAAATGTCACATTCACTTGACTTTAAGCAAGTTACACGTGTTTACGTCATCAAGTGATTTTTATTTCGACGTTTTATTCGTATATTTATTAATGTTATACTAATTTATTTCTTCTTTCGTTATTTAAAATAAAAATTATGCCAATTTGTATAATTTAGCAAGTGTTTTGGCGATTTATATAATTTGGCGATATTGATCGACGGAATAACTAAGTAGTACTGTATTTCTTAATTATTTTCTATTATTTTCTAAAGGAAATATAAAAAAATAATTAATAATCATAGAACGAAATAATTTATATAATTTGTAAAAAGAAATAAAAGTAAATAAATATTTATTATCAAATAAACGATAATAGCCGGGTTACCATGTCAACCTTTTCTTAAATATAAAAAAATATATATCTGTTTGATTAAAATTTCAGTTGCCATCATTAGAAAAATGTATACAAAATTAGAAAAAAAATTAATATTCCAAAAAATAATTCGAATTGAAAAATTCTAATACCAGTTTTGAAATCTACGGATCAATATTGATTTTTGGTGTTAATTTCATCGCAAAGTATTTCATATTTTAGGAGAAATTACCGTGAAACATAATCAGTTGTTTAATCAGTCGATTCATACTTCCGTTTCATAAATTCGTTTCATTAGGATTTTATATATATAGGGTATATATATATATATATATACCCTATATATATAAAATCCTAATGAAATATATGTATATATATGTATATATATAATATGTATATATATAATGTATATATATATATATATATATATATATATATATATATATATATTAAATAACAATAAAATCTTCGAAAAATATGTTTACGAATTCTCATAGCGAAAAAATTTTATATTCTTTCTCAATTTCAGAATTATTTAACATTTTCTGCCAAATATTGTACATATTTTGCATTTATTTGATACTCTTCATCATTCAGTATCAAAGGTAATAAAACTTATTCAAATATTCTTACCCCGAAACTGAAATCTGGTGGCTTATTTGCTGGACACATCCTTCTGTACTTATTACAAAACGACTCCCATGTAGTATACTGCCAAGTACATTTTTCAGGAAATAATTTGCAATATAGCTGACGAGAAAGTCTGAAAAACACAAAGGATTTTTAATGTACATTTGTAAAAACAAATAATTATCGCCAAAATATAGGAGATAATGATATGTTTTTTCATATATTTAATTCATTCCTAGTGAATATTGCTTTCATATCGGCTGTCAATAAAACCTGTGGCGGCTCTCATAGTGGAATTCTTTTAAGCTTTTGAAAAGTTTTTTTAATTTGGTTTTTCTTTGCATTATTTCTATGAAAAAAAAATAATATGCGAATAAACTTTTTGAAAGTAAATATAGTAGAATTTAAGGGACAGTAAAAACGCTGAAAAAATCGGCATACGACAGCCACCATTTTCGTGTAGCATTATAGTGATGGATGAGAATCTGTAAAATGACTCTTACACTATATCGAAGCAACTGTCATTCAAATGATAATGTGAACAGCATTTATTGGCAAAGAATCGATGAACTACAGTCCAGTTTACCAGTCATCCACTATCTTTGTAAGACAAAGATATTAACATGTCCCAATTCTTTTAATTTGATCTGTGATCTGAGAAGTTAAAGTTGGAAATTCTAATGGAAATCTTCTCAGCGTTTTCGATTAGAAAAAAAAAAGAAAAAAAAAAACTAAAATTTAAAGTGAAAAGCCACTCAGAATACTTTATGCTACATAATCATCATGGTGGTTTAGCAACTTTCTAAGTACCAACTTAATGTCTTAAAACTGAAAGTACAGGGGCTGATTCTTATTCCACTGGCGCTTTAAATCTATGCGATTTATGCTGATAAATAAGAGAATCAAAATGTTGAATAAGATTTCAAAGACCGGAAAGCTCTAGAGTCTGTTTTTCCGCAGCATGTACGGATCATCAAGGAACGATTGGTGCTCCATTTTCTTACTTAAAACTCTAAAATTTTGTTTACATTCTATATATATATATATATATATATATATATGAACACTCATTCTAAATTGTTTTTAAAAAATAAGAGGTGTGATACTACACATCCAGACAAGTAATAATTACCATAGAACATGGTTCGCAAACCACTTATTAAGTCACAAAGAAACAGGTGTTTCACCCTAACTGAAGTCGGCTTGTCGGTACTAATTTTTTAAAAAATAAAAAAATTGCAATAAAAATGAAACGATATGTACCTTGTTTTGTATGAAATAGGATAACACCACACAAAGTTCTGGAAAAACAGGATACTCACCTAATCGATGATACCGTATGAACTGAGAATCGCAGTCCAAAATATGTAGCATCAAATGCATACTGCTTGCACATATAATGGAAATGTCTACCACATTTTTTATATGTTATCATATTTACAAGAAAAGTGAGCATGTCAATTAAAAGTTTCAGTATAATATATTTCAGTTTGCTGAAAATTATTACCGTCAACCAATGTTCGATTATTGTAGAACACACTGTATTTGTGACTAAATAAGTGGATTGCGACTTGCTCGTGTAGATTGGTACTATCACCCCTATTATTTTGTAAAAACAATTTCGAATAACCCTGTATATATATCTGTATATTATATATATGGATAACAGCTTGTTGACACAAATAAAATTACTTCTTTGACACCATAAATCACAACAGTTCTTAATTAATTTTACTTATATTGAATCATACTTATTTACAACAGCTGATACTATATACAGAATTAGGGCACATCACGTCTTAAATTAGGTCTAATCGCTGCTCGAACATCCATTTCGTCTTTTATCATCTCTTTCAA
This sequence comes from Maratus speciosus, assembly GCA_963932465.1. Lineage (NCBI taxonomy): Eukaryota > Metazoa > Arthropoda > Arachnida > Araneae > Salticidae > Maratus > Maratus speciosus. The sequence continues at coordinate 27,668,165 of OZ010800.1, forward strand.
CATTCTGCAGCATACCTCTCTCGTTCGCCGCCAAAACATAATAATGTTATTTTCTCTTATAACTCACTTCAGTCCTCTTTTTTCCCCGCTCGCAATGAGCGTCTGTCGTACCGAAGGTTACCTCTAGCGCATGCGTTGCTTTTTCCAATCGCTAGAGTATCTGTATGATGGCAGAGTTATGTTTCAAGATTAAATCACCAATAACTCCTGGATGGCGCTTCATTCGCTAGGCACTGCAGCTTGTAAATGCAGTCCTACAACTCGGCTATGCTGACAGGTCATTCGCCCTCGAATGCGATTAAAAAACCCACCAGCATCAAAATTTAAATTATTGTTTGAAAAAAATTCTTCTTATTCATTTTGTTTCTTTTACGTCTTTTCGTCGTTGTTTCTTCTTACGTCTTTTTACCTGATTCTTCTTCCATTTTCTTACGTCTTTCCGTCTCATTCGTCTTCCTTTTTCTTACGTCTTTTCGTCTCATTAGTCTTCTTTTTTCTTACGTCTTTTCGTCTTCCTTTTTCATACGTCTTTCCGTCTTCCCTTTTCTTAAGACTTTACCTTTCATTTTTTTTTATTCCTTCGGGATTAATTTTATCAGAATCGTTTTCAAGTGTCAGTCTGGTGACTATGTCGTAGTCGGGGTGGTGTCATAATCGGTGAAATTACTTTTTTTATAGCAAGCTTCATCCGTCCACGGCTTCATGTACTCGGCGCAAGTACTTTTGACCATTGGACCTTCATTAAATCCAGCTTTCTTTACATCGCAGGTGTCATTATTTTTTACTTTTGTGACTTTATAAGGAGCTAAATATTTTGGTTTTAACTTCAAACCTGGACCTTACTGTGTGCGCTTTATAGCAACCATATCATTAAGTTAAATTTGTTAGGCGTTTTTCGTCTGAGATTATAAGTTTTACGGTTCTCTTCTTGGACCTTTAAAATTCGTCTCTTAGCATTTTTTCTCAATTTTTCCCGATTATTAATAAAATCGGATTGTATTTCAGCATTCAAAAGACTAATAATCTCGATGTTATTTTTTAACTTCATCTTAGTACCAAACATCAGCTCGAAAGGGGTTGTGGTAATGTTTTCTTTGAAACAATAATCTTCAAAAGCTTTAGAGGTAAATGCAGGACCTTTATCTGAAATTATACGAAATGGATTTCTAAAGACAGTTTTTTGGATTTCTAATTTAGAAATTACTTCTGCAGCGTCGGTAGATTTTGTGGGATTTTGTGAATCCCTTGGATGAGTGGCTCCTTTCATACATCCTGTGTAGTAGGCCAATAAGGAGCCATCTGTCCCTAATATGGGCATTAGGGTGGTCACAAGAAATCAAGTTTCGAATTTTTTCGGAGGGACTCCCCAAAAAGTTGCCAATTGGCTAGAAAATGAGATTGGAAAAGTTTCAGCTCATTTGGATAATATTAACCCGTGCCTCATTGAGGTCAAAATTCGGAAAAAACGTGATTTTTCGCAAAAAATGCTGTATTTTTTCTTCAGGAAATGAGTACAATTAAACCTAGAAACATAATGCTGGTCTCGTTTCATAAAAAAATATTTTTGCTCTGAAAAACCACTCTCTGCATTTTTGAAAAAATATATAGATTTAAACACATGCGCGTTTGTCAGGACCAGACTTGGTCCGAATCCTAAAAATGGACTTTTTATGAAAATGTGAAAAAAACGATGTAACATTCCCTTTTATCTGCTTTCAACATTTTCTTTTTCTTTGTTTGTTTACTTTTTTCATTTTGTATATAATAAAGGTTTTAATTATGATAAAAATTGAAGTTTAAACTGAAAGATTTAAAAGAAAAAACGGGCAACGAAAGTATAAAAATGGGAACAAAAATTTTAAAATTCATTTTATTATTAAAGTTGTGTTACAAGAAAGGAAGCATTATAAAGGAAAGAAATTACTATCCCTCGCATCATATACCCCGTTGCCATGTTAAGGTAGTAATGGTTCAGATAAGGTCAGTCTTGTAGAAATGTTTTACTACATTCATATACAACTTTTAGCAGAAACGTTTTTGTTCGTCGTCTTTTGTTAAACAGGAATTGAAATCATGGATTAATTTTATTCCCCTGTCAGCTGTGTTACCTTAAAATCATTCAGTATTTTTCTTGATTTCAAATAATGTTTATTTTCACACCATCAGTATTTACAAATTGTATATTAATATACAATCTAATAAAAAAATAAGCTTGATATTAAACAAAAACATCGACTTATATGTTCAATAAATAATCCACTTGGTTGAAACCTATTGTTTCTCTTACATCCCTATCATCAACATCATTTTTTTTAATAATATTAATTTTACAGCCATGCTTATTTTCACTTTTTTCCCCAAAGTATTATAAAAAATGAAAATGCAACTTGAACAGAGTTCAGATACCAAAGGTGGTTTATCATTTTAGCGAGAGCTTTGCCTGCAAGCTATTTATAAATTTTTCTGTACTTAACGAGTAACTTTAATAATTGCAAGTTTTGATTGTGGGGAAGTGGAAGCGGTGAACCATGCTTTTACATAAATATTGATTATAAATAATCAAATGTCTCTAACACCTTCTTCTTCTAAATTTCTTAATTAGAACGGATCCCTGAAAAGATATATTTTGAGAGAATAAATGACCTGTGGTACCCATCGTCGATGAATTGAAATTGGATGTCTTTTGGAGGAAGAAGTCCTGTAAAAATTAAACAAAGTTAGATAAATTCTTTATAATCACCCATGGACTATTACTTTTTTAAATATTCTATAAGAATACTTTAAATTTCTTCTCAATTAAGTATTTTATATCTAATATTTTACCATCAATACCATTTTCATACTTAATCTGGTTCAACCTGGGCCATCCAATCTGAATCTTATTTTAAATAACTGGCTGAAAACAGCTTTTATGTTAATTTTTAAATTATGGTGGCGACATGGTAAATACAGAAGATTTTACTTTAATAATTGATATAGTTCGTCTGAGGCGACCAGTGTTTACTGTAGTGATATCATAAACACATTGCCTGATTTTTACCAAGTTCCACTGACTCTTCAACTGCTGGAAATACAGTTTTTGTCCGAGTTATTCCGATACTATTTTTTAAGGTGAGGAACTCTTATTAAGTGTTCCTCATTTCCATAACTAATTAAAACTGCTATCAACAATCAACTGCTATCTCTTTTTAATAAATAAATTGTAGACATTTTCTTTATTCAAAAAATGAGGAAACAGTTTTCCATCGTAGCTAACAAAAGCTAAGCTCCCTGTAAATCTAAAGTTCCACTGACTCTTCAACTGCTGGAAATACAGTTTTTGTCCGAGTTATTCCGATACTATTTTTTAAGGTGAGGAACTCTTATTAAGTGTTCCTCATTTCCATAACTAATTAAAACTGCTATCAACAATCAACTGCTATCTCTTTTTAATAAATAAATTGTAGACATTTTCTTTATTCAAAAAATGAGGAAACAGTTTTCCATCGTAGCTAACAAAAGCTAAGCTCCCTGTAAATCTAAAGTTCCACTGACTCTTCAACTGCTGGAAATACAGTTTTTGTCCGAGTTATTCCGATACTATTTTTTAAGGTGAGGAACTCTTATTAAGTGTTCCTCATTTCCATAACTAATTAAAACTGCTATCAACAATCAACTGCTATCTCTTTTTAATAAATAAATTGTAGACATTTTCTTTATTCAAAAAATGAGGAAACAGTTTTCCATCGTAGCTAACAAAAGCTAAGCTCCCTGTAAATCTAAAGTTCCACTGACTCTTCAACTGCTGGAAATACAGTTTTTGTCCGAGTTATTCCGATACTATTTTTTAAGGTGAGGAACTCTTATTAAGTGTTCCTCATTTCCATAACTAATTAAAACTGCTATCAACAATCAACTGCTATCTCTTTTTAATAAATAAATTGTAGACATTTTCTTTATTCAAAAAATGAGGAAACAGTTTTCCATCGTAGCTAACAAAAGCTAAGCTCCCTGTAAATCTAAAGTGTGAAATCTGTTTTTAATGAAATCAGTTCTTTATTTTCGAAATATTTGTTTAGGAAGTCCTATTACACTTCTACCTAAAATTTAAATTTGTGATTAACTAGTGGGTGTACTGTACATCTAGCAGCTTCTCTGGTGCTCAATTTAACTTGGGAATATTATGAAACAAAATACATAAAACTTGAAAATTACTTGATAACGTACTGCCGGTGATTTGATGAGCATGTAGTCCAATAAAAAGATTTGCATTGCTTTCATGATACCGGTAGAGGGGATGAGGGTCGGAATGTTTCGTCGATTTAAAAAATAAATGACTATAGTAGATAATAAAAACAGCCTTGTAATAAAAAGCGAAATTCAGATGTTCACTTTAATTGCGCTTCAACTGCAATTCAAAATGGGAATTCTTTCTATGCACGGAACTAGATAAGTAATAATTAACTATAATTCGTGAAATATTGTTAAAATTACGAAAAATACCTATTTTTTTGCCTTTTAATGCAAATAATAAAAATAATAACATCAACTTTAATAAAAATTTTTCATTTCTCATTTTAACTTATTCTTCAAAAATGCAGAGTTTGAGGGTATGGTTCATAAGCTGATTTGAAAAACACTAAATGTCATTAAATATGAGTTTTGATCAGAGTAAAAGTTCAAGACAACAACATTTTCTATGAAATAAGATAAGAATAAGGTTTCTAAGACAACTAGTTTTTAATTTATGAAAGAAAAACTACAGCTTTTCGCCAAAAATTGCAAATTTTCAAGAATTCATCGACTTGGCACTTGTTAATATTATTTAATTGAGATGAAACTTTGCCAATCTCATTTTCTAACTGATTGGTAACTTTTAGAGGGGTCACTCGGAAGAAAATGTAAAAAAAAAAAAATTCCACGTTGCTTGTGACCACCCTAATGGACATGCATGTCCATAATAGGGACAGGTGGTTCCTTATATGGATAGTTGTAAACAATTTTTGTTTTTATCCTTAAAATTAAACCAGAATTATTACAAGGTCGATAATTTTAATAATGATATTCAACAGTCCAGGGATAGTGGTCATATATTTTTGGGTCCTATAACGGTTACTGTGTCCTATGACGGTTATTGGTACACGGGGATGAAAAAAGTCAATTTTCCTTAGGGTGCCCATATTGGGTACAGGTACCTTATATGAACAAAAGAAGATTTATCATTATTTATTTTTTATCTGAAATTATTTGACTCTCATAAAAAACAATACTTTCAATGTAGGGGGGGAAACTTTTATTCCAATGATGGCAAATGGAATAACGTCTTAATAGCTACTTAATATTTCAGCCTATATAGGATAAAATTACCTCAAATTTTGATCATTATAAAGCAAATTGTCCTGACGCACACGCTGGAAGCTAAACGTAGCAACAAATTAAGAGTTATTTTCATGATCTGGATTATTTACACAATAGACAGAAAGTTAATTTACTCTAGAATATAAAGGAAATAGCATGAGTATTTGTCGGTATTATTATGCTCTTTAGAAAAATGCAAAATAAATATTCGGTACAAGTATTCACCAAAATGCAAATTGCAAAAATTTTTCTATAACTAACTTTGGTGCTACTTGATTATACCGTTTACCAATTTCGCCACATTATACAAATCGCCAAACTATTTGCCAAATTACACAAATTGACATAATTTTTATTTTAAATATCGAAAGAACAAATAAATTAGTAAAACATTCATAACAATACAAATAAAAAGCCGAATTAAAAATTATTGGGTACGTGACAAAAACGTCTATCTTTTTAATGTCAAGTGAATATGATATTTACCGTCATCCATTATTTGCATTTAATCTCGTGGTTTGGCAATAGTTTTTCGGTCGACGGTGTAATCAAGTAGAACCCTAACTTTATTTATCCTTGTCAATTCTATTTAATGCATGAATATTTATTGGTAAAAGATCTATTATTTAGTCGATAACAATTTGACATTATTTATTGGAACGTAACTTGGGGGTAATTAACTCAGTTTTGTAATTTACTTTGGTAAAATTCAACAATATTGTTGCATAAGTTTTAATATTTGGCGTCAACTATCACAATGGAGTCATTGCGGATGTTTAGAAAATTTTATTGGATGCAAGATATTTATTTTTCTACAGGATTAAGTCATCGAGTTTCGTCATGTGTTCAGTGTTACATGATTTACATTTTGGTCTACAAATTGTAAAGCAGTAAAAATGACGTCATTTTAATTTCTTTTAACTTTTCTTTTAAATATGAATGTTAAACACTTCTTTTTTTTTTTGTCTGAAAATCCTTCAATGCTTTTATTACGGTATTTACTGTGCTGGAATCCAGAGAGGGAAAACAGTAGTAGTAGACCCGACACAAGAGGTCGTTTATTAAGACATATAACGTAACATTCAATGAGATTACCAGAATCATATATTGCGCAGAATGAGAGACCAGGAGTTCAAGAACTAACAAACGAAATTTAACCACCTGAAAATTATTCATGTTCAATGGTCAATCTGTGCAATCATTGCAATGCTCTGTAATTTAGTAGTGTCAGATCAGAGAGCATTTTAATTCCTGTTGTCACAAAGATCTTATTTCCCCACCAAAAGTGCATTGTAAATAATCAACTAAAAGACTTTCTTCTTAATAGCTAAATTTTGTACAACGCTTAAGATAATATAATATGGCGTTTGCATCGTTTTCAGAAATGAGGAAGATCCACATGAAGGTCCACATTGTTTAATACAAGTTCAAATTATCCATTTCGCTTAATCCACAGCTCATTTCGAAATATTGACCAGTCGAGAGGTCATAACCTGCTAGTAAAAGATAAATTTTAGTCATTAAAATATTTTATGCACGAAATAATGTATTAAAAGTAATGTTGCTTTTTTGCAAGATTTTTAAAATTATATTGTAATATTATCCATATTTATTTATTTTTGCAAGAATACATAATAACATATCATTTCAAACATGTACTTTTTAAAATTATTTGTTTGATGATCTACTGTAAACTGAATAAAGATAATTACTACATGGTATTTCAATAATTTACTGAGTTTATTCGGATTTGTAATCTCAAAATATCAATTACGAATTTATACGGTTTTCTTGGAAATATGAAATTATTCCGTAAAATTTTAGGAAAAAAATGCGTATATTGACAGAAAATTTTTAACGAAAATATCCAAGAAACGAGTAAGTCCGCCAAGGCTATTTTCCCTATTTCGCCTAAACTGGAAAAGCACCAGAAAATCTTTGTACGATTGAAATAAATTGCATACATTTTGGTATGGAGTAGGTATAACGTAAAAGTAGCAAAAGATCTCTAAAACACTTTGTCTGAAATTACTCCAATTCTATGTAAATTCGAATATGGAATCGGCCCGCTTTAAAAACACAGAATCAATTTAACACTTTTTTAATTTAATTATGTGCCAAACCACGCTCGGTAGCGTACTCCAATTGTCTGTAGACTGGATTACATAATTTATTGGTTAAAGAGATGAAATTCGACAAAATCAATGGCGGGAGAGACGGAAATCGCTCAATTCTTCAGTCGATTCGGAGAAAATTGTGAAACTAAAATTGATCACAGGAAAATATTGCAGAATTCTACTGATAAAAGGGGACTTTAAGCAAGCCAGTTCAAAATGATTTTTTAATAAGGTACAAGATATTCGTTTTTAATAATAGTGTTCCTTTATTCGAATAAATCTTGTCCGGTGGCTCTTTTTACTTTTTTCTGTCTTTACAAGAAGAAAGTGTTAAATTCGTGTAAATATTCAACTTCCGGTTTTCGACGGATTTAAAAGGGATCAGATATCCCGAAAAACATGTTTTTGCAAAATGTCTGTCTGTGAGTCTGCGAGCCTGTGACTGTCTGTCTATCTGTATGTGACACAAATTTTGTGAGCACTCTATCTCAAGAACTTAAGCACGGAATTAAAAAAAATCATATTCAGGTAGTCCCTAATATAAATTGGTGCTGATTAGTTTTTGAGTAAATCGCCCAACAGGTGGCGCTACTAGGTTGCATTTTTTGAGAATTCAACTCTATCTCAAGAACTAATGGACGGATTTTCCTCAAACTTCAAATTAAGTTATTCCTTGCTATGAGTTGGTGCTTATTTTGTTTTGGTGTAAATCGCCCAAGAGGTGACACAGTTGTGGTGCATTTTGAAGGATTGACATTATTTAAGCAATAGCTCAAGAAATAATGCAAGGAATTTCCTCAAACTTCAGATTTTGTTAGTCCTTGATCTGAATTGGTGTAAATCACCCAAAAGGTGGCGCTGCTACTTTCATTTTTCTGAATTTACACGATTTCCGCGACAGTTATGTCAAGAACTAATCCACGGAATTTCATATCTTTAGAATCCCCATGATCAGCATAGATTGCCATTTTATTTTGGCAGTGTGATAGCAAATTTTGAAGTATTAACATGTATCTCTCTATTCTAAAAAAAGTAAGTAACGCTGTCACCGCCGCCGCCACCGTCGGTTTTGAATTATTTGTGAACGGAGGTCTTTCTTCGTTAATATTAAGAAAAATATTGTATACAAAAATATGAAAATCGGTAGTATTACAGAGAAATGTTTGTTAAACAAGCTGATGCAGACAGTTTTTAAATCGAAGAATTATTTTTAGATATATTTAATGTTACATTTGGCCAAAATCGTTCCATTAAAAAAGTTTTATAGGAGCAAAAACTATACATAGGAATTTAATCATTTTTGATCATTTTATACATTGCAATTACCCGGTGTGCAGGCTGCATTTATTTTTTTTAATTTGACTCATTTTTTAAGGTTTTATTTCTATTTTAAATTAAAATTTTCAGCATTTCGGGAGATATTTTTTGCACCTTTTAGTAAAGGGTATTATTTTAAATTGTTGCCAAATTTAAAAACAGTGCAAAGAATAATATTTCCTTCAAATTAAAAATTTATTTACACGTGACTATTACAAACAGAAAAAAACTTTCAGATGATAATTAAATGATTACGTTTCAAAAGCAGGCAAATATTGATAATTACGTCATAAAAACTATATTTACACGTGAATTATAAAAGACAAAGAAAATTGTAAAATAATAAATTCATTAATCTGCATTAACAGATTTAAATGGAGGAAATTATGTCACATTTAAAATTGCATAACCATAATATTGCCAAACAGTTTAAATTAAAAAAAATATATGTGTGCGAGCCATTTATTTCATATTCTGAGATAATCTGTTAAAACTAATATATATATATATATTGAATAGCATTTAATGCATCTCCATACCTCTAAGGAAGGGGTTACCATAGGGGGGGGGGACCCTGTTCTGTAGCCAAATGCCGTCAATTTTTTCGCCAGCTTGGCGATATATCGCCAAATTTAGCAACCAAAATTAGTCGCCAAAAGTGACGCCAACTTGGCGATATCTCTAATATTTTGCCAAATTCCCATAGATTTCCATTGTAAACGAATACAGTTTACTTCCTTACAGAAAATCAACAAATGGAGATATTTTGAACCAATGAACCAATGCAGAAGTTATTGAAGTGCCGTAAATTTTTTAAAGCCGATTAAATTAGTGTGCTTTTAGAGTTTGCGGTGTCTGAACGGGGGTTGGCGAGCGTCGCTCGTAGGGAGCAGTGCCCCCTAGTTAGATAGAAGAAAGTTTTGGGATTGTTACATCTGACTATTTTTCCTGGTAAGCTCTGCAATCAGTGTTGAATTCAGACACTTTTCTCCGGGAGGGATTTCTGTGGCTCCGGGGGGTACATTATTGAGTTCCTTGGGGGAAATTGCACATTTTGACCATTGAAAACACAAAATCTCAAATCTTCCGGGGGGGGGGGACATCTCATTGCTCCGGGGGGGAATGTCCTCCCCGGGCCACCCCCTGAAATCTACACTGACTGCAATGCATGTGTTCTGTGAACGAATCATTCTGGAAAAAGATTTTAAAAATGTAATGTTAGACAAGGGCTCCTTTGTGGTACTAACATTGGCCGTGCAACGCCTACAGAATGACAGAAAATATTTGTTCTTATATTTAATCAATAACAATTCAATTCCATTTTAAACCGTTATTAATAAGAACAGATTTTAAGGCATTTAAAAAAGCTTAGACGACATTCTTGTTTGCGAAGTAGCAAATTTTTTTCTTACTTTCTTCTATCTTCACAAGAAGGAGGTATTAGCTTCGCGAAAATTTTACATTCCGGTTTTTGACGGATTTACACGTTTTAGGGGTCATAGATCATGAAAAACATGTTTTTTAGAAAATGTCTGTCTATGAGTCTGTCTGTCCGTCTGCCAGTCAGTATGCGACACAAATTTTGTGGGTTCTCTATGTCAAAAACTAATGAACGGAATTTTAAAAAAACTTTATATTCAATTCATCACTGATATAAATTGGAACTGTTTACTTTTTTGTGTAAATCGTCAAAGAGGCGGCGTTGCTTTGATGCCTTTTTCATGATTTCCGCAATAGCTATATCGACAGAACTAATGCACGGATTTTGATAAATCTTTAGATTCAGTTAGTCCATGATATCATTTGGTGCTGGTTACTTTTTGGTGTAAATCGCCCAATAGGTGGCGCTGCTATGCTACATTATTCATGATTATCGCAATAGTTCCATCTCAAGAACTAATGCACGAATTTTCATCAAACTGCAGATTCAAGTTACAAATTTCAAGATTTTTATATGACTTGACGAAATGAAGAAGGTCCTGCTATACACGTCACAGTTTATTTACATTTGCACTTACACATCACAACAACACAAGATTAAACAATAAGAATCTTATTATTATTAACTCGGCGTTTTGCTGTATCATATTAAATCATAACGTCAGCCTATGCTGGGATCCAAATACGTTCTGATGTGTTTTTCCCTCGGGACGAAACGATGGCAGTACGTAATCCTCAATAGGGATTATTCCTTTCCCCAAAATGAGTTGCAACAGTAACATTATTATCAAAGTTAGTAAAATCTAAATTTAACTTTACAAATAAAAATTTTAAAGTTTGCAATTCATGCAAGCTATGCTCCCAAACAAATTATTGTCCTAAAGTTGTTTCAAGATATATCTAAAAATATTTTCGTCTACGCAAGTTTAATCAGAAACACCGCTACTATTACTACTACTACTCCGTGACTGCTACTGTCCAGCTACGCATTTAAAATGAAAGAGAGGTATTAAAATAAATGGTACTGCAGTTAAATATTTTTCTCTAGATAAGTTCAATCCAAGGCATTGGTACTTCTACTTCCAGCTACCGTAATAATTATAGACTATCCCATTTCGAACGAAGTAATGTATTTGAATGAATGAAACAACGATTAATAAAAATAGTCCCTAACGATTGCCGCGGGATTTCACGCCGAAAGTACTAGGAAATTAAAGAAAAATGCATATTTTTAGTTGTTACAAATATATTATTATTATCTTTGTCACCGTTTAAATAAAACGGTAATTTTTTTAAAGTTCATATTGTGTATTTTGTAAATAAATTCTTTTACAATTATAACTTGGCGTTGAAAGACATGCACTGAATAGTTTTATTTATAAAATAATCCATGCTCATATGTAAGGGGCTCATATTTCTATATTTTCTATTTCTTTAAAATACAATAAATTATATGTTAAAGAGAATATTTATATAGGTAGATTTGTCAATATTTTTCAACTCTCTTATAGAAGCTTATTAATTTTTATAGATGAATCATTTGAAATTTTATTTAATGATTGAACAAATTTCCAAACATATTTTGATAAGTCTGGAAAAATACTTTGCAAAGTGAAATTTTCATTAATTCATAAAATGGGACATAAAGAGTTAATCAATAACATAGTGATTCAATAGTTATCCAGAAGCACAATCATCACTACTCTTTGATATGAGCATATAAATCTTATTAATCTTGTTGCTACTCACCTATTTTTGTGGCATAACGTAATAGCTGGGACAGTAACTGAATCCGGATATTCCTCACTAATATCTAGTGTTGTTGGATAAGTTAGATACATTTCTAGAAAGGACCATGTTTGATAAAGGAACCCTGATGTACAAAGGAAAAGTACAAACAGATTAATTGTCATTCTGCGACATCTTTTGGATTTGGCAATTTCAGAAAAACCTAAAATTGAAGAACAAAATATAATTATTTTGATAAAGTTAAATTTCACAGATCTTTTTACCTTTACTGCGCCGTCAACAATTTCAGGTAATGAAATTATATGTACCTGTTTGCATGAAATCGGATGTAAAAGTGCAGAAACGTCATGTGCTTACAATTTATCATTCATCTTATCTGAATGTATACATTCAAGATTGTCAAAATCTATATATATATATTTTATGCTATCGTATGTGGCACAGAAATCGCTATTATTTGTTAATTGTTTAATGGCAATGCCCTGATGAGCCGCATCCCATTGGTTATTGAACAGCATTTAATGCATCATCATACCTAAGAGGGGGATATCTATAGAGGGGAGGGTCCCTGTTATGTCGCCAAATTCCACCAAGCTTGCCGTGAACTTGGCGATATATCGCCAAATTTAACGACCAAAATTAGTCGCCAGAAGTAACGCCAACTTGACGATATCTCTAATATTTCGACAAATTCCAATAGACTTCCATTGTAAACGAATAGGGTTTACTTTCTTACAGAAAATCAACAAATTTAGATATTTTAATGCAACGAAAATTAATATTAACTTAAGTGGTTATATTAATTATAATCAAGGAGGCCAAGTAAATTGAATTATGAATAAAAGTAACATGATACAATGCTTAGTATGCTTTCCCAAACATAAATTTTAAGAGATACCAAACTGGTCGCCAAGGGCGGCTACTAATCATAACAATATATTCATTGTTTGCTCTTTTAAATATCCTATTTTAATCTCTTTGCCGACTACCATATAATTTATTTTATGTTAATTATTTATCAGAAATAGAATTCGTCGATTAGAAAAGTAATTTTGAATATCAATTCTTTTGATTGGTCTGCAATATTCATTTCATCTATGCCTCACATTGGGCAATATTGCATAGGTTTCGGTACAAAATATTTCGCATTTTTATTATTCTTACAACGTAAAGCTGATATTCTAGCTCCATTATCAGTCTCCAGTGTTTCTATAACAGGTACATTTAATATTTTAATAAAATGAAGTATTTTGTGTATCCGTGTATGTGATAGGCACAAATATCCGTCACACTTAGAATTCCGTAAACTTGGACGAAGACAGTTCCCAATGCACATGGTCTTCACACTTAAAAAAATTAATTTATTTGTATTGAAGGAGAATTTTCTCTCTTTTTTCGTATTTTTTCCGGTGGTTTTAAGGTATTCATAAAAGCAAGTTGACTTCAACCTTTTACCCCAAAATCGCAATTTGTATTATTTTATCGACAAATTTTGTACAAATACGTATCACAATTTTTTATATTTTGATTCTTATAAAAGTTAGTTTTTTGAAAAAAATTAAGTTTAATTTATTAAAAGATTTCGCTATCAAAATTTTGTCAACTTGAATTATATATTCCTATATGGTGAAAACAATTTAAAAATTGAATATTGTTTATCAACTTAGAAATATTTAAATAGATATTTTTTGTGTTGTTCTTTCTGTATTCTTTCTCATTCGGAATAAAGAAGTTTTATTTACACATTTTTCTACCCAGAGCGTTTCGATGATGAACAAAGAGCATTTATTTTACATAGCGTCATATATTTATTACGATGTTTTAATATAATTTAAAAATAAACTATCAAATATTTAACTCTATAGTTTTCCGATGAGTCTTTATAGTGAAGTATCCGATAGACTGATTGCTATTTTAACAGTTTATTCGCACATAGCATATAGAAACTGTTCAAATGAGGACTCAGTTAAAAAGATTGTCTTTTTTTATGGGTGAAGAGTACATAGCATTCCTTACAGTGGACAGTAAAAAGCCAATTAAAGCAATTTTGGATTTAAATATTTATGCGGTGCAAACGGCATATCATATAGTTATAGTCATTTCATGCTATTTACTTTTTGGTGAAACAGCACTAAAAACTGGCGATGTGAAACAATTAAAATAATAAATCTTTGTAAAAAACCACCATAAAATCAAAAGAATACATAGGACGCGTTTCAAGCTAAAAATATTAACAGCTCGTCATCAGCTACAATAAGCATGTGTCCGAAAGAGGACAAGGTAAAAAATAAACTGATATTCTGCACTGAATATTCTGATAAATGAACTGTTCATTTTTGACCTTGTCCTCTTTCGGACACGTGTTTACTGTTACGAGCTGTTAATATTTTTAGCTCGAAACGCGTCCTATGTATTGTTTTTATTTTATCGTGATTTTTTACAAAGATTTATTATTTTAATTATTTACTTTTTGGTTTATTTTACGAGGGATTAACACAAGTATCACGTACTATGCGGGATCTGCTGATTACAAATACATTTAATGTTAAAGAAATATCCAACTGGTTTTTAATGTTTTGACGGAAATATTGCCGATGAATTGAATATTGATAAATTATTTCGTTCTGTACAAATATAATGTAACCAATGTTGTTTTTCAAGTAAGCTCGTTATTTATTTAGTTTCTACTTTTAAAATTTCTTTGATATGAACATTCGCTGCGGCATATCGATTTGAGTTTTCAGCCCCTTCTGTGGGTATTTTTGCGATTTCACTGATTTAAGATCAAGTATGACACTTTTGTACAGCATATATTTTTAATTAATAAAATATGTCACGTAAACTTTTATTGTCCATGTTTTTATGTAATAGAAATCTTTGTTAGTTGAATCCATATTAAAGAATCTGAGAAATAAAGGATAAAATTCGTACACAGCGTCAGATTTTAGCGAAGTACTAGAGCAAATGTCCGCAAGAACACGGTAATATCGATTCATAGTTACATGACGAAATGGCATGTTCGGATGCATACAATAATGCATAGAGAGCCTCAAATGTAGTCAAAAATTCTTAGCCATACACTTAGGAAATTGTTCGAGCCGACAAGACATACGAACGAAATGATATGATCCCACGGCTCGTTACATGGTATCCCATGGCTCATTACACGATTGTACATCGTTTATATTCACAGCATGATTTGACTATGATGCTGTATTCTGAGATCCTCCATGTGACGCATATTTATGCTCGTGCTCATGTCATTTTGATCGCTTTCCGAAACCTCTTGAATTTGACACTGTGTATTCATCCAGATTTCCTATCTATACTAAATATAATACCTGTTAATAAGTCTTTGTATTGCAAGTGGCAGCAACAATTTCCATATTCTTTGACTTCCTGTGATTCCTGCTTTTTAAAAGGCTTCAAACACCTGAAAATAGGAAAAAAATAGTGAAGGAATAACTTTGTTCATCAATCACCTTAAAAATATCTTATGATTTATGATAAAAGTATCTCAAACATAGGAAAACATTTGTTTTTAAGTTCGACGATAAAATTTTTACTATTTCCTTATGTTGAAAAAATATTGTCATTCTAAAAAGTAAGATCTAATCATATACGTTTTTTTTTTTTTTTTTTTTTTGGATGTGAATATACCTTTTTTGTGCAGATACGAAAAACACTGTGTCGAATAAGAAATTTTACGAAAGGATTTTGAACAGACTTTTAACACTGAAATTTCTTTCAAGTACATTGTTTGGGTAAGAACTGCAGTTTGTTTACAATTTAGGAGAAAATGTATAAGAAATAATACCGGGGACATTTATTAAAGGAAGCAGAAATACAAAGACATAGAAATCGCTAACACACAAAATAAACAAACGAAATAAAAAAAAAACAGCGCTCAAATCTAAATTATCGGACAAGATTGGCAAAGGCTAGCCCCTCGATACATTTGTTTAAATAGCTAAACTAGACTGCATAATTGTAAGAAATAGTTGGAAAGAGATGCGTGAAATACAAATTTTTCAAAAAAAAAAATTTGCTTAATGCCACGCAATACGAGATAGAATCACTACAAGTCAACAAAACATTTACACTGGTAGATCCACTGTAAGATAAAATGGTCACTGTTACCAAATGGACCATCATGCAAAATACTAAGCTACAGGAAAAATACAAATTACAAAACTCGGCTAGCTGTAACAGGTTTCTTGCAAACATATGGAAAAGTTTATGATGAAACTTTTGCTAAACTTCTGCAAAATATACAGTTTTTCTCTTTTGCCATTAACGAAAATTATTTACTTGTTGGCGATTTGTTGGATTTTCTTTTATGTGTCACTGCTCTAATTTGTTTTTTCTTTCTTATTTCCATTCAGTTTTAAGTAGGCTCCACTTCAGTATTTTTTTTTTTTTTTATTATAAGACTTTTATTCAGAGTGAGATTGAAAAACTCGTGAATGATTTTGATTCTGAAAACAATACTGAGAGAAATTCAGAAGGCAAAAACGATATTGACATGTCTTTGAATTGTCCCATTCATTTGAGAATAAATGCAGTTATAAACTACGAAAACGCTAGAAGAATATCTGAATGGAAAGCTGCTCGGGAACAGGATTGGCTAAATATTCTACAGGAAAGATAACAAAGGAAAGCATAGGTTAAAAATGGATATGTAAGGACAAAATCCGCTTGGCTATTTTCTAATGATTTATTTTCAAAAGACGTTTTGGATTTAGTATGCGTAGAAACAAACAAATACGAAGAAGAAATGTGGGAACTCCGGCCTGATGATTCCCGCCGTAGAGAGAGTTCACATGTGTCGGTAAACACAATATACCGAATTTTCTAGGCACGATTTTGTTCAAAGGCCATATACGAAAAGGTAGTTGTGGCACCTGTCTCTACAACATATCAATTTCCAGCCCCCCGTTACTCAAAATCTACTTTGAACAAATGAAATCATTAAATTAATTCATTTTCTTAAAACAATACGTAATTCTATCTACATGTATTTTTTTCTCTCTCTCTTTTCGCAACGAACTTAACTCAACGCGTTCAAATACAAGGATTTATGATTTCATTTTCCAGTTATTCAAAATTCCATTCTCGTATAATTAATTTTTTCTTTTATCGTATTTTATCTGCGTTGTAAATAAGTCATTCTTAATTGCAGCTAGAATTTGACGGTTAAAAAGAAATAAAAAATAATAAAAATATTCTATGGGAATTGCAGTTTAAAATATATTTCATTTATCTTAGCACATATGCTTTTTCTCTGCATTTCCATACATTCCTTAAGATTTCACAATCACATTTAAGCTAATTTGCTTGTGTTAAAGTAAACAAACCCAGACTTCATGTCGCTCTTACTCATGAAATAAAGTAGGGTTGCTTTACATCCCGTGAATGAGTGCTGATGGGGGACTTCCACATTATATTCTGCTAAACCTCTCGCCAATGCTTTGTCTCTTTTATTACGGTGTCAAAAACTTTGTAGATTGGCGATAATATACTACGCCAAGTCATGTGATTAAGTACGCAAAAACTTCAATTGGCTTTTTCACGTTGTTGCTGTAAGGTCCGATAAAGGCCAGCTGTTTATTCTTTTTGACATTACGGAACACTTCTCCATGGATAGCTATATATATATATACATAGCTCCATACATGGTGTTTTTTTACGAATTGTCTGTTTTCATTGGAAATGAATAAATATTCACTTCATTTCTATCACCTAAAATGTTGGAGTCTTTTTTATCTGGCAATACCATCGAACCCCTGAACCATCGCTGCATGGCGGATCAAACGTCACCATAGTATTCTCCAGGATAATTGGTCTGCAAATTAATAAATCTAAAGGAGAACTTTTTCAAAAATAATTACTAGAGCCAGAACCTTTGCAATTATGAGTTTTTGGATTTCTGAAAAATAATGAATATCCCTCCGAAGATTTCGCGGAATACGCTCTATTTTTTAAGAAAAAAATTGAAATGCTTAATAAAACACTTAGAAATAAATGCATATGCCTCAGTAGAGCATTTTTCTTTGGATAAGGTCATTATAAAATTTGAGGTACTGTATCCGTTAGACAATATATGGGACATTCTCACAATCTTTTGACTTTCGGGAATAAAAATCTGGTAAAATTAAACTTGCTAAAATAACATTTTAATCTGATAGACGAATGTCTTAATGATTCAAATTTTAAAAATAATGGTCAGCAGCGATTTTTTTTTTTATTTAACTGAGGTTTAAGTTAAGCTTAGGAGTTTTATTTCCCATACAATTTTACCACTGTAACTTTCTATTTTCTTCTAAATTTTTATTTATAATGAATTTGCATAGTAATCACAGGATACTTAAATAAGAAATAATAACAATGTATTTTTTGTACAAAATTTTGGTATAGCATTGTCTTAAAGGGGTATTAAAGAAAGTACGGAAGGAAAAAAAAAGGGATAGTATGGGAAAAAAGGAACGGTAATGGAAAAAAGGATGGTAAGGATGGGACAGTAAGGAAAATTACCACTATTTTTAGGCAAATCATGTTAAGAATAAGTGATAGCCACAATATTCATTGATTTATAGAAACAGTTGTTAACATTGGATTAAACTATTTTTTTTAAAAAAATTTATCTCGAAAAGTGAAGGAATAAACCTTCGGGACGGTAAGACTACCAATAACACCACGATGCTTGAAATTGATATTTAAATGCTGATTTAAATTCTGCAGTAAATTTCCTGTCAAAGAATTTTAGATATTCTTTCTATAGCATACTTCTGAAAGAGAAAAAAATTGAAGAAAATTCTATGGCTGCATCTGAAATGATTTTCTGTTAAGTTTAGCAAGAGGGATGGTAAGGAATCAAAACCCAGGGACAGAGTTTAAAAAATAATATCTATCGTAAAAATGTGTGCAGGATAATTTTTTGCTACATATTTATATAAAATAATCGTCCCAGTTTTGGAAAAAATTACATCGAATTACGTTTATTGAAACAATTTTATACAGACAGATCCAAACTTAAAAATCAGCATCATGGACACGGGACGGTATAGGAGTTTTCCTGGTATTTGGACACCCAACATCGTCCAAAACTTATTTAGCTCGTTGATATTGTTATGCAATCATGCAATGGGATGTTCACCAGTATATGAAATAAAAAAAGAAAAACACAAGAATCATTCTATTCTAAAAAAAGTAACTACCACTGTCTCCGCCGCCGCCGGTTTTGAATTTTTTGTGACCGGAGGTCTTTCTTCGTTAATACTAAGAAAACTATTGCATAAAAGAATATGAAAATCGGTGGTATTATAGAGAACTGTTTGATAAACACGCTGATGCAGACAGTTTTCAAATCGAAGAATTATTTTAAGAGATATTTAATACTAAATTTGGACAAAATCGTTCCATTAAAAAAGTTTTATAGGAGCAAAAAGGTGCATGGGAATTTAACCATCTTTACACCATTTTATTTGTTAGAAGTTCCAGGTGTGCAGACTGCATTTGTTCTTTTAATTTGACTCATTTTTCGAGGTTTTATTTCTATTTTAAGTTCAAATTTTCAGCATTTTGAGCGATATTATTTACATACTAGGGGGCTCGGCCCCCTACGAGCTACGCTCGCCAACCCCCCGTCCAGACACCGCAGACTCTAAATGCACGCTAATTTGACCGGCTTTAAAAAGATTTCGAAAGATTGAATTATGATTTAAAAAACAGTGGCGATCTCCCTATAAACGGATTTCTATTCATTTCTCTTTGATTGGGGAATTTTAACGCCAATTCCGCTGCGGTACTACTTGATTATCCAGTCGACCAGTTTCGCTAAATTATATAAATCGCCAAACCACTCGCCAAATTATACAAATTGATATAATTTTTATTTAAATAACGAAAGAACAAATAAATTAGTACAACATTAATAAAAATACTAATAAAACGTCGAAATTAAAATTACTTGATGATGTAGACACGTGTAACAACATTTCAAAATAAGTGAATATGAAAGGAATTAAGTAAACAGAGTCTTTGACTCCTGGTATTTTTTAACAAAGCGAAAAGAAAGTTCTTTTAAATGAGATATTTTAAATTAATAGTTTTTAATCTGACGTAATTTTGACCAAGCTATTCTTTCTCTTTTAAATATTCACGTAAAAATACTTTACCAAAGCTATTCTTTCTCTTTTAAATATTCACGTAAAAATACTTTTTTTAGAATTGAAATATTATTTGTGCTTTCCGAACAAAAAATGTTGAAAAGATCCTCTCAAAATATCAAATAAATGTCTAGCGCAATTTCTAAATTTAAACTGTTTTGCAATATTATTTTTTTCTCATTTTATATAATAACTGTAATGTGACGTAAATATGACGTAATTTCTCCTATTTAAGACTTCTAGCGCATGTTAATGAATTTATTATTTTACAATATCCTTTTTCTTTTAAAATTCACGTGTATACTTTTTATGACGTAATTTTTAGTTCCTGCTTTTTGTACATAATTATTTAATTCTAATTCCAAATGATTTTTTCTGCTTATAATAGTCAAGTGTAAATAAATTTTTCATTTGAAGCAAACATTATTGTTAGCGCTGTTTATACATTTGGCAAGAGTATAAATTAATACCATCTCTGTATTCTAAAAAATAGTAACTACCGCTGTCACCGCAGCTGCCGCCGGTTTTGAATTTTTTGTGACCGGAGGTCTTTCTTCGTAAAAATTAAGAAAAATAATGCATACAAAAATATGAAAATCGGTAGTATTATACAGAAATATTTGATAAACACGCTGATGCAGACAGTTTTCAAATTGAAGAATTATTTTAAGAGATATTTAATGCTAAAGTAGGACAAAATCGTTCCACTAAAAAAGTTTTATAGGAGCAAAAACTATACATCGGAATTTAATAATTTTAAGATCATTTTATACGTTATAATTTCCCGGTGTGCAGAACTCATTTATTTTGTTAATTTGACTCAGTTTTCGAGGTTTTATTTCGATTTTAAATTCAAATTTTCAGCATTTCGATAGATATTTTTTACAGATTTCAGAAAATTGTACTAATTTAACCTGTTGCCAACTGTATAAATAACGGAAACAATAATGTTTGCTTCAAATTAAAAATTTATTTACACGTGACTATTATAAATAGAATAGATACCTTCAAATTAAAATTAAATAATTGCGTATGAAAAGCAGGAACTTATTGAAAATTACTTCATAAAAAGTGACACGTGAATTTTAATAATTAGTATACACGTGAATTTTAAAAGAGAAAGGATATTGTAAAATAATAAATTCATTAAAATGCGTTAGAAGTCTTCAATAGGAGAAATTACGTCATATTTACGTCACATTACAGTTATTACATAAAATGAACACAAAATAATATTGCAAAACAGTTTAAATTTAGAAATTGCGCTAGAAATTTATTTGATATTTTGTGAGGATCTTTTCAACTATATTTGTTAGGAAAGCGCAAATAATGTTTCATTTATAACAAAAGTATTTTCACGTGAATATTTAAAAGAGATAAAATAGCTTTGTCAAAATTACGTCAGATTAAAAACGATTAATTTAAAATGTCTCATTTAAAAGAACTTTCTTTTCGCTTTGTTAAAAAATACCAGGAGACAAAGACTCTCTTTCCTTAATTCCTTTTATATTAGCTTATTTTGAAATGTTGTTACACGTGTCTACGTCATCAAGTTATTTTGATTTCGACGTTTTATTTGTATTTTTATTAATGTTGTACTAATTTATCTGTTCTTTCGTTATTTAAAATAAAAATTATGCCAGTTTGTATAATTTGGCGAAATTGGTCGACTGGATAATAAAGTAGTACCGCAGCGGATTTGGCGTTAAAATTCCCCAATCAAAGAGAAATGAATGGAAATCCGTTTATAGGGAGATCGTCACTGTTTTTTAAATTATAATCCAATCTTTCGAAATCTTTTTAAAGCCGATCAAATTAGCGTTCATTTAGAGTCTGCGGTGTGTGGACGGGGGTTGGCGAGCGTAACTCGTAGGGGGGTGAGCCCCCTAGTTTTCTAAAATATCTCTAGAAATGCTGAAAATTTGAATTTAAAAAAGAAATAAAACCTCAAAAAATGAGTCAAATTACAAAGAGAAATACTGTCTGCACACCGGGAAGTTCAACCGTATAAAATGATCTAAAAATGATTAAATTCCCATGGATAGTTTTTGTTCCTATAAAACTTTTTTAGTGGAACGATTCTGTCCAAATTTAGCATTAAATATCTCTTAAAATAATTCTTCGATTTGAAAACTGTCTGCGTCAGCGTGTTTATCAAACACTTCTGTATAAAACCACCGATTTTCATATTTTTGTATGCATTATATTTCTTAATATTAAGACCTCACAAAAAACCTGTCACAAGACCTGTTACAAAAAATTCAAAACCGGCGGCGGCGGCGGTGACAGCGGTAGTTACTTTTTTTAGAATAAAGGGATTTTAAAAAATGGTATTTATTTAAACTGTTGCCAACTGTATAAATAGCGCAAACAATAATGTTTGCTTCAAATAAAAAAATTATTACACACTTGATTATTATAAACAGAAAAAACCCTTCAAATTAGAATTAAATAATTAGGTATAAAAAGCAGGAATTTATTGAAAATTACGTCATAAAAATTATATTTACACGTGAATTTTAAAAGAGATAGGATATTGTAAAATAATAAATTCATTAACATGCGTTAGAAGTCTTAAATAGGAGAAATTACGTCACAAATACGTCACATTGCACTTATTACGTAAAATGAGCAAAAAATAATGTGGCAAAACAGCTTAAATTTAAGAATTGCGCGAGACATTTACTTGATATTTTGAGATGACCTTTTCAACTATTTCAGGATAAGTAACATTTCATTTCTAATAAAAGTATTATCACGTGAATATTAAAAAGAGAAAGGAAAGTTTGGTGAAAATTACGTCAGATTTAAAATGTCTTATTTAAAAGAACTTTCTTTTCGCTTTGTTAAAAAATACCAGGAGGCAAAGACTCTGTTTACATATTTCAATTTATATTAGCTTATTTTAAAATGTTTAACTGATTTTATATAATCAAAGACGAAAACTATCATTGTATCTTTTAACAGCAACTGATTTGGCCTTGAAATTCCGCAATTAAAGATAAATGAATAGAAACCCGTTTATAGGTAGATCGCTACTGTTTTTTAAATTATAAATCAATCTTCCGAAATCTTTTTAAAGCCGATCAAATTAGCGTGCTTTTAGAGTCTGCGGAGTCTGAATGGGGGTTGGCGAGCGTAGCTCGTAGGGGGTAGAGCCCCTAGTATGTACTAAAATAACAATTATTATTCAGGGACATAAAAGTCAACAGATGGCAAGAATGCCCCATATACAATAAATAAATAAATAAATAAATAAAAAGCAATGGTAAGTTCATATATACAAAGTTGTTGACAATACTTGATATACACATCATAGGGGGCAAAAACATACTTAGGCAAAGACAAGAACGAAAATTGTTCAGCATTATGCAAAATTGTAAAAGCTATGACAGAGTGTATAATGGGCAAGAGCCATAAATAGTAGTAGGATATTTTCCATTATTTATTTCATGATCAGTTGAATGAGAAGCATATTAATTAACGTGGAACCGTTCAGTGTAATAAGAATTTCTTTTCTGAAGATGTCTGTCAGTTGAAGATAAAACGGGGAATATCTTTCAAAAGAAAAACTGTTAAGTGGACAAAAAACCTATTTTTCAATTTATTGAACATGTCATTGATCAAGGCATATATATTGTCGTATCCTACTGAAAGCCAGGTACACTTTCAATTATCTTTAATTAGTATTTAATTAAAAATACCTGCAAATTGACCGCTCTTAAGAAAGAAAATTCACTTCGAGAAAATGTTAAAAAGTAACGAGATAGAATATCAGAATAACTAGAAAATGTGACACCCCAATTCTTCAACTGCATCGCGTTTTTCATTTTCCTAGAAATGTCAATTAAGCTGTTCGTTGTCGAGGCTGGGAAATCGGCTTAAAAAATCCACATTACACAAAATTGTTTGAAAGAGATTTTGACTTTATTGAAAAAAGAAAAGCTATACGATTTCTTGGTATCATAATACGAGTATCTGAAAATTGAAAATGACTTCGTGGATATGTAAAAAAATAACGATATATAATTTCAGACAACTTGAGAGATGTGACACACCTCCCGGGTTTCTTAATCATACAGCGCTTTTCATTTTCATGAAATGTGAATTATGATCACTTATGATGACCTTTCCCCACAGCCGCGTCAAAGAAATAGTCTTAAAACGCAATATTTCACGAACTTGTATAAAATATAATATGCCTCCTTAGGGAAATGGAAAACGCTATTCGATTTCTTTCTATCTGAATAATAACACCTGCAAATTGAACGCATTTACAAATGAAAGTGACTTTGTGAATGTGTTGTACGCAGATAGAAAGAATTTCATACCAAACTTAGGAGATTCATCCGTGACTGTCGCTCTCTAAAAGTCATATGACCCATTTCTAAATCAAGGACTTGAACTTACAATGTTGTTATATTCAAAGGTTGATAAATAGTAACAAACTTCTTTCAATAAAAATATAATTTATTCCCTGTTATAAAAAAAAAAATCAAAACTTTCCTGACTTATTTTACTACTATCAATCAATTTTATGTCATCTTATTCACATTTTATTTTGATAAATAAAATAATTAAACACTTTTTTGAATATAGTATATACCAGGATATTGCCTGATATATTGAAAATTACACTTTTATAATAATATATACACCTATTTATCACGTAAAATATGGAAAATTCTCTTCCTTTCAATATTTCAATCTTTATTTTTAAGAAACATTACATATTGGAATTTCTATAAACATTATGCAAAACAAAAGTACTGGAGAATATAATTCCTAATAACTAATAAGAAAATATAGATTCCAAAGCAAACGTTGAAATTTTATAAAATCAAGAAACATTCGTGAAAAAATACAATTCTGACCAATTAAATAATAATTTGTAAGATAACTGAAAAGAAAAATTTATGTATATTTATTTTTTTTTTCCAATCGAGTCAAAAATATGTAAAACTCTACAACTGGATTTAAAACAACCCCCTACGCCTAACACTCCCTTAAACATTAAAAATAATCTTATCTTCAAACAGGAATATAAGATTCCCACGAAAATTTCTATTCGAAAGAGTAGCTAATGTTATCATGAAAATCGCCATATTCTGGGCTGAAACGAATCCTGAACTTTATAGAGTAGAAAAAGGTATTGGTCAATTATACCGATATTAAGAGGGCATTCTTTTATGGTGGCTTAGATTAGAAGTCTCTGTAACACACCCTAAAGGATGTACTGCCCCAGTGAAAAAAATAATGTGCGTAATTTAAACAAAAACATTTATGTGCTAAAACACGCTGACAGAGCCTGAAACTCCAAAATAAAGGAAACAATAAGATAGGTATATTTTGTGAAAAACACCAAATGCCTTTTCACATGAGGAGCGGAGGGGGCATCTTGTACACTTCAGGTTATGTGGAAGATATCCAAACTGCATTAAAATCTACACAATTTAAAGAAATTATTCAAAACTTCAAAACTAAGTTCTTATTAAAAGACTTAGGCGTAGTCAGTTATTAATTACCTAGGAATTCAAATTAATAAGAATGACAAAATATTAAAAAAATAAAAAATCAGAAAATGGTTAAGAAGTTTATTTTGAAAATTCAAAACCCTGCAACACACCAATGGAACCGGGATACCTTCGCCTGGAAGACGGTGATAACCTACCACCCGAAATTACATAGAACAGACAGGCAATTGGGGATTTGTTTTATATATACCTGACATATCAGTAGCATTCTAAGCAGAAAGTAGTTGAAGCCGCTTCCGCGAAAAGTACTGGAAAACTTACAAACGAGCCATCCGATACCTAAATAATACAAATAATTTAAATTAAACAATAATAAAAAAAAAGAACCAATTCTCGAAACATACGCTGGCAACGACGTATCCATGAGAATATGAAACAGTTAAAATTAATTTTTTCTAGGTAAAATACGATGCAATAAATCTTCGAAAGAGGGACAAAAGTAGCACTATCCTCTCCTAAAATATAATAAGTTTCAGCTGCTAAGGCAGAAAAAGAATCATCTGGGTTGTTAAACTGCTCAAATCGGCATAAAATTATATACTCAGATAAACATACCAACCGAAACGAGCACGTCGATATAAAATTTCATGCCATCAGACACTTAAATGAAACGGCAATATTCGATATTAGGTACTGTCCCAAAAGAAGATTCAAATATCCTAACCAATCTCATGTCGAAACACGAATTCAAGAGACACCGAATAAACTTAAAGTTAGGACCCCCTCTCTCTTAAAATTTTAAAGTAAATATTGGAAATCATCTAACCTCTCTAATCGTGACGGAGATAACTAAGAACAGAGTTAACCGATCTTCATCTATATCATACGATTACATCAAATAATCTTCACGGAGCGGGATGAACGAAGCAATTTCTGTTCCTCTCAAATTTTAACCATCTTTTGTTTTTGGATTACTATAGTTGAAATAATTGAGCCTTGATGATGATTTTACGTTAGCTCTTCTATTTTAAATTACATAGGTCATGTATCGCATTAAATGCTACAAAAAATATATAAATGTAAGGCATAATATTGCCCAGTTAGCTGAACAAGGTACTTATGCATCCTTTCACCGCTACTTAGACACATACTTATAAGTCTTATATATTTGGTAGAATGTCATCTCCATAGCAATACTCCATTGTAGGGCGCACAAATTTCAGAAAGCGCATTCCAACGACGACCGAAGCTTTGATAAATTGACGCACAACTTGACGATGCTCTGAATCTATTTAAATGAAGGTACGTAGTAATTCCTAAACTATTTTTATTAACTAGTAAATCTGCAGATCAGGAGCCTCAACGTCATCTTTGCAAGTCATTGTTTTTTAACACTCATTTCATAATATTCAACTTCCTACAAATCGCTTTTTAAAGTTTTCAAATTACATAAATATTTATGAGCATACAAGATACTTCGTAAAGTTTCAGAAATTAAAACTGTTAAACAAATGGTTGTACATTGATGTTCTGAAATTCTGATGAGCTACTTATTCTGGTAACTTTTTAAATCAAATATGCAAAAAAAAAAAAAAAAAAAAAAAAAAAAAAAAAAAAAAAAAAACGGATGAAGTCAAAGAATTTGGTCCCTGTTCCACGTGCTTGTTTTGTTTGGGCCGAATGAGGGCATTTAAATCTGAGCGATAACGCACATCGTATTGCAAACTGTTTTTACGTCATACTGCATCTCCATCTATATCTTTTCTCCGTGAATAATAGTTAATTTTATTTTACCCAAGATCTTTTTATTCCAGCATCTTTGTTTTCGATAAATGACGTCTAATTCACCTGCTTTGCGTACTTACTCAAAACTTTTCATCTTGTTATATTAAGAAATACTCGAAAGTTTTCTTTTTATTTCCAATATGCCGCCATATTAATTTTTCTATTCTTAATTTTATTTTTCATTTTCCTGTTTCACGACAAAACATTTCAATTGAAAATTGTTTAAAAGAAAATATTATTCCGGGTTTTGGTTTTCTTGGCAACGATTAAAGAAATATTGGTAAACGTTATGGGAAAATGTTACGTTATTCTCTATGAAAATAATGAACTTTTGTATTTTTAAGCAAAATATTTCAATAAAATAAATAAAATAAATGAAATATTGCCTATTTTTATTTCTGGGCTAAAATCCTTCTATATGCAAAGATACAAATGCATTAATTCATCTGTTTTGACATTGGCTTTACTCAAGCATTATACACGCAATTATACTAATATTATTAGGACCAAATACGTTGCTAGGCAACAGAGAAAGAAAAGGAAAAAAATGAAATATGCATTATGTCAAATTGATAAAACAAAATCCTTTATATTATTGGAAAACATGCGTAAAATTCCTCCCAATATTATATACGTAATTTAAAAAATCTCGCAAATATATTGACATAATTTATTGGAATAATTTAATAATGTTATTTAAAAATTTCAGCATCAAAAATTTACCATTTAAATCCATTTTTCATATGAGCCATTTTTTTCAACAAATGAAAATCTGAAAATCGTCTGACTTGCCATAGAAAAGCATTATAGAGCATACAATGTTCCATATTTCCCGAACGAATGAACCAAATTTAACCAAAAACTATACAGCTAAGTCCGGGTACCTCATCAACATGCCCAGTAAATTTCAAGCCGATCAGATGCTTTTTGCGGCAGTTATCGCGGAACAGACAGACAGACTAACAGAAACCAAAACTTTTCGTGTCTCCACAGTAAGCCTTCGCTGACGTTTCGGCAACTAGTAAATCTGCAGATCAAGAGCCTCAACGTCATCTCTGCAACTCATTGTTTTTATCAAACTTTGCGTAATATTAATCTTTCTACAAAAACAAAATTTAAACTATTTAAATTACACAAACATTTATAAAAGGAAAAAAATATTTCGATGGTTTCAGATATTAAAAGCGTTAAATTAAACACGTTGTTATGTAAGGATATTCTGAAATTCTCACGAGCTACTTATTCTAGTAATTTTTATATAATAAAGCAAATTTCTTCAGGGGGGCTCTGCCCCCCTGAACCCCCCGTTGTGTAATTTATTTTGCATTTGTAATTTTCTACTGATTGAGTTAATGATTACCCTATATCTTAGATTTCTTTTTACACTGCGATTTATAAGGATAAGCAATAATTCGGTCAAGCATTTTACGTTATCCTAATATCCATACAGCAGTATTTACTGGCCTGCTAACCACAAATACATGTATCTAATGGATAAAGAACTTTTGGAAATGTAAACTGAAACATCTAATTTAGAAATCTAATACCTTTATAAATTTTGTTTGTAAAAAAATAATTTTGATTACCATTCTGCAATATTTATATCTAAGATCTAATCTAAATATCAAAAAATGTACTCGATAGCATTAACTTACTAAAATCACCCTAAAGTAGGGGGGCTTCTAAACCTAACAGTTAATAATTCATCATCGTTAAATAGATAAACATGATTTGGCGCCTTTAAGTATTTTTTGTGATTTTCTTTTAATAGTATCTACATTTAATTTAAAATCGTGATGTTACAAATACCGTTGAAATTTGACGCAAACCTATGTTCAGGTCAAATTACGAAAGGTTAACTAACATTTCATTTCCCTTAGCCGGACTTTCTGTTTCATTTTTCGTAATAAGGATTATTTTAATAATTTAATTTATTTTACACTCTACAAGCTGTTACACGGACGTTGTTCACGTAGCATTAAAATAGAGATAAATGCATTAAGTAAAACATTTCACTCCCCACCAGACATACCAAGTCTCAAGCTTTTTGCACATCACTATTATCTTAGAGAAAATGTTCTTTTAAATCGCGCAAATGTTTCAATTAAATAAAGTAACATTTTCTGTATTAAAATACTGGTATCCAGAACGCCGGAGGCTTGGCAGCTCTGCTCCTCTTAATAAAGACATATATGAATAACCAACACTTTATCACATTTTATAGGAGACAATACGGAATTTCTTATTTGTATGGCCTTACATATATCTCAGTCATAAAAATGTAAAATTTTGTGCCAATTAATGCACGCAATTGCGAAAATGAAATCGCAAAGAATGAGAAAAGGAAGGCCAAGTAAAATCGTGTAAATCGAGGAATCTTTCTTCGTAGTGCTGGGAAAATACTGCTACAAAAACTATTTTAGGTGGTATTTGGTGTGAAATGTTTATATGTATTCATTCCTGTCCTATATATCCTTTTTTTATTTTTTATTTGCTTATTCCATTTTTCTTTTGCACGTGAAAATCTTACAAATTAAAATTAACTCTTTGGGAGAAATTGTTATTCATTTTTTTTTTGGCAACAATAAAGTTTATAAAATTTAACAGAATAATGTCAGTTTATTCTGTATGAAAATAACGAACTTTTTCATTTATAATCAAATAGTTGAATAAATAAATGAAAATATTATTCTATATAGTATATAAATACTATTTTCATTTCTGCGTTTAAATAAATCTATATGCAAATATCTGTACAAAGGCATTCATTAATTCATTCCTTTTGCTTTGATTTGACTTCAAAAAACCATACATACTTTCACATTTATGATATTTTTAGATGAGATGCTGTTGCTACGCAACGGTTAAAAGAAAAAATGAAATATAAGTAAATTCATAAAATAAAATGTTTTATATTATTCGAACACATGTATAAAATTCTATCATAAGTTATACACCTAATTTAAAAGCTCTGACAAATGTTTTGACAAAATTGCAAACTAATAAGAATAATTTAATACTCTTATTTAAAAATTTCAGCATCCAAAATTTACCATTTAAATCTATTATTCATATGAGCGATTTCTTTCAATAAATGAAAATTTGAAAATCGTCTGACTTCCCATAGAAAAGCATTATATCACAAAATAAAATGTTCTGTATATTCCGAACGAATGAACCAAATTTAACCCAAAACTATACAGCTAAATCCGGGGAGCTCATCAACATGCCCAGGGAATTTCAAGCCGATCGGATGCTTTTTGCGGCAGTTATCGCGGAACAGACAGACAGACTAACGGAAACCAAAACTTTTCGTGTCTCCACAGTAAGCCTTCACTGACGTTTCGGCAAAAATATGCGACGTTATCATATAAATGAGTATTATTTACGAAAAAAAGCTAAGAAAATAAGATGAAACCAACTATGTTGGAAACACTTTCTCCATATGAATCATGAAAGCAAAGCTTCTTTAAAATTTCTGAAACAATTTAGTCAGTTGGGAATTCAATTTAAGTAATATAAATATATTCCACCGTCCATGAAAGGGTTAAAGCAACTAATGCCTGCTATTTCCTGTTAAATTCGAATTAAAAACGAATATTTTCAAGTTTTCTTTAGATATACCCATTATTTAAATCCAGTTGTTGCTTAAAATCTGTCTTAATCATGTAAATATTCTAACTCTCTCAAAATAAAAATCTATCTTAATCTCATTTGTTGTTACAATAATGTAATACATTTTGAAATATATTGCCTGCACAAAAAGAAAAAAGAAAAAAGCCTAATGGTTATTGTATAACTAAACAGAAATTTCCATCTTTATCCGCATCCGAGAAATAAAAAAAAAACAACACTTAGCCCACAATATAATAGAATTTCAAACTTACCTTCTGAAACATAACGAAAATCTTATTGTTAATATTACATGTTCAGTTGTTTCATAATTCAAAATTACGTAATATTTATTACATTTAAACCTACCTTAAAAAAAGATCCTTTGTCGTATACGGGATGTTGTTATACATTTTTTGGATTTTTTCTCAAAAGAAGTTAGTATTAATGGCAGCCAAGCAAATGATGCAAATCATTTTCTCGCACTGTAAAAAAAGAAAGTTATCTGTTATTACACAATAAATAATAATTCCTAAAGTTTAAAAAATTTCAACCACTGCATTCTATTATTCAAAATGAAATATTTCTTACTGAGATATATTCCACGAATTTGGGAGCTTCGGACATGTACTAAAATAAACTAGTCTGATGTATCAAACCCAAAACTTTCTTCTATCTCATACATCTTTATACTTCCCGAAAAAATGCAGCATATCAACGTCACCGGCTAGGGGTTTTACACCAACGTCTAATCAGCAAGATCTTATGTCAACTTCTAATTGAATTTGAAGTTTGATGAAAATCCATGCAGTAGTTTTTGAGATAGAGCTATTGCGAAAATCGTGAAAAGTTCTGCATAAAAGTGATACCAGTTGGACAATTTACACTATAAATTTGTCAGGAAATATCAGGAAAATATTTATCAGGACTCTATAAAAATATCAGGGATTTACTGAGTCCAAAGTTTGATGAAAATGCATACATTAGTTCTTGAGATACATCAATTGCGGAAATCGTAAAAAAATGTAGCGTAGTAGCGCTACCTGTTGGGCTATTTACACCAAAAACCAAAAAGCACTAATTTATATCAGGTACTAATTGAATCTGAAGTTTTCTGAAAACGCGTGCTCTAGTTCTTGAGATATAGGTATTGTGGAAATCATGAATAATGCAGCATAGCAAGGTCACCTGCTGGGCGATTTACACCAAAAAGTAATACACCAATATATATCAGGCACTAACTAAAACTAAAGTTTCATTAAATTCCCTTTATTAGTTCTTGAGATAGAGCGACCACAAAATTTCTGTCACATACAGACACACATACTGGCAGACTCATTGACAGACATTATGTAAAAACATATTTTTGGGATCTCTGACCCTTAAAAAGTTGTGTAAATCAGTCAAAAACCGGAATTCGAAATTTTTCATGAACCCAATACTTTCTTTTTGTAACGATAGAAGAAAGTAATAGTAGTGAGACTCTAAATATTGGCATGATTTGAGGAAGGAACCGAAATAATGCTTCAATGGACAAATGGGAGGAGCATCAATAATGGTTTGGGGAGCTTTTAGGCACGATGGACTATGCGATTTAACCCAAATTTCGGGACGTATGAACTCTGCTCAATATCAGGCTATTTTATATGATCATTTTGTACCGTTTGGATTATTTTTATATGGTGCTAACTGGATGATTCAGCCGGACAATGTTTCTTGCCATGTGTCTAAATCCAACCAGCAATGGTTTAAAAAAGGAACAAATCATATTTTGTCATCGTCAAGTTGAAGTCCAGAGTTGATGCATATCGAAAATATTTGGGGCATATTACGTGCGCAAAATTTATGCTAATAATAAACCGTTTTTATCTGCCAATGAACTAGAAGTAGCCATTGTAAAAGAATAGCACAAGATTTCTATTTCTGTCCACTTCTATGAATAACAGAGTATTTGAGGTTATAAGGAAAAATGGAGGACCAATGTCGTATTAATTTACATATTATATTTGTTTTTAGACAAGTGGTCTCATGATTTGTTAACAGTGTATTTTTCAATTACTTTTTATACTTTTGTTAACATACATTTTTATTGCCTTATTCAAAATTATTGCAAAACTAGTAAATCTGCAGATCAAGAGCCTCAACGTCATCTCTGCAACTCATTGTTTTTATCAAACTTTGCGTAATATTAATCTTTCTACAAAAACAAAATTTAAACTATTTAAATTACACAAACATTTATAAAAGGAAAAAAATATTTCGATGGTTTCAGACATTAAAAGCGTTAAATTAAACACGTTGTTATGTAAGGATATTCTGAAATTCTCACGAGCTACTTATTCTAGTAATTTTTATATAATAAAGCAAATTTCTTCAGGGGGCTCTGCCCCCTGAACCCCCCGTTGTGTAATTTATTTTGCATTTGTAATTTTCTACTTATTGAGTTAATGATTACCCTATATCTTAGATTTCTTTTTACACTGCGATTTATAAGGATAAGCAATAATTCGGTCAAGCATTTTACGTTATCCTAATATCCATACAGCAGTATTTACTTGCCTGCTAACCACAAATACCTGTATCTAATGGATAAAGAACTTTTGGAAATGTAAACTGAAACATCTAATTTAGAAATCTAATACCTTTATAAATTTTGTTTATAAAAAAATAATTTTGATTACCATTCTGCAATATTTATATCTAAGATCTAATCTAAATATCAAAAAATGTACTCGATAGCATTAACTTACTAAAATCACCCTAAAGTAGGGGGGCTTCTAAACCTAACAGTTAATAATTCATCATCGTTAAATAGATAAACATCATTTGGCGCCTTTAAGTATTTTTTGTGATTTTCTTTTAATAGTATCTACATTTAATTTAAAATCGTGATGTTACAAATACCGTTGAAATTTGACGCAAACCTATGTTCAGGTCAAATTACGAAAGGTTAACTAACATTTTATTTCCCTTAGCCGGACTTTCTGTTTCATTTTTCGTAATAAGGATTATTTTAATAATTTAATTTATTTTACACTCTACAAGCTGGTACACGGACGTTGTTCACGTAGCATTAAAATATAGATAAATGCATTAAGTAAAACATTTCACTCCCCACCAGGCATACCAAGTCTCAAGCTTTTTGCACATCACTATTATCTTAGAGAAAATGTTCTTTTAAATCGCGCAAATGTTTCAATTAAATAAAGTAACATTTTCTGTATTAAAATACTGGTATCCAGAACGCCGGAGGCTTGGCAGCTCTGCTCCTCTTAATAAAAACATATATGATTAACCAACACTTTATCACATTTTATAGGAGACAATACGGAATTTCTTATTTGTATGGCCTTACATATATCTCAGTCATAAAAATGTAAAATTTTGTGCCAATTAATGCACGCAATTGCGAAAATGAAATCGCAATGAATGAGAAAAGGAAGGCCAAATAAAATCGTGTAAATCGAGGAATCTTTTTTCGTAGTGCTGGGAAAATACTGCTACAAAAACTATTTTAGGTGGTATTTGGTGTGAAATGTTTATATGTATTCATTCCTGTCCTATATATCCTTTTTTAAATTTTTTATTTGCTTATTCCATTTTTCTTTTGCACGTGAAAATCTTACAAATTAAAATTAACTCTTTGGGAGAAATTGTTATTCATTTTTTTTGGCAACAATAAAGTTTATAAAATTTAACAGAATAATGTCAGTTTATTCTGTATGAATATAACGAACTTTTTCATTTATAATCAAATAGTTGAATAAATAAATGAAAATATTATTCTATATAGTATATAAATACTATTTTCATTTCTGCGTTTAAATAAATCTATATGCAAATATCTATACAAAGGCATTCATTAATTCATTCCTTTTGCTTTGATTTGACTTCGAAAAACCATACATACTTTCACATTTATGATATTTTTAGATGAGATGCTGTTGCTACGCAACGGTTAAAAGAGAAAATGAAATATAAGTAAATTCATAAAATAAAATGTTTTATATTATTCGAACACATGTATAAAATTCTATCATAAGTTATACACCTAATTTAAAAGCTCTGACAAATGTTTTGACAAAATTGCAAACTAATAAGAATAATTTAATACTCTTATTTAAAAATTTCAGCATCCAAAATTTACCATTTAAATCTATTATTCATATGAGCGATTTCTTTCAACAAATGAAAATTTGAAAATCGTCTGACTTCCCATAGAAAAGCATTATATCACAAAATAAAATGTTCTGTATATTCCGAACGAATGAACCAAATTTAACCCAAAACTATACAGCTAAATCCGGGGAGCTCATCAACATGCCCAGGGAATTTCAAGCCGATCGCATGCTTTTTGCGGCAGTTATCGCGGAACAGACAGACAGACTAACGGAAACCAAAACTTTTCGTGTCTCCACAGTAAGCCTTCACTGACGTTTCGGCAATAATTTTAATGAATATGTTGTATTTTGATATTTCGTGTGTTTAAACTGTTACTAGAACCTTTATTGCCGAAACGTCAGTGAAGGCTTACTGTGGAGACACGAAAAGTTTTGGTTTCTGTTAGTCTGTCTGTCTGTTCCGCGATAACTGCCGCAAAAAGCATCCGATCGGCTTGAAATTCACTGGGCATGTTGATGAGGTACCCGGACTTAGCTGTATAGTTTTTGGTTAAATTTGGTTCATTCGTTCGGGAAATATGGAACATTTTATTTTGCTCTATAATGCTTTTCAATGGCAAGTCAGACGATTTTCAGATTTTCATTTGTTGAAAGAAATGGCTCATTTGAAAAATGGATTTAAATGGTAAATTTTTGATGCTGAAATTTTTAAATAACATTATTAAATTATTCCAATAAATTATGTCAATATATTTGCGAGATTTGTTTAATTCGGTTTATAATATTGGGGGGAATTTTATGCACGTTTTGCAATAATATAAAGGATTGTGTTTTATCAAATTGACATAATGCATATTTCATTTTTTTTTCTTTTCTTTCTCTGTTGCCTAGCAACGCATTTGGTCCTAATAATATTAGTATAATTGCGTGTATAATGCTTGAGTAAAGCCAACGTCAAAACAGATGAATTAATGCATTTGTATCTTTGCATATAGAAGGATTTTATCCCAGAAATAAAAATAGGCAATATTTCATTTATTTTAATTATTTTATTGAAATATTTTGCTTAAAAATACAAAAGTTCATTATTTTCATAGAGAATAATGTAACATTTTTCCATAACATTTACCAATATTTCTTTAATTGTTGCCAAGAAAATCAAAACCCGGAATAATATTTTCTTTTAAACAATTTTCAATTGAAATGTTTTGTCGTGAAACAGGAAAATGAAAAATAAAATTAAGAATGAAAAAATTAATATGGCGGCATATTAAAAATAAAAAGAAAACTCTCGAGTATTTCTTAATATAACAACATGAAATTTTTGAGTAAGTACGCATAGCAGGTGAATTAGACGTCATTTATCGAAAACAAAGATGCTCGAATAAAAAGATCTTGGGTAAAATAAAATTAACTATTATTCACGGAGGAAAGAGATAGATGGAGATGCAGTATGCCGTAAAAACAGTTTGCAATACGATGTACGTCATCGCTCAGATTTAAATGCCCCCATTTGGCCCAAACAAAACAAGCACGTGGAACAGGGACCAAATTCTTTGACTTCATCGGATTTTTTTTTTTTTATTCACGTCGTTGTGTTGTGCCGAATGTAGCGGATTTTAGGGTTACATTTTTGGCGTCACTTCAAGATTTATTGTCTGTGTACGGTTAACATGAATATTTTATTTTAAATTTAAATTTTATTAGTTTATAATAAAAACTTATGCTTATCCTTATAAATCACAGCGTAAAAAAAATCTAAGATATACTATAACCATCCGCACAATCAATAAAAAATTACGAATGTAAATTTAAATAGACTATGGGGGGTTCAGGGGGTCAGAGCCCCCCTGAAGAAATGCAATTTTTGATATAAAAAGTTACCAGTATAAGTAGCTCATCAGAATTTCAGAACATTAATGTACAACCACTTGTTTAACACTTTTAATTTCTGAAACTTTACGAAGTATCTTGTATGCTCATAAATATTTATGTAATTTGAAAACTTTAAAAAGCGATTTGTACGAAGTTGAATATTATGCAATGAGTGTTAAAAAACAATGACTTGCAAAGATGACGTTGAGGCTCCTGATCTGCAGATTTACTAGTTTACTTCATAATTTTGAAAATAAAAGTGGTCATAATTTTTTAACGCACTATATTTATAAGAATAAAAAATATTTCGAAGATTTCTGACATTAGAAGCTTTAAATTAATTGCCGAAATGTCAGTGAAGGCTTACTGTGGAGACACGAGATGTTTCGGTTTCCGTTAGTCTGTTTGTCTGTTCCGCGATAACTGCCGCAAAAAGCATCCGATTAACTTGAAATTAAGTGGGTATGTTTGTGAGGTACCCGGAATTAGCTGTATAGTGTTTTCTTATATTTGGTTTATTCGTTCGGAAAATATAGAATATTTTATTTTTCACAATAATGCTTTTCTATGGCAATTCAGACAATTTTTCCATTTTTATTTGCTGAAAGGAAATGGCTCATATGATTGAAGGATTTAAATGGTAAATTATGGATGATAAAATTTCCTAGTTGGAATCATACATCATTCATATTAATTTGAAATTTTCTCTATGCCTTTGTCAGAGTTTTTAAATTCGGCGTATAACTTATGGAGGAATTTTAGATATATATGCGTTCCAATAATATAAAATATTTTCTTTTATAAATTTACTTTTTTGGAATGTACACATTTCATTGTTTTAATTTTCTGTTAACTGTTGCCTAGCAACGGAACTACACCTACAAATATCGTAGATGTTAAAGTATGTGTAATTGTTTGAAGTCAAATGAACGTCAAAAAGAGATGAATTAATGCCTTTTTGTCTTTACAAAATATAGATGGATTTTATCCCAGAAATAAAGGCAGGCTATATTCTATTTATTTTGTTCACATATATTTCTTATAAAAGAAAAAGTTCATTATTTTCATAAGGAATAAATTGGCATTTTTCTCTTTTTTTTTTTTTTTTTTTTTTTTTTTTTTTTTTTTTTTTTTTTTTTTTACCGTGGTCAAGAAAATCAGATCCCGGAATAATAATTTACCCTAAACAGTTAATTTTGATTTGAAAGATTTTCATGTACAAGAGGAAAATGAAATAAACAATAGACATGAACATACGTCTTCATATTGGAAATAAAACGAAAATACGAAAAGAAGATGAATTTGACCTCATATATCGAAAACTAAACGAATATGCTTTGAGGTTGAAATAAGAGAGCTTTGTGTTATTATATTAATTCTTAATTAAAAAAAAAAATAAAAAAAAAACTAAAAAAAAACAATATCTCACGGTTTATCGTCTGTACACGAATAATAGAAATGTTTAATCTTTAATCGAAAATTTCTCTAAGGAAAAAAAAAAAAACTTTTGAAAAGCAAATAGAAAGTAAATGTCAAAATTATGCATCAAAAAATTATCTTTGTCGAAAATGACGTCATTGAATCGGGAAATAAATATTGTCATTCTTAAAAGCCAAACCTTAACTAGATTGCCTAAAGAAATATTTTTTGACGAGTGTTACTTCGTAATGCAGCCTCATTTCAGAAAATATGAATGAAAATTATTTTATTTTTAAAAGGAAATTACATTTTCGTTCATAAAACCTAAACTTTTAATATAATTGCGTCAATGTAAATTATCTTCTGTTCACCGGTATTGAAATATAAGGCTCGAAAGTGTAAAAATCAATCTAAGATTTACGATAACCACTAGCACAATGAATAAAATGTTTGTTGCATATGGAAATTTAATGAGACAACGGGGGACAACAAAACTACTTTTTTATCTAAAAAAAAAATAATAATAACAGAATTAGCAGCTCATAAAATTTCAGAATATCATTACATAACTTTTTTTTTTTATTAATGTTTCTAATGCCTGAAAACTTCGTATTTTTTATTCTTATAAGTAATTACGTAATTTGAAAACTTTAAATTGCGGTTTGCAGGGAGTTGAATAATTCCTAAAAGTGTATTTAAAAATAATGACTTGCGGAGCTGACGTTGAGGCTCCTGAACTTCAGATTTACTAGTTACCTTGTTGCCAAAACGTCAGTGAAGGCTTACTGTGGAGACACGAAAAGTTTTGGTTTCTGTTAGTTTGCCTGTTAGTCTGTCTGTTAGTCTGTTAGTCTGTCTGTCTGTTCCGCGATAACTGCTGCAAAGAGCATCCGATTAATTTGAAATTAAGTGGGTATGTTTGTGATGTACCCGGATTTCGCTGTATAGTTTTTGTAATATTTGGTTCATTCGTTCGGAAAATATAGAATATTTTATTTTGCGCAATACAGTCTGTTACAAAATTATAAGGCCACTTAGAATTTCACCTTTTTTCAACAAAGAAAATATTAGTTTGAATTTAAAAGTAGTTGTATGAAAAGAAATAACTCTATAATGTTTATTCAGCCCAGGAAAAAAAAAAGTTTGAATAATTTTTGTTTCATGCCAAACGATTTTACGCAAACCCGCTGTTTCATAAATTAAAGGCCACTCTTATATTATTAATAAAGCAGACGATTTTATTCTGAATTCAGAATTTAACTGTAACCTAAACAATCTGTAAAACTTAAAAAGAAGAATAAAGTGGAGAAATTCTGAATAGTATCTGACTCTTTGAATTTATTAGTAAAATGCCTCGTCGGAGTGAGCTGTCTGAAACAGAAGTGAGAAGAGTTTGGTTCTACAAAGGAAAAGGAAAGTCTGAACGTGAAATAAGTAAGATTCTTAATCGTTCTAAAACTGCGATTCATAATGTTTTAAGTAAAAAAGAATTGTATGGAACGCATAAACGATCTGGTCGTAAAAAGAAGTTAACAGATCGTGATAATAGGCGGATTGTCAAACTGGCAACGAAAAAATACCAGTCGACACGTAAAATAACACAACAGATGACTAAAAAGGTATCACATGCAGCCGTCTGGCGAAGTTTGAAATCTAATGCTGGTGTTATTCGTCGCAAATTAAAAAGCAAACCACTACTATTGAAATGTCACAAAGAAGCTTGTCTTAAGTGGGCAAAAAATGTCATGTGCTGTAACTCTGCATGGAGAAATATATTGTTTTCAGATGAGAAAAAATTCAATGTAGATGGTCCAGACGGCAATAATTACTACTGGCATGATTTAAGGCAATGATCTCGCAAGTTCTTCAGTAGGCAGATGGGAGGTGGTTCCGTTATGGTGTGGGGCGCATTTTCATATGCAGGAAAATGCAATCTCCAAAGAGTTGAAGGGAAAATGAACTCTTACAGTTACCAATGAATGCTATTTTGAAGTCTGATATCCTTCGGACCACTTTTAGGAGGTGTAAAATGGAAGTTTCAACAAGATAATGCTCCCAGCCATTCATCGAAATCAACAAAAGAGAGGCTTAAAAGAGAAAAGATTGATGTTCTACCTTGGCCAATTCGAAGCCCCGACCTAAACCCCGTAGAAAACTTGTGAGGTTATTTGTCTCGCCAAGTGTATGAAAATAACAAACAATATCATTGAACATATGAATTAGAAATGGCCATTATGGAGAAATGGTAGAATATTCCCGAATCATTCCTTAAAAAATCAATAAACTCTATGCCAAATCGTGTGTTTGAAGTTATTCAGAGAAATGGTGGAGCAACATCTTACTGAATTTGAGAAAACTGTTCTTTACCACAGGTGGTCCTATAATTTTGTAACAGTTCTTTTTCACACTTTTTTGTTATATTGATGTTTTAATTTTTCCGAATTAATTTCCTTTCTCTAAGTTGCTACATTGTACTAAAAACTTGATGTACTAACATAAAATATTCTTTATTTTGATTGAAATATTTCTTTATTTACCTAAACAGCAAAATATGCTGTGGTCTTATACTTTTGTAACAGACTGTAATGCTTTTCTATACCACTCTCAAAAATAATTTACTTAAAAATGAGAACTTCCATGTACTCGTATTTTTTTAAGTACAATTGTTTCAAGAAGAAGTACATTGTAAAAATAATCTACTTAAAAATGAGCATTACCATGTACTCATATATTTTAAGTACAATTGCTTCAAAATTGAGCATTAATCTACTTAAAAATGAAAATTTATTTGTACTTGATTTTTAAGTACAATTAATTCAGAAACGAGTACATGATATTTTGAAGTTGTGTATACTTATACTTGATTTATAAATGTATGCAGAAATGAATACATATATTTTGTATTTTAAAGTCTTAATATTCATGTTTAAATCCTATGTGCTCAAAAATATGAGTTTTCCGAGAAACCCTTTTCTTATACCGAATGGACAGTAAGGCCAAGTAGGGTAAGTACCAAGCTTTTATTTAATTATATGTCTATCTTTGTTATAATTTTTAATTTATAATACACACTTTTCAAATTTATTTACAATTTCATTAAAAATGTTAAAGAATAAAATTTTGTTTCAAAATTGTTTTATTAAAAATTAGAATATTTAAGAAAGGGAAAATTCATCTCTGCTGTTAGCGATCTTCCGTCGCTGATTCATAAAAGGTGTCATTTGGAAGCAACTGGTAACTGCTCTTATAACACAGGCAGTAAAGTACTGATCTCCTACCTAGAGGACCCGGGTTCAAATCACGGTCGGCTCATACGCAAAATTTCAAGAATTAAAATAGAAAATTCGTTGTTCTTTGCTCCAAAAATTGTAGTTCTTCGCAATTAAAAATGGTAATTTGTCGGTTCTATGTAATTTCGTTTTTTTTTCTTCTAGCATATGTGTATTTCTGTACATACTTATTTTCGAGTCCCTGTATGTACGCAAAAAAATGAGTACATGCGTTTTACAATTATAAGAGTTAAGTACTCGGAGCTATTTTAAGATCGGGAAGTGCTCAATAATTAGTACAATTTACTTATTTTTAAGAATAGTGTTTTAAAAGTATAGCAATTCAGACGATTTTTCCATTTTTATTTGTTAAAAGGAAATATCTCATATGATTTAAGGATTTAAATGGTAAATTATGGATAATGAAATTTCGTAATTATTAGAACCATGCATTACTCATATTATTTTGAAATTTTGTGTATACATTTGTCAGAGTTTTTAAATTCGCTGTATGACTTATGGAGGGATTTTATATATGTGTCCCAATAATATCAAATATTCTCTTTTACAGATTTTCCTTTTTTTAATGCACATACTTCATTGTTTTAATTTTCTTTTAACTGTTGCCTAGCAACGGAACTACACCTAAAAACATCGTAAATGTGAAAGTATGTGTAATTTATTGGAGTCAAATCAACGTCAAAAGGGATGAATGGGCCTTTTGCGTCTTTACATATAGATAGAATTTACCCCAGAAATAAAGAAAGGTTGTGTTCGATTTATTTTGTTCAAATATGTTTTTTTAATTAAAAAGTTCATTATTTTCATAAGGAATAAATTGACATTTGGCTATTAAATTTAGAAATAATTTTTTTTTACTGTTGCCAAGAAAATCAGATCCTGGAATAATAATTAATCCTAAACAGTTAATTTTGATTAGAAAGATTTTCATATGCAAGATGAAAATGAAATAAAAAATAGACATGAATACGTCTTCATATTGGAAATAAAACAAAAATAAGAAAAGAAGGTGAATTTGACCTCATATACCAAAAATAAAACGAATACCCTTTGAGGTTGAAATAAAAGGGCCTTGTGTTACATTAATTCTTATTATTAAAAAGAATGTTACCACTATCTCACGGTTTATCGTTGCACACGGTTAACAGAAATGTTTAATTTTTAATCGAAAATTTCAATGAGAAAAAAAAAATAAAACTTTTGAAAAGCAAATAGATAGTAAATGTCAAAATTATGCACCGCAAAATTTTCTCTGTTGAAAATGACGTCATTATATCGGGAAATAAATATTTTCATTTATAAAAACCAAGCATTAACTAGATTGCCTGAAAAATATATTTGACGAGTGTTACTTCTTAATGTCGCCTCATTTGCGAAAATATGAATAAAAATTATTTTATTTTTGGAAGGAAATTACGTTTTCGTTCATAAAACCTAAACTTTTAATATAATTGCCTTAATGTAAATCATTTTCTGTCCACCGGTATTGAAAAATAATCTCGGAAGTGTAAAAAAAATCTGAGATTTACAATAACCATTAGCGCAAACATTTAAAAGTTACATATGTAAATTTAATTAGACTACTAGGGGTTCAGAGGGGCTCAGTGGTTAAATTTAGTTCATTCGTTCCGGAAATATGGAACATTTTATTTTGCTGTATACTGCTTTTCTATGGCAAGTCAGACGATTTTCAGATTTTCATTTGTTGAAAGAAATGGCTCATATGAAAAATGAATTTAAATGGTAAATGTTTTATGCTGAAATTTTTAAATAACATTATTAAATTATTCCAATAAATTATGTCAATATATTTGCGAGATTTTTTTAATTAGGTTTATAATATTGGGGGGAATTTTATGCACGTTTTCCAATAATATAAAGGATTTTGTTTTATCAAATTGACATAATGCATATTTCATTTTTTTTCTTTTCTTTCTCTGTTGCCTAGCAACGTATTTGGTCCTAATAATATTAGTATAATTGCGTGTATAATGCTTGAGTAAAGCCAACGTCAAAACAGATGAATTAATGCATTTGTATCTTTGCATATAGAAGGATTTTATCCCAGAAA
This sequence comes from Maratus speciosus, assembly GCA_963932465.1. Lineage (NCBI taxonomy): Eukaryota > Metazoa > Arthropoda > Arachnida > Araneae > Salticidae > Maratus > Maratus speciosus. Next base: position 27,711,940 of record OZ010800.1, read on the forward strand.
TAAAAATAGGCAATATTTCATTTATTTTAATTATTTTATTGAAATATTTTGCTTAAAAATACAAAAGTTCATTATTTTCATAGAGAATAACGTAACATTTTCCCATAACATTTACCAATATTTCTTTAATTGTTGCCAAGAAAATCAAAACCCGGAATAATATTTTCTTTTAAACAATTTTCAATTGAAATGTTTTGTCGTGAAACAGGAAAATGAAAAATAAAATTAAGAATGAAAAAATTAATATGGCGGCATATTAAAAATAAAAAGAAAACTCTCGAGTATTTCTTAATATAACAACATGAAATTTTTGAGTAAGTACGCATAGCAGGTGAATTAGACGTCATTTATCGAAAACAAAGATGCTCGAATAAAAAGATCTTGGGTAAAATAAAATTAACTATTATTCACGGATGAAAGAGATAGATGGAGATGCAGTATGCCGTAAAAACAGTTTGCAATACGATGTGCGTTATCGCTCAGTTTTTTTTTTTTTTTTTTTAAGCACGTCGTTGTGTTGTGCCGAATGTAGCGGATTTTAGGGTTACATTTTTGGCGTCACTTCAAGATTTATTGTCTGTGTACGGTTAACATGAATATTTTATTTTAAATTTAAATTTTATTAATTTATAAAAAAAACTTATGCTTATCCTTATAAATCAAAGCGTAAAAAAAAAAATCTAAGATATACTATAACCATCCGCACAATCAATAAAAAATTACGAATGTAAATTTAAATAGACTACGGAAGCTTCCGATATGCAATTTTTGATTTAAAAAGTTACCAGAATAAGTAGCTCATCAGAATTTCAGAACATCAATGTACAACCACTTGTTTAACACTTTTAATTTCTGAAACTTTACGAAGTATCTTGTATGCTCATAAATATTTATGTAATTTGAAAACTTTAAAAAGCGATTTGTAGGAAGTTGAATATTATGCAATGAGTGTTAAAAAACAATGACTTGCAAAGATGACGTTGAGGCTCCTGATCTGCAGATTTACTAGTTATTGCCGAAACGTCAGTGAAGTCTTACTGTGGAGACACGAGAAGTTTTGGTTTCCGTTAGTCTATCTGTTAGTATGTCTGTCTGTTCCGCGATAACTGCAGCAAAAAGCATCCGATTAGCTTGAAATTAAGTGGGTATGTTGGTAAAGTACCCGGATATAGCTGTATAATTTTTTGTTGTATTTGGTTCATTCGTTCGGAAAATATAGAATATTTTATTTTGCGCAATAATGCCTTTCTATAGCAATTCAGACGATTTTTCCATTTTTATTTGTTGAAAGGAAATGGCTCATATGATTGAAGGATTTAAATGGTAAAGTATGGATAATGAAATTTCCTTATTAGACCCATACATTATTCATATTAGTTTGAAATTTTGTGTATACATTTGTCAGAGTTTGTAAATTCGGTGTATAACTTATGGAGGGATTTTATATATCTGTTCTAATAAAATCAAATATTTTCTTTTTTTTAAATGCACATATTTCATTGTTTTAATTTTCTTTTAACTGTTACCTTTACACCTAAAAATATCGTAAATGTGAAAGTATGTGTAATTGTTCGAAGTCAAATCAACGTCGAAAGGGATGAATTAATACCTTTTACATATAGATGGAATCTACCCCAGAAATAAAGAAAGGCTGTGTTCGATTTATTTTGCTCAAAAATTTTTCTTTTAAATTAAAAAGTTCATTATTTTTATAAGGAATAAATTGACATTTTGCTATAAAATTTAGAAATCATTTTTTTTTCTTATCGTTGACAAGAAAATCCGATCCCGGAATAATAATTTTCTTAAACAGTTAATTTGGATTTGAAAGATTTTCATGTGCAAGAGGAAAATGAAATTAAAAAAATAGAGAACAGGAAATCTGCTTTTTCAGAATTTAGTGTCGCCCCCGACATTTCCAATACTTCATTTTCTTCTGATGGACTGGTGGTTTCTATTATTATGAAACAGCAATTATAAATGAGGCGTTTAGGTGAAGATGAAAGAGCAGTCGTAAAAAGTTAGAACTCTGATTTTCTGGTCAGAATGGGAAGAAAAAAAATGGCGCTTCATTTATAATGGCTGTTTCATAATAATAGAAACCACCAGTCCATCAGAAGAATATAACTCGGGTAAGCGGGACTCGGACAATCGGGACTCTACTGTAGTGCAAACATATTTCAATTTTAAGACTTAAAGCACACGCTTTTATTTTACGTAAAATGACGTCATTTGCATTAATATGCACTGGTGAAAACAATTAAAGGGACAAACGGTTTAAAAAAAAAAAAGGTTATCCCTATACTCAAATAAGGTATCAGATGATAGTTATGCTCCTCTCGGACACACTTGCTACGCGGTGGTCTGTGTCGTCATAAGGCAGTGGCGCTGTGATCGCATTTGTGCAGAGGCACCTCATTTGACCGCCGAAGCTTGTAGTGTTAGAACGTTTTGAAACATCATAGCATAACGCAATCTTTATTTTTTTAATTTCTTTGTTTACCCATCGTTAGTATGGCTAGTCGTCATCGTCTATATGGTGCCACAAGATGACGGATTGTTGGAAGACTCGATGCCGGCCAATCACAGGCTACCTGCTGTAAGGACCTCGGTGTTCCGAGAAATGTGGTGTCCACTTTGTAGAAACAGTTCGAAGAGACAGGAACAGTGGTCCGCCGACCTGGTCAAGGACGCAAAAGGGCAATAACGCCAAGTGAAGAACGTTATTTCATACTTCTAACCAAAAGGTGTAGGTCCGCGACAGCGACACAACTGTCTCGTCACCAGTATAATGCAACGGGGACGTCCATTTCACGGATAACAGTTACCCAGAGACTTAATGCAGATGGCCTGTATGCCAGGTGCCCTGTAGTCTGCATCCCTTTGACTGTGAACCACAAAAAAACCCGTCTAACATGGTGCCGAGAATACCTGTCTTGGACAGAGGATAGTTGGGGGCTGGATCTCTTCAGTGATGATTCGCGATTCAGTCTGGACAACGACTCGAAACGTGTTCTCATCTGGAGAGAACCCAGGAGTCGGTATCGGCCCTCTAACAATGTCGAAAAGGATCACTATGGTAGAGGTGGCCTGATGATCTGGGTAGGCATCATAGCAGACGGGCGTACCGACCTTCATGTGTTTGATGGAGGTACTCTGACAGGTCAGCGGTACAGGGACGAGATTCTTGCACCCTATGCGAGACTTTTTTGCAAAGCATATGGACAAAATTTCGTCTTTATGGACGATAACGCCCGTCCACATAGAGCTCAGTTACTGAACGAATATCTTGAATCGGAGGATGTTCAACAAATGGAGTGACGTGCGATGTCCCCTGACCTTAATCCCATCGAACTCGTATGGGACGCCCTTGGACGATCAATTGCAGCTCGAAGTCCAGCTTCAACGACCATCGATGAGCTCAAGGGTGCCTTGGTGCAAGAGTGGGTGCAGTTGCTACAGGGATTGATAAGGACCCTGGTAAACAGTATGAAACGCCGATGCGAGAGTTGTGTAGCTGTTACAGGCGATCATACACGCTATTAGACATATTTTTATCCGACTGACAGGGTGTCGGTCAGCTGCTGTGCTGGACACGTGACCAGTTTCCTTGGATGCAGGTTATGCCCATTTTTGTTTTCCCATATATTAGTCTTATATCGGATGATATTTTGGCCAAGTTTGGTTTTATTTGCTTTGTTAGTTTTTTTTTTTAATTGTAAAAAAACCATTTGTCCCTTTAATTGTTTTCACCTGTGTAGATACCTAAAAATAAATATAGTTTATAATAGCTCCATGTTTTATCATAAATCATTCATTTATATTTTTCTCAAAATAGCACGTATTTTCATTACAGTTTTTTCATTTCTATGGCGAAATGGCAACAAGAAGATATAATTGCTATTTTTCAACTATTTATTTCTTTACTTTCTACAGAAATGAAGTAACTTGAATTGCCAAAATGAAACGAATGTCGCTAAAAACTACAAAAAAATTAATATTTCAAAAATAAATGGAGATGCAGTTTTCAAACAAATTGCCTTAAAAAGTACTTTTTTTCCCAATACGACGGTACAAACATTGAAAATGTTTAAAAGTTTTTAAAAAAGTTAGAAGTTTAAAAAAAAATGCTATAGAGTATTTAATCGCACAATGAAACATCGGCTTTTGTTTTACGGCTGGCTTATAATAGGTAACGTTATTTATCGGATACGACACAAAATAAGCTGGAAGAAAGAAATAGCATACAGTGCCGGGGTCTAATAGACATGAATGCGTCTTCATATTGGAAATAAAACAAAAATACGAAAAGAAGGTGAATTTGACCTCATATATCAAAAATAAAACGAATACGCCTAGAGGTTGAAATAAAAGGGCCTTGTGTTATGATACTAATTCTTATTATTAAAAAAAAATGTTACCAACATCTCACGGCTTATCTTCTGCACACGGCTAACAGAAATGTTTAATTTTTCATCGAAAATTTCAATGAGAAAAAAAATACTTTTGAAAAGAAAATAGATAGTAAATGTCAAAATTGTGTACCGCCAAATTATATCTGTTGAAAATGACGTCATTGTATCAGGAAATAAATATTTTCTTTCTTAAAAACCAAGCACTAACTAGATTGCCTGAAACAATATGTTTTGACGAGTGTTACTTCTTAATTCCGCTTCAGAAAATATGAATGAAAATTATTTTATTTTTAAAAGGAAATTACATTTTCGTTCATAAAACCTAAACTTTTAATATAATTGCCTCAATGTTAATCATTTTCTGTCCACCGGTATTGAAAATTAAGACTCGGAAGTGTAAAAAGAAATCTAAGATTTAGGATAACCATTAGCGGAATCAATAAAAAGTTGTATATGGAGAAATAATGAAACCATGGGGGGGGGGGGAGGTTCAATCTACGTTATAATCTAAAAAAATACCAGAATTAGTAGCTCATGAAAATTTCAAAATATCCTTACATAGCAACGTTTTTAATTTAACCCTTCTAATATCTGAAAACTTCGTATTTTTTTATTCTTATAAATAAGTAATTTGAAAACTTTAAATTGTGGTTTGCAGGAAACTGAATATTACCAAAGGGTGTTTAAAAACAATGACTTGCACAGCTGACGTTGACGCTCCTGATCTGCAGATTATTAGTGTAATGATATTCTGAAATTCTCCTGAGCTACTTATACTGGTATTTTTTAGAAAGAAAAGTGCATTTCTTCAGGGTGCTCTATCCCCTGAGCCTCCGTAGCCACATTAAATTTACATTTTAAATTTTCTATTGATTTTGCTAATGGTTATCGTATATCTTAGATTCCTTTTTAAACTGTGATTTATAAGGATAAGCTACACTCTGGACAAGCATTTTACATTTTCTAATATCCCTACTTTCTTGCTGTATTTACTTGCCTTCCAACCACAAATACCAGCATATGACGTATAAAAAGCTTTTTAAATGTAAACTGAGTCATCTAATGGAAAAATCTAATATTTTACAATTTTTATTTCCGTAAAATAATTTTGATTGACGTATTTATAATATTTATATCTAATATTATATCTATAATATTTATATCTAAAATCTTGTCTAAATACATACTAATATACTCGATAGCATTAATTTACTAAAATCACCCCAAAATAGTCACGTTTGAAGACTTTTAAATCTAATGGGTAATCATTCATCATAGCGTCCACTGCCAATTAACTAAATAGCAAACGTAATTTGGAGTCATAATGCAGTTTTTGTGATAGCCTTTTAATACTATCTAAATTCAATTTAAATCGTAATGTTACAAAAACCCTTCATATTTGGCGCAAACCTATGTTTCAAATCAAATTACGAAAGATTAACTAATTTTTTATTTCCCGCAACCAGAATTCCTGCTTCATTTTTCGTATTTGGGAATGCTTGAATGATTTTTTTTTAAATGTACTAAAAGATATTTCCCGTGACATCATTCATGGTGCATTAGAAGAAAAATAAATGGATTAATTAAGCAAAACATTCCACTCTTCATAATTAAAAAAAATATATAATTAACCAACTCTTCATCACATTTTATAGCAGACAATACGGAATTTCTAATTTGCATAGCCTTGACATACCTCAGTCAAACAATGTGAAATATTTTGCCAATTATTACAAAGGGTACTAGAAACGTTTTGCAATATGATGAAATAAAAAGTCGCAGGTGGCTGCTTGTGGCTGCGTGTTGACATAGGTTCATACTTATGCACCTGCACGTAACCACAAGTCTGTAGGCTTAGTTATTCATTAGCTGTGATCGTGTGAAGTTTTCACAGCTGTGTCCTGGTCACGAAGTGAGATAAGGGCAGTTTTGCGGTGTAACTTCGCGCGTAGTTTAAACATAAACCAATGCTTAGAAGAAATGACTCTTGCACTTGGTGATGATTGTTCACATCGTATGACTATACACAGATGATACAGAGAACTCCAAAGACGAAATTTCTCCCTGGAGGACGCTGAAAGAGGGGGAAGGCCCCGAACGTCAATTACGGAGGAAAACATTACTGCTGTGAGGAAAATGCTTGACGAAGACAGACGAATAACTTACAAGCATATAGAGGATACCTTAGGCCTAAATGCACCTGCAATTCATTCAATTCTGCATGATCATTTGCACATCAAGAAACTGTGTTGTCTCTGGGTGCCACATAGATTGACTGAGGAGCAGATGACACGAAATGTGACTTGGTGCTGGGAGATGCTAAAAACTTTTGGTAAAGGATAATCTCGGTATGTGAACAGCATCGTGACAGGTGACAAATCCTGGCTATACTATTAAAATGTGCCGACTAAGTCTCAAAACAAAATTTGGGTCTTTGATGATGAGGACACACCGGTAGCTGTCAGAAAATGACGATCTGCCAAAAAGAAAATGATAGCTGTATTTTTCAAATCGAGTGGAATTGTTGAGTGTGTCGTTTTGGACGCACAGAAGACAGTTACTGCTAAGTGGTATAATGAACAGTGCCTACCTAAAGTCATAGAATCTAAGAAAAACCTGTGACCAAAGTCAAGAATGAACAAATGGTTCCTCCATCGTGACAAAACTCCAGCTCACCGGACCAAAGCCTGCACTGAATATTTAGACACTACAGGACTGAAACTTCTTGAACACACTCCTTACAGTCCAGATCTTGCCCCCTGCGACTTCGTACTGTCCCCGCATGTGAAACTGAAGCAGAAAGGGATTCAGTTTTCCAGTGATGATGCACTTCTGAGGGCTTGGGACAATGAGTGTTCCTTACTCACAAGTGAATCTTGGTAGAGCTGGTTTAAGGACTGGTTTCGGAGTTTGGAGAACTGTATTGCTTGTAACGGAAATTACTTTTAAAAAGTTTGATAAATAAATCCGTATTGCAAAACTTTCCTAGTACCCTTTGTATAAACAATTGCGAAAAAGAAAGTTCAATCAATGTAAAAATGAGGGCTAAGTAAAATTGTGGAAATCGACGAATCTTTCTTCGTAAAACGAAAAACAACGCTGGGAGAAAACTACCACTACAACTATTTTAGGTGGTATTTATGAAATTTGTATATGTATTCATTGAATCCAATAACACTTTAACAAAAATCCATCATAACAAAAATATTTAAAAACGCTATTTTTAAAAATGAGGAAATATTTTTACAGTTTAAAGGATAAAAGAAATGTGGGTTGAAAATCCGGTTACCGAACTCCAATATACTTCGAGCTTCCGAACATTAATTTCCATATTTGTGGACAGTAAATGATTTACTTTGACGCAATAACATTGAAAATTTACGTTTTATGACCGAAGATGTAATTTCCTTTTAAAAAATTAAGTAATGTTCATTCATATTTTCTGAAAAGAGGTGACTTTAAGAATTAACACTCGCCAAAAAATATTTTTTTCAGGCAATCTAGTCAGTTTTTAGTGTTTAAGAATGAAAATATGTATTTCCCGATATAATGACGTCACTTTAGGCATGGATAAATTTACGCTGCATAATTTTGACATTTATTATCAACGTGCTTTTGAAAAGTTTTTTTTTTTAATTTAAATTTTAAATTACAAATTAAAGCTTTATTTTAAACGTGCGCAGACGTTAAATCTGCTAAAATAGTATGATAATTCGAAACCATTTTATTTCAATATCTTTGTGTCCGATAAATGACGTCATATTCGCCTGTTATCCGCACTTACTGAACTCCTTTTACCTTGTAATATTAAGAAATAAATGAGAGTTTCCTTTATATTTCCAGTTATACACAATGCCGCTTGCATTGTGTAGGGATGATACGTAAGAAAAAAAGAAAATAGACGTTCGTCTGACATTAGTCTTATTAGAAAATTTCATCATCCATGATTTACCATTTTAATCCTTTAATCATATAACCCATTTCGGTTTAACAAATAATAATTTCAAAATCGTCTGAATTTCCATAGAAAATAATTATTGCTCAAAATAAAATATTCTATATATTCCGAACGAATAAACAAAATATAACAAAAACTATACAGCTAAATCCGGGTACCTAACCAACATGCACGCTTAATTTTAAGCTAATCGGATGCTTTTTACTGCAGTTATCGCGGAACAGACAGACTAACAGATAGACGGAAGCCAAAAATATTTCGTGTCTCCACAGTAAGCCTTAACAGACGTTTCGGCAACTAGTAAATCTGCAGGTCAGGAGCCTCAACCAGGGGTGTAGTCGAGGGTATATGGAGGTATATACCGTATACCTTTAGCATTTTTTTAAGGAACATCGTTTATCATTTTTTTTCAAATATTACTTTAAGCCAAATATTACTTTACAAAAATTCAGGTAAAAGGTGCTTGAGAGTCCCAGAAGCGTACGAACCTGTAAAACACATCTTTGGCTAGTTTCATGGGTTTCTGTAGTGTAAGTCACATAGCTGGCAACTGCTATGCTTGTTGGCCACCGTTATCTCCGAAAACTTTTCTTGGCCTTATTTAATTAATGAGATAGCTCCGGTAAAATAAATCACCTTTTTCCGTTATAAAATACTGGTTTCCAAAACCGTAGCATATTAATCAAAAGTATTCATGGAACTAGTCCTTTGTGACAAATTTAGCGTTTTTAAGACATAAAATGAAAATTTATTTGTTTTTATCATTACTATGTGTTTATTAAGCAGGAACTTTCGAAATATGGAAATTCAAATAAAAGTTATTGGCTTAAGTAATAATCTAAATTAGTTCAAAATTAGATTTATTATGTACGTCATTGTCTAAAATTGAACAAAATGAACACAAAAATTTGTGCTAACCATGTAAACTAAAACTAATGTAAATACAATTAAAATCCTTGTTAGCTATACAGAACAAATAGAGAAAAATGTCGATAAAACTAAAAAAAAAAACAAAAGTTTAAAGTTAATAAAGTCAATGATTACATAAAAGTTACTTTTTGGCAAAGTAGCTATCAATTTTGGCTTGTTTGACATGCGGCCGCGCCATTAGCATGATGTTTTCAGCCATATTTAGGTGATGGTAAGGCTCCCTCGTCGAGGGTTTAGAGCAGGTTCTCCTCTTCTTCCTCCTCATCCGCTTTATCAGGCACTGTTGATGTTATCCAGACTTCTGAGCTAGGAGGCTAATAGATCTTAGTCGATATTAATTAACGTGTCTAAACAGACAAAATCTTCCCTTACAGATTCTTGTTCGCCGAGCCACTATTCTTCAACATCAGAGTGCGAAATCGGCTCTTTACAAACGATGTCCTCGCTACTTCCAAAACGCCCTTTTCTAAAACAATTTGCAATCGTCATTGATGTTACACTCTTCCATGCTACGGAAAGCATGTGCATAGCGTCAAAGGCTGTAATAGGACGACCTCTTAGCAAGAATGGTTGCTGCCGTATTCCATTTGGTGAAGTTATTGTCGTACTACGCGAGTCTTATAATTATCTTTACTGAACCATCAGAATTATCATCGAGTAGAAGAGTGAGACGGTCTTTGCTTACCCCCAGGACATGCTTCTCCTTTTATAGCATTTGTTTAGTTGGATGTCATTTTGTAAAAAAGCCTAAATTCGTCCACGTTGTAAATATCTCGACTTGAATCCTTTTTTACAAGCTGCCGAAGCACATTTCTTTTCCAACAAGCGACGTCTTTGTTGTTTACAGAAGCTGATTCATCGCTCACTTTCTGAAATTTTATTCCGTGGCGAGATTTAATTCAGTCCATCCATTCATTTGAAGCATTAAAATCTAACACTGCCATTTTTTTGCAACTTCAGAACCTTTTTCTTGGATTAGCATGCCACTTATTGGGATATTCGTAGAGCGCGCCTAAACAAACCACTCGTGGAGGGCCCCCTACATGTCCTTAAATTTGACGGTTTTTATTTTCGTGGTACTTGTTCCACCAACAACAGCTTGGTTAACGATGGCATCCCTAATCTTCAACAAATCCCTTAAAGTTGATTAATTATGCCCTATTTCTTTGGAGAATTCTGATTTATTCGGGACAGCCTGGGCATCGTACTGATTTATAATTTGTAACTTATCAGTGATAGAGAGAGCCTTTTTTTAAATGTGTTTTGCTCCCTTTGCCACGATAAAGACTAGACTAAACTTTTTAAAGAACACGTGGTTAGCGTTGACCAGATTCCACCGGGAGCGACAAGCGACTCTCTTCCTTCGTAAGGCAGGAGGAATATGAAGTGCAACTTAGGAGAAGAAACAGGTCTAAATAAAGAAGAAAGCTGTTTCAAACCTGTTATTTTTTTCCTGAAGTTAAACAACATGTTGTTAGAAATTGAATAATGATTTACCGAAATTGCAAGACATGGTGAAATAATTACAGCTGTGTTTCAAGATTGCATTTGATAGATGAAATCTTATTTTATCTGAGTGAAGAGCAACTACCCATTTCCCTCTTTTCCCGTGCAGAGAGAGAAAAAAAAAGGAATTTCCAACATCTGGTATACATAAAAGTGTTGCACAACGAGATGCAATAAGAAAGACTAATGAACTGAAAACTTTTCTTCCTTTTTTAGTCAGTCTCTAAATATATGCCCTAAGCAAAACACGCAGTGTGTCTGCGCTCTGAAAGTTAATTAAATATATAACTTTGAATGTAAATTTAATTTTAACTTTATCTATGTGCTTTTAATTAAATAGTGTAGTCCTGTGATCCTGTGCCCTCTTTTGTTACTGAGTGGAATATTTTCATGCTGATTCACTTTGGATTTTATAGCAGGTTGGATTACCCTACGCGGATTCAATCAACGCTGAAAATAAAGGTAGGAGCATGCCAATTTTATCTTTCTCCTTTTCTGTGAAGATGTTAAAAGGGAAAACATTATTTTCTAAATATAATTCATGAAGAGAAGCTCAGTTATTTAACTGCCGTGATTTCACAATAAAAATTCAATAGATTATGAGACAGACTGAAGGCTGTGAACACGGCAAGTTACCGCTCTCTTCTATTTAAACTATTGTGACAATAAATGAAAATAAACGAAAACTCTTGAAAGTTAAGAAACTAAAATAAAAGAAATCTTTTAAAGATAAAACAATGGCCTCCTCCCTAAAAGAAAACTTTAATATCGAAAAATTAAATCCGCATAACTATGCCCAATGGAGTTTTAAAACCCAGATGCTCCTAATGAGGGAAGATTTATTTAATTATACACAGGATGACCCCCCAACACCACTAACTACTGAGTGGACTAAGCGAGATAATCGTGCTAGGGCTACAATTATATTAACTTTAGAAGACTCACAACTTATTTATGTGAAAAATGAAACGACAGCCAAGACAACTTGGAATGTTTTAAAAACTATACACGAGCGCGCAAACCTTTCGAGCAAATTATATTTACTCAGAAAGTTATACAGTATAAAACTCGGGGAAAACGGAGATATGATAAATCATATCGTAAAAATACTAGAAACAGCCGACAGATTAAAGGCGATAGGGGAAGAAATTAAGGACACGCATTTATCCGCGTTACTTTTATGCTCCCTCCCACCGAGTTATGATACTTTGATTATCGCACTTGAAGCGAGAAATGAAGAGGAGTTAAACTCTGAATTTATAAAAGGAAAATTGACCGATGAGTATCAAAGGAGATAAGATAGCTCGAATAATACGTCGCGCGAAAATGCGTACAAAGCAGAAAAAAATACTAAACCACAATATCGCAAACAAGAACAAAATATGTTTTGTACATATTGTAAAAGACGAAATCACATAAAATTAAATTGTTGGTTCCTTAAGAATAAAAATTCAAATTCTAAAAACCAAACAATGAATAAAGGGAGACAGAATGCTGCATTATGTTCTGAAACGAACAAAATCACTCCGGAAGTAGAAGTGCAAACAAACACACAGACTCTGGGGAATAGTAGCAAAGAAAACAAAACCACTTTAGATACAAAGGTGTCTCAAAACAATTGTTCCTTTTACGCGAACATTGAAAATAAATCTACCTGGATAATTGATTCAGGGAGCTCTTCACACCTTTGTAACGACATAAACCTATTCAGTGACATTGATACAAATAATAAGAACACAGTCACGATTGCAAACGGAAAAATTCTTGCTTCACACGGGACAGGCACAATAAAATTACAAACACAATCAAACGACATTACTTTAAATGAAGTTTTGTACGTGCCAGAAATACAGTCAAATTTAATGTCTGTTAATAAAGCAGTGAAGCATGGGTGTAAACTCATTTTTGAAAACGAAACCTGTAAATTAATCCAAAACGGCATAACCTTTATAGAAGGGAAAATTAAAGGTAATTTATATGAAGTAGACCTTTACAAACATAAACAAGTAAACTATGCGAATTTAGCTCATCAATGCAAGAATAAAAACTGTATTGAACACATGCATAGGAGATTCGGACACAGAGATATAAATGCTTTAAAGCAACTGCAAACTAAAAGTTTAGCAACAGGTTTTAATATGGAAAATTGTAAACATGAAGTAATATGCGAAAGTTGCATAAAATGTAAATTAACGAATGCTCCGTATCCTAAACAAGCTACAAACAAAGCTAGTAAAATTCTCGATTTGGTTCATTCTGATGTATGTGGCCCGATGCCAACAGAAAGTATGGGAGGAAAGAAATTCTTTCTCACATTTACTGATGATTTCAGTAGATTTACAATGGTATTTCTTGTATCAAAGAAAAGTGAAGTCATCACTAAACTAAAAGAGTACGTAGCCATAACGAAAAATAAATTCGGTCGCAATATAAAGGAATTAAGAACTGACAACGGCGGGGAATATACCAGTGATGAGATAGAAAATTACTTAAAAGAAGCAGGTATACACCATCAGCTAACCGTGCCAAATTCTCCAGCTCAAAACGGTGTTTCGGAGAGGAAGAATCGTACACTACTTGAAATGACGCGATGCCTGTTATCGGAAGCGAAACTACCTCAGAAGTTTTGGGGTGAAGCTCTAAATACAGCGGTATACTTAACTAATCGACTCCCCACGAAAGCTCACAATTCTACTCCATACCAATTATGGACAAATAAAATACCGGATTTAAGCAACATTAGAATGTTTGGCTGCAAAGCTTACGCTTATCTCGACAAATCCCAAAGAGGAAAACTTGATGATAAAGCGATTGAAGGAATTTTTGTCGGTTACGACAATAGATCTAAAAGTTATAGGATCTATACTGGTAATAATAAAATTATACGAGCAAGAACCGTCAGATTTCTAGAAAACTTTAATTCAAACACAACACCAAATTTAAATCTGAAAAATGATAGCGAAGTTCAGAAACAACCCGAAAAAGCAGGGGAAAATTCCTCAGAAATTATAATAAGTATGCAGGAAGAAAAACAAACAGACAGTGAGGAAAATACAACAAATGAACCTAGAAGATCACAAAGATCGAATAGAGGTGTTCCACCAGACAGACTCGCATACATTACTAAAGAAAATAAAATTATAGAGCCGAAAAATTTCGAAGATATTAAAAATCTAAACAATCCACATGAGAAAAACCAATGGTACGAAGCAACTAGTGAAGAAATTGCTTCATTAATAAAAAATAACACCTGGGATCTAGTTGATCCTCCACCAGGCGTAAAAGTAATTGGAAATAAGTGGGTTTTTACGGTTAAATATAATTCAAATGGAGAAATTAATAAATACAAAGCGCGTTTGGTAGCGAAAGGCTATTCTCAAAAATTTGGTAGTGACTATTATGAAACCTTTGCACCAGTAGTAGCCTATACAACGCTAAGAGCATTTCTAGCGTGTGCAGCTCACAAAAACTTAAATGTAAACCATTTAGATATTAAAACCGCGTTTCTCCATGGAAATTTAGAAGAAGTTGTTTATATGTCGCAACCAGAAGGACATATTAAACCGGGTGAAGAAAATAAAGTATGTAAGCTAAGAAAGGCTATATATGGCCTAAAACAAGCAGCAAGAGCATGGAATATTAAAATAGCTGAAAGTTTAAACAAACTAGGTTTTGTGCAAAGCACCGCTGATCCATGTCTCTTCACACGAGAAACTAACGGAAATAAAACTTATATCATCATTTATGTCGACGATCTGTTAATTTCAGGAGATACTAAGGAAATAAATGAAATAATGAAACAACTTAGTAAAGAATACGAAGTGAAAAATTTAGGTATGGTAAATTACTACTTAGGCATAAACATAAAAAGAATTAAAGAAGGAACTTATGCACTCGATCAGGAAAATAAAATAAAAGAACTGATTGAAAAAATTAATTTAAAGGACTCTAAACCTTGTGATACTCCGATGGAGGCAGGTTACTTAAACTTAGATGACGATGAAAATTTACTACCTAATAATCATAAGTATAGACAAGCCATAGGGGCATTGCTATACATAGCTACGATAACTCGTCCAGATATTTCAGCGGCTATTAACATCCTTAGTCGCAGAAATGAGAAACCAAGAGAAAAAGACTGGAGGGCAGTCAAGAGGGTTATAAGATATTTAAAAACAACACAAGAATTAAAATTAGTTATAAGCAACGAATATGATCCGATTCTGACGACATTTGCAGATTCAGATTGGGCAGGAGATAAAAGTGATCGAAAATCAACCACAGGAAATTTAAGTAAATTAGGAAATGCAGCGATTTCCTGGTCAACAAAAAAGCAAAACTCAGTTGCATTATCATCTGCTGAGGCTGAGTATATTTCCGCAGCCACATCAGCACAAGAAACCATATGGTTGATAAAGCTATTAAAGGATCTAGATTTAAACCAAAACCTACCAATTATTCTGTATGAGGATAATGTGTCATGCATCAAGATGACTCAAAATTATAAACATCATTCAAAAACAAAGCACGTGGATATCAAATTTAATTCAATTAAAGATTTACGAGAGAAGGGAATAATAGAATTAGAATATTGTCCCAGTAAGGAAATGACTGCAGACATCTTTACGAAGCCCCTTCCCAAACCTGACTTTATCAAACACAGAGACAACTTGAACTTAAGAACAATTGCAACTTCAGAAATCAAGCAGGGGTGTTAGAAATTGAATAATGATTTACCGAAATTGCAAGACATGGTGAAATAATTACAGCTGTGTTTCAAGATTGCATTTGATAGATGAAATCTTATTTTATCTGAGTGAAGAGCAACTACCCATTTCCCTCTTTTCCCGTGCAGAGAGAGAAAAAAAAAGGAATTTCCAACATCTGGTATACATAAAAGTGTTGCACAACGAGATGCAATAAGAAAGACTAATGAACTGAAAACTTTTCTTCCTTTTTTAGTCAGTCTCTAAATATATGCCCTAAGCAAAACACGCAGTGTGTCTGCGCTCTGAAAGTTAATTAAATATATAACTTTGAATGTAAATTTAATTTTAACTTTATCTATGTGCTTTTAATTAAATAGTGTAGTCCTGTGATCCTGTGCCCTCTTTTGTTACTGAGTGGAATATTTTCATGCTGATTCACTTTGGATTTTATAGCAGGTTGGATTACCCTACGCGGATTCAATCAACGCTGAAAATAAAGGTAGGAGCATGCCAATTTTATCTTTCTCCTTTTCTGTGAAGATGTTAAAAGGGAAAACATTATTTTCTAAATATAATTCATGAAGAGAAGCTCAGTTATTTAACTGCCGTGATTTCACAATAAAAATTCAATACATGTTGCATGAGTCCCTTCAGTGTGCGCCTCGCTTTAGATATCACACCACTGATCAAACAACGAATCGGCACTGCTCTAAGTTAGGATGGGGGTCAAATCGTTTCTCCATCGTAAGGGAAAAGTTCGCTTTTTGCTTCTTTATCGGATTTCCACTGGTTCTTTCTGATCAACGTGAAAACAGCATTTTTGCTTATTTATTGTGCACTCGTTAGCAGTACATTTTCTCTCTTTTTTCCTGTCCTGTTTGACTATACAAAGTAATCGGCGCCTGGAAAGATTTCTCGATTAAAAATCAGAGGTTCAAACTGATATTTTTCGTAAAGTTATTCATGGTTGCATTAAATTTGGACGAAAAGAAACATTCGTAGTTTAAAGACTTGTCTTATGTAATGCTTGGGACATTATTCTTTCTAAAACCTCCTCTGTTTCAAATAAAGCTCATTCGCGCATTAAACGTAGGTTTTTCTTGCCATGGGACTGATAAAATTTCGCGTATTAAGAAGGGCTTTTTTAATGCGTAAGATAGGCGTTTTTCAAGGAACCGAAGAAAATTCGCGTATTAAGCGGTTTCGCATATTAAGCAGGGCGCGTATGAACGGGGTTCGACTGTATATATATATGTTAATGTTAATGCTGTTAATTTATCATGTCTGTGTGTAAAACCCTTTAGTTGAAAATAAAAATCCTTGCTTTAGGTCTTCTAGAAACCAAAAGGAAGTTATTCGGTTTTCAGAAAACTCGTTGATATACTATTAAAATTATTCGGTAACTTCTCAAAAAAAAACAATGGCAGAAAATTAAACTTGTTTTTATAATTGTTTCTTTAAATCTATAGAAAATATTGTTTTCTGGGATTTCTAAAAACAAAGAATTCTATTTGCAATCATGGGTAATTCAAAAGAGATTGTATTGTATTTTCGTCCGTGGTTATATTATTTTTCTCGAATGAAACAAAAATGTCTTTTTTACTTTCTTCTATCTTGACAAGAAGAAAGTATTGGTTTCATGAAAATTTTCGAATTCCAGTTTTCGACGGATTTATACGTTTTATGGGTCAGAGATTCCAAAAAACATGTTTTTACAAAATGTCTGTCTGTGAGTCTGTCTTTCTGTCTGTCTGTCTGTCCGTCCGTCTGTCTGTCTGTATGTGACACAAATTTTGTGGGCGCTCTATCTCAAGAACTAATGCACGGAATTTAATAAAATTTTATATTCAGGTAGTCCCTGATATAGATTAGTGCTGATTAGTTTTTGGTGTAAATCGCCCTGCAGGTGGCGCTGCTATGTAGCATTTTTCAGGATTTCCGTAAAAGCTCTATCTCAAGAACTAATGCACGGATTTTTATAAGAACTTCAGATTCCGTTAATCCTTGATATGAGTTGGTGCTGGTAACTTTTTGGTGCAAATCGCCCAACAGATGGCGCTGCTATGCTGCATTTTGTAGAATTTAGACGATTTTCGTAATAGCTCAATCTCAAGAAATAATGCACGGATTTTTATCAAACTTCAGATTCTGTTAGTGCTTGACATGATTTGACGTTTTGCCTCTTGTGATGTAAATCGCTCAACAGGTGGCGCTGCTATGCTGCATTTTTTGAGATTTCCGCAATAGCTCTATCTCAAGAAGTAATACTTGGGTTTTCAACAAACTTCAGAATCAGGTATACCTGGATATGAATTAGTGCTGTTTATGTTTTGGTGTAAATCGCTCAACAGGTGGCGCTGCTATGCAGCATTTTTCACGATTTCCACAATAGCTCAATGTCCAGAACTAATGCACGGATTTTCATCAAACTTCAGATTCAGTTAGTCCTTGACATGAAATGATGTTTTGTACCTTTTCGTGTAAATCGCTCAATAGGTGGCGCTGCTGTGCTTCATTTTTTGTGATTTCCACAATAGCGCTAGCTCTAGAACTAATGCATCGATTTTCATCAAACTTCAGATTCCGGTATACCTTAATATGAATTAGTGCTGTTTGTGTTTTGGTGCAAATCGCTCAACAGGTGGCTGCTATGCTCAATTTCTCAAAATTTCCCCTACAGCTCTATCTCAATAACTAATGCACGAATTTTCATCAAACTTCGAATTCAGGTATACTTTGATACGAATTGGTTCTAAATTGATGTAATTTCTTATACTATTTAAATGATTTAATTGACGTGATTTATATAGAAGAAAGTTTTGTGATGGCCACAACATACTAGTTTACAGTGTATGCATAAGGAAATGTTATTTATGTCTGCGATTTCCCCTAGTATTTCTCTCTGCATACAGAAATTACAATGTGACTTCATATCTATATTATAAAGAACAAATGTGTTCGTGCATAATGCTGATGCAATTTTGACGGTGCCAATGGCAGACTAATAAATTTTGCTTTTACTGCAATTTTTGTAATTTCTAAACATCACAAATTTTCAATTTTTACACAGTCGAACAGGAGAAAACAAGATACAGTCGTGGAAAAAGAAGTAAACACCGCCTACAAACTCCTTAATAAATTATCGTAGAAGAAAGTTACTGGTACCGAACGATTGGAAATAAAGTCCACTTTTAAATGATGTATATAAAATTTGCTCAGGGGTTCATCTATATATTAAAATGAACCATAACTTTATTTTTTCAATAGCAGTACACAATTCTGACAGCATAAATGAACACTACACCCTTCAATTAGCCTAAAAACGAATTTTTATGCAATTCGTACCATACGTTTCCGAGAAGTTAATCATTTTAAAACGAGCGTATTTTAAGGGCTGTATCCAAATTGATGTTCCGTACTCGATTGTTAACCAAGAGAGCCCCTTTCTTGATCAAGGCTCTTTAAGCGCCACTCAAGGAGTTAATGAAGCGTGTTAGATTACAGTACAGCAGAATAAATTTCAAAATCATAGACGGCCCCTTAAACCATAATTTTGCCGTTTTTTAAGCATAAATTGAAATCTTCTTAGAAGAAAAATGTGAAATTTTGGTTTTCCATAAAGCAGGACTTGATAAATCTAAATTCATCAAAAAAATTGTAGATTGCAATTCATAATTTTTTCGAATATTAATTTCATAATTCATATCATAAAATTATAAAAATTGCAAATTCAGCGTATTTATGTTTGGCTATATTAGTATTATTACTCCAAAAAATTAGCACATTAGGGGCATTATTTCGGGAGATATGAATAAAAATATGAAAATGTAATTTAACATTAGAAGCACTAAATTTTGAATGTTTAAAATTCAAAAACTTATCACTCAAATGACTTGAAATTTGGTATCTAGGCATAGTTTGAACCGAAGATTTGGAATATTTCGTTAAAATTGGTTATTGCCATTGAAAAACATGAATTTTTGATTTGTTTTAATATGTAGGTGACCTCCTAAGAAAATTTTATATACATCATTTAAAAGTAGACTTTATTTCCAATAGTTCGGTACCAGTAACTTTCTTCTACGATGATTTGTTGAGGAGTTAGTAGGGGGTGTTTACTTTTTTTTCCACGACTGTACCTTCAAAATCAATTTTGTTGGAGACTGTATTGCAATTGATTCATTTTTTATGGTTTTTAAAACAATTTTCAAGCACTTTTTTTAAAATTTATTTCTATCTCGTGCAGAAGATTACGAATCATATAAATCCATTTGCACTTAAAATAATATAAATAGTTCGGCAACTGTTTCCAGTTTATATACCATACAGAAATTAAAACTTCATCGATAAATGAATAAAACAATGTAAATTAAACAAAAACAAATTTAAGACATGTAATTCATCTACGATCTTGGAAAACTAAAGTTATTAGAATAAAAATTGCTGATGTAAAAGGCGACCTTTGGCGAATTTTTTGGTTATTAACACTTGCCACGAGGTCAACATGAAAGTATCGCTTGTAATAAATTAAAAAATATATATTTCTACGCCTTAATTATACTTTTCATATAAAAAAAGATTTTTGAAGTTGTTAGTTAGCAAAATAAACAAATAAATAAGTAAAAATTTCAAAAAATGTTTAGAGCTTTCCATAATAAAACTAGTATGTTTTGGCCATCACAAAAGTTTCTTCTATATAAATCGCGTCAATTAAATCTTTTAAATAGTACAAGAAATTACATGAATTTAGCACCAATTCATATCAAAGTATATCTGAATTTGAAGTTTGATGAAAATTCGTGCATTAGTTCTTGAGATAGAGCTATAGCGAAAATTCTGAAAAATGTAGCATAGCAGCGCCACCTGTTGAGCGATTCACACCAAAAATAAACTGCACTAAATGATATCAAGGTATACCTGAATCTGAAGTTTGTTGAAAATCTAAGCGTTCTTGAGATAAAGCTATTGCGGAAATCGCAAAAAATACAGCATAGCAGCACCACCTGTTGAGCGATGTACACCAAAAATTAAAAAGCACTAATTTATACGTCATGACAAGGACTAACTAAATCTGAAGTTTGATGAAAATCCGTGCAATAGTTCTTGAGATACAACTCTTGCGAAAATCGTGAAAATGCAGCACAGCAGCGCCACCTGTTGGGCGATTTACACCAAAAACTAAACAGCACTAATTTATATCAGGTACTTACTAAATCTGAAGCTTGATGAAAATTCGTGCATTTTTTCTTGAGTTAGAGCTATTGCGATACTCATGAATAATGCAGCATAGCAGCGCCACCTGTTGGGCGATTTTCACAAAAAAATAATCAGCACCAAACTATGTCCTGGACTAATTGAATCTGAAGTTTTATAAAAATCCGTGCAGTAGTTCTCGAGATATAGCTATTGCAGGAATCGTGAAAAATGCCGCATAGCAGCGCCACCTATTGGGCGATTTTCACCAAAAACTAATCAGGTCCAGATTATATCAAGGTCTAAATATGACTAATAATATAACTAAATATGAAGTTTTGTGAAATTCCGTGCATTAGTTCTTGAGATAGAGCGCCCACAAAATTTTTGTCACATACAGACTCACAGACAGAGTGACAGGCAGACTCACAGACAGACATTTTCTAAAAACCATCAACTCGTGTTCGGGACATTCTAAAACGTATAAATCCGTCGAAAACCGGAAGTCGAAATTTTTCACGAATCCAATACTTTCTTCTTGTAAAGATAGAAGAAAGTAAAAAGGGTATCGCTATATTCTGTAACACGGGAAAGCCGTTTTGGATCGCCTAGTTTATTTAAATGTGATGATTTCTATTAGCACTTGACGTACATATCTGAAAGAAAAATGCCAAACCATAACATTAGAAACACAGTTTTTCTTTAATCAAAATTAATAAAAATTGCGTTAAGAAGAGTTATTGACAATTTATCACGATGTATATATTATGTATATGTAGTATTTGCTTATTATGTAATTTATCATTCTGTATATTTTTACAAAAATTAACTGAAAATGTTTTATACTTATGTATTTCAATTATCCCTCTAGCAACAGATGTACAACAAAGAAATTAAATTTTACTGAACATGGTTTAATTATCTCTCTAGTAGCAAATGTACAATTAAGAAATTAATATTTACTGAACATGATTCGTATTTCAACAATTATTTCTACTGGAATTTTTACAATTATTTCTGGCTGGAATTGGACCTCGTTCGAGGTTTACAGAAGGAAAAAGAATAGATTTGAATCAGGATTCGCCGGGTTCCTATATTTCAAAGTACACTAGTAGTTTTTAAGGGTCGTTATATATATTTTTGATATTACTTTTTTCGAGATATTAACACACCTATGAGTATTTTTTTAACGACGAATCCAAATATTCCTTGAAATACAACAGCAATTAGCGAATATAAATTAATTAATAATTTTAATTATTTGAGTGTTTTTTATCTGGCAGTTGCTTGAAAAATCATTTGAGCATAGACTTCTCAATGACAGGAGACCACGTGTGTACCATTTTCACAGGCAATGTGATGCATTGTTTCAGAGGGATTGAAAATTATTTCAAAAGAACAGGTGGCTAAGTAGACTAAACCAATTTTGCAGTTCCATAGAATTTTTTTAATACTGAATTTTTTAAATTTAATTTAACACATCTATGCTCAAAATGTAACGCTGAATCCATAAATCTAATTATAAAAATCGATAAATAGATTTTTATTTTATTAAAAAATCGATTTTTAAAAGGAAAAATAATTTTTTTGACAACGGGTCTACCTGTATAAAGAAACGTTTGTATTTGTTAGATTTGTATAAATGGGGAGGAGAGAGGGAACTACTTTTCATTAAATAACCCATTTAGACTGCATGACAAATATTATCATGACAAAGACTAGCGAGCTTCGCCCACTATCGCATAATTTCAGAACTTTCGCAGCAGATATAAAATCTTACAAATTTAAGGCTTATTTAAGAACACTACTATATGCCCGGGCAATGCCGGGCAGGTCAGCTAGTATTATATAAATATAAAATACATGAAAGTTTACCTACTGTTTTTAAAAACGACGTCTCGTAAGATGCAATGTCCCAAAAATGATGATGAAGCCGTTATCGGTTGTAGTTGAATTCATCCGCACATGTCAAACACACGTAAACTGTCAGGTATGTGATGCGATATGTCCTTTCGAGACCAGTCTCTATAAGATGTAAGTTGAATACCCTATTAACAGCATGACCATACTTGTTACAAGCACATTTCCTTTACAAAAGATTTAATGAATATATATATATTTTTTATGATAACATAAATAGTTGGAAAGAATCATTGACTGATTCAATAATATATACTCTTTTTTCATGCAGTTTTTAACCTACAAATATTAACATAATAATGTATCATGAAAAATCTATAAACAATAACATTGTAGCTATTCAAAGTATCATCATCTTTACAAAAAAGAAAAAAAAATGTCTCCGCTTAAAATATATGAATATAATTATGGTATGCATAAAAAAAGATAATACAGGAAAATATTCGCATACATATATAAGTAAATACCACATCTGCGTGAGAAAAAATATCTAATATTATTCTCGAACGATAAATAAATTATTCAAAAAATATAATGGAAACAATGCTTATATTTTGAAAAATTCGAAAAACTGCGTTGTAAATTAAATGCATAAAAGAAGAATAAATAAATAATAGAAAGCCGAATATGATTTTATTTGCGTGCTACATGGATATTTTTCAATATGTAATTAAAGGGAAAATATTAACTTCTCTTTCAACGTTTCCATTATTTCCTTTGTATTCAACAGAATACTTTAAATAAGAATAAATGATTATTCAAATGGGAAACACGCTACACAACCTCATTTCTTTCTGAGATTTGGATGCCTTACGTACGTGCAGCCAAACAAACAAGTATAAATGCTTTACACGCAAATATATTTTCTTTCTGTTAAAATGTTATTATTAAAACCTATGTATTTGCATAAGATATTAATTTATTTTACAGTAACGCATTTTTTAAATCGGATATGTTCATTTTTCAGTGCTTTAGTGCCCTTTTTACTTTAATACTATTGATATTTCTGCATTTAGTAGAACACAATGTATTTTTGCTACATTTTTTTATATACGAATAGATCTGTAAATTTTAAAAAATGTTAAATATATTATGCTTCCATTAATGCGTAGTCAGATCGTTTTCTGAATCACGCATTGCAGTGATGGTAATTATGAACATTTCTTTAAAATGGAAACATCGTGCTAGGGAAAAATTCGCTTCCAATTTTGAATGTTAAAATTTTCATTTTGATTTTGTGTTCAATTTAAACATAGCATCTATTTGCTTGTTTGATTGTAAAATCACTGTTATAAAAAAAATTGAAAACTTCACAACTTGATTTGTATTTTTTAATCTTCATTTTATTTAGAATAATGATTTTTAATAATTTTTAATTTGACTAGTTACAGTGTTCTTGTTACTTATATGTTAATATACTTATTATATTAGTACAATGCATACCACACACACACACACACACACACATATATATATATATATATATATTTATTTATTTACGAGGAACATATTGATACGAATGAGGACATGAAATGTTTTCCTTATATTTATGACATTTTAATAGTCAGATGCAATGATGTGAAAAAAGAAAAAAAATGATTGCTATCCTAATGGTTTAAATTTGAAATTGGAGTCAAAAAGTAAAAACATCGTCAATTATTTAGATATTAATATCGAGGTAAAAAATAGTGAGATAAAAACAGATATATATGACAAACGAAAAAGCTTTTAATTTGAAACTATAGAAATGTTAAATTTTGGTTCAAATGTGCATATCTCAATATATAGAAATATTTTCGTTAACGGGTTAAACAGTATAAATAGATTGACATCAAAAACTGGGAAGCAGATTGAAGTGCTTTACAAATGGTATATTCTGGCATTGCAGCATGGCTATCATGAGAAATTTTTGAAGAGTCTGCTCGGTAATTTCGTCAAGTGTAAGACTTATCGCAGAGATTTAGAGGTAATGTGGATGCGAAGCGAGGAGTATCTTTAAGTTCAACTGTTTCGGGATTACTTCCACGTTTGTTAGAGTTTCACGTTTAGTTGATTGTTTTTGATGGGTCTTGTCAGCTCATTCGACTTGTTAGTTTTTTTCCATTCGGTCTTGACTGGTTGTTATTGGAGCGTTGTGCACTTAAAACTGGATTAACCCCGCATAGCATGTCGCAAGTGCATGCCACCTGTCTCCGTTGGTTTAATTTCTTCTGGTTTTAGTTATTGAGTAATATTTAAAGTTTGCTGTTTTTAAAGTATGTTTTTTTAAGTTATCTGTTTTTAGTTATTTTGGTTGTTGTCATTTGGTTTAGTTCATCTTTGGATCAATTCTGCGGTTTTGAATTTTTTTGTTTCGTTTTTGGATATATACACTATATTGCCATTAATGACCGGCATCTTTCAATTTTTGACATTTTATCTAATATTTAAAAATATACTTGTCAGATTCTTCTGGAATTTTAGGTATAAAAATAACACAATTGCCTTCATATTTATCAACGTCGATTTGATAAGGAGGCCAATTAGAGGGCCAACAAAAAATTAAAGAAAAAAATAATACTTGGGATCACCTTCTAAAATAAAATGCACGAAATGATCTATCGCTACGGAATATACATAAACAGACCTTGTGCAATATGTGTATTCATTTGTGTAAGAATAGCATGTACATTAATAGAGATATGGCGATTTTTTTAAAAATTAAAAAAATTCTTGCATGTTTTTTGCTTATAACATGTAGGGTTTTTAACCAAATTTAACGCCAGTTTCAGAAAAATTGTCAAAATGTAGTAAAAATAAAATAGTGCAATTGGAATAAAAATATATTTATATATTTAAGGAAATATGGGCAGTTGTATAAAATAATTTTTATTTGCGCATGCGCGAAAGATAACAATTAACTTTTTACATAATTTAATAGTCAACTCTATGGAGCAACTTATATAAAAAAAAATTAGTCAAATATCGTAAAAATTCAGAGAGATATCGGCGTTAGAGTGAGCTGTTTTTTAGTTTCTCGCTAAAACTCGCTGAATGATAAGGGATTGTCCACAAATTGTTATTTTTAAGTTATCTGACAGCATTCGGAGCACGTTTTTTGAAAAAGCCATTTAATTACACTTTACTGTTATGATTTGGAAGGTTTTGACTCTAAACTACGATGAAAAGGAAAATATAGCCAATGCATTGACTACATTTACGTTAATTGTAGAGTTTATGGCAATTTTTTTTTTAAATTTAGCCCAATAAGCAAAACACTCTGCAGTAACTTCTATCGTATATATATGTATTTTCTGTATACACGTAAGTTGTACGACAGTGTAAAGATAATAAACTAAAATATAAGATATATTATACATTTTTCATGAGTTATGAGTCAATAAATTGCAATTTGATTTTTATAGATATATTTCAATTAGCTTTTTGAGAAATTACGTTTTGCGTATGGAATTTTCAGAGAAAACTGCATTTTACATAAAATACATTTATTTAACTGAAACATTTACTTTACTATTTTAAACTTTATTTAACAGTTATTAACAGTTATGTGTATTGGAAATTTACAGTACTTATCGATCAAGGTCTTTTATTTTTGTGCCATATATATCTTAAAGACAGTTTTGGCAGTTTTTGTACGGAGGGAAAAAGTTAACGCTGAAACGTTTGGCACTTCCGGTTTCATTTACAGCTATCAAGTAATTTTTAAATTCTGATAACATACATTATTTTATAGTACAACAAATGTAAGAGCAGATTCGGAAGAGTAAAAATGTGGGCTTTAATAAAATGTAATGCAAAGAAAACGAAAATATTAGAGAAAAATCTCATTTTAAACGTAATCAGATATCCTAATTTGTATTCAATTTTTCCTTTTTTATTGATACTTTACTTCTCCTTGTAAAACCAGCATAATGAGCTTATTCGAATACAAAAAGAGTTATCAAAATCAAAGCATCCATTTCAAAACAAATAATTGTCATTCATTAAACAGTATATGGACAATCGCCATTGGACACCCCTTCAAAACACTTTGGAACGTCCATACACGTCATACACTGGTCAGATATGGTATAAAAAGACGTTGAAAGGTTAAAATATTGTCAGAGCAGCTACTGCAGTGAATATGGACAAACGATGTGAACTTAGTGCGGAGGAAAGAGGAATGATCATTGGAGCTCACAGATTTGAGCATTCAATATCTGATATTTCTAAAAAAATTCAGATACCCCGCTCCACAGTTAGCGATGTGGTTATTAAGTGGAAACGAGAGGGTGTTATAATATGTCAATCCCGACCCGGTAAACCGAATAAATTGATAGATCGGGACCGTCGATGCCTAAAACGTGTAGTGATATCAAATAGAAAGGCTTCCTTAGAGGCGATTGCAGGGGAATTTCGATCGTCTGCGACTAATGATGCAAGTGATCGTACCGTCCGGCGGGAGATCGTGGCACTTGGTTTTCATGGCCGAACAGCAGTTCACAAGCCAAATATCACACATATCAATGCAACCCGTCGATTACAGTGGTGCAAGCAAAAACGACACTGGTCAATAGAAAAATGGAAAAACGTCCTATGGAGCGATGAATCGCGCTACCAGTTTTGGCAGTCAGACAAACGATTTTGGGTGTGGCGAATGCCTGGCGAAAGATATTTATAGAACTGTGTCGTACCCACAGTGAAATTTGGCGGAGGTGGGATCATGGTATGGTCCTGCTTTTCATGGCATGGTCTTGGTCCTCTTGTTTTAGTTTCTGGGAGTTTCTGGGAGTACAAAACAATTCTGGACAATTCAGCGCTACCAACATTATGGCAACACTTTGGTCTTGGCCCATACCTGTTTCAGCATGACAATGTCATACAGCAAGTGTTGTTAAGACGTGGTTTGAGGAAATGGGTGTGGAAAAAGCCCAGACCTCAACCCTGTGGAACACCTTTGAGATGAGTTAGAGCGCCGATTTAGAGCCAGGCCAACTCGGCCCAAAAACACCACGGAATTGTTTGCTACTCTAAAGGATGAATGGAGCAAGATTCCTGCAGAAACATATCGAAAATTGGTAGAAAGTGTTCCTCAGAGAGTCGCAGCAGTTATTGTGGCGAAGGGTGGCCCTACACGATACTAAAGTCGTGCTGAGTCCCATTTAAATTAATAGTATGAGGCGCAATAGCATAGCAGTTTAAAAATTAAAGGGGGGGGGGGAGTGTGGTTCAATAAGTTTCTAACTCAGTTTTCTCAAAATAACTGCAAAACTAAGAAAATCAATTAATGATAGAGCTTCTTATTAATAAGAAAATATGTAGATTAATTAATAATTAATTTTATTCATAATTAAAAATGTGTTTGCGCATTATTTCAAAGTAAACATTAAGAATTATATTCAGTTTTAACCTGTTTGGTCCCTGGTCACCCATACGGGGACCTCTATTCTTTTACTTATAAAAACTAAATTCTCCGATTTTTTTTTACATTTTCACATCAATTCTTGATAGCTGAATGTTTTTTGCGTTCAAAGCAAACGAATAAGTGGCAGCATCTAAGCTCATTCTCACATAAAATAAATGTTATTTTCACCTGAGTTTACAAAATGCCTAAAAATTCCCAAACGTCAGTATGACCAAGAAAGTGAGAAATTTTCATCATCTTTTTCAATAAAAAATTTTGAGGATTTGTAGATTATTTACTTCTATAAAGCTCTTAAATTTGTGATTGCGTTAATTTAGGTTAATGGTTATTAAATTGATGTTTTAACGGGGTTTAGAGTTTTAGATCCATATTTTTGAACCTAAATTACTAAGCTCCTAAAGGATCAATTTCAGAAATGATATATTTTTCTGTCGTTTCCGTTCATTTTGTTTGAAAAAAACCCAATGAATAAACATTTGTATTATTATTTTAGCTTCGGAACTGAAGAGATTAAGTATTTTGAAATATTACAACGGGGTACAGAATATATATTTCATTAATAATACTGAAAAAATAAGAAAAACTGATAAAAAATGAAAATACACTTACAAATTTATGGCATCATAACATAAGTGCGATTCACTAAAGTTGCGTTGAAAATGGATTCAGCATCCACTCCCCCCCCCCCCCTCTTACCCTTGAGCAGCAGAAATGTCTAAAAAATACAATGCTACGGATTTTCAAAAAATATCCATTTTTTCTGAAATAGTCTAAATTTCTTGCAACATTACAAGAATTCTGAAAGCGAGCAGGTATATTATTCGCAATGTGCATGAAAAAAGGGACAATGAGACGCATTCCAAAACAATAGAAACTTCTTTATAAAAGAGATAAAATGCTCTAAATCATTTTGTCGTGGTTTTAAAATATCTTTTTACTTTCTTTCAATTAATAGAATTTAAAGTTAACTTTAAAGGAGAGAGGTTATAAATCCTTGACCCCCCCCCCTCTCCCCGGCTTTAATACGGTCCTAATGACAGGGCTACCAAGGGTCAGCTAGGTGGGGAGGCCTACCAAATGGCTTAAGCACTCACAAGCCCCACCCAGCGGTTTCCATCTACTACCGCCGTCACCACACACACACACACACAAAATAATAATAATAATAATAATAATAATAATAAATAAAAGGCCCGAAGGGGCCTACAGGAAAGCCAATTGAGAATATTAAGATTAAATACAACATAAGTACAATATATACACGATGGAAAGCCCAATTTTTACTGGGCGTTTACGAGAGAAATTTAGATATTTGTAATTAATAAGATCATGAGATAATAGATAATAGGATTTTTAAACTTGTTGGAGCGGCAAAAGCTCAATTACTCTGCCAAGCTGGGCGTTCTGCAAAAATACAATAAAAGCTACGTATATGTATACTAAATTAGAAAGAGATTCATAATTTTAAAAATAATGTAGAATATAAAAAATAGGTAAAATAGTGACTAATTATGATAAATATTATATAATTATATACACACACAAAAGTTCAAAAGCCTATTGTTCTTGCAACAGTTCAATTATAGTTCAATCGTGTTGTTTGTGGCTAAGAGTTTATTTTGAATTGGTGGTATCTGTCTATTTGTTAAGATACGTTCTCATCATCATCTATAAATGAGAAAACATTTTGAAACAAATAATGGTTGTTTTCTAAAACTTTCATACATTCAATTATCTTTTGACAAAATGATGGATTTGACAAAACCACTGAGAACCACTGAGACAAAGAAATTTTTGGAGATTTTCTTATATGGTAATATGATGTAAGGGTACAGTTAAAGATATAATGCAATGATGTAGCTCGCTGACCGCATACACATAATGGAGAAGGAACCCTGTCAAATTTATAAAGATATGATGAAAATGGGCCTTGGTTAGTGGCAAACAGAAAAAGATTTCTATGCAGCAGAATTCTCTTTTCCGAGACTTTTGGGGCTAAAGCGTATGTGTACCGTCCTGTGGTACCATAGTCCCAGCGAGTCTGCCATTGTTCGTGTAGAGATGATTTTAGAAGCTTCTTCAAGTAAGAAGGAGGGTTGGAAAAGAATTTGTATTTGGCATGTGATGTGGCTTTGGTTGCTTCTTTTGCCAAAGAATCTGCATGCTCATTCCTCACATTACCCACATGTCCACGGACCCATTTAAAGAAGATCTTTTTTCTTGTTTCTTGGAGTAGTTTGATAATTTGTACTGCGATGAGATTTTTTGAAAAAACATCTTCTATTGCTAAGAGACTTGAGAGATTGTCCGAGTGTATTAATACTTCTTTATGAGGGGAGTTCCTAATCCACAGCACAGCCTCTTCTATGGCCAGGAGTTCTGCCTGAAAAACAGTATTTTCTTTACTTAACTTAGTTTGATCCTCGTGGATTAACTCTCCTCTCTGATATACACAGAAGGCATATGCCGTTTCGTCTTCCATCTTGGAACCATCCGTATAAATGTTTATTTCTACATGTGGAGTATTTTCTGGATCTATTTGAAAGAAATATTCTTTAAATGGTTCAACTTGATCTGACTTCATTTTTGGTTGGTAAAATATTGGTTCTTGATTTCCTGTCGGGATTCCAAGACGTAAGATTCTTCCTGTTGTTGCTATATATTCAAGTTGAAGTGCCAAGGGTGGAATACCTGTTAAAACACAAAGGGCATCCGCCGAAGTTTTTCTGTAGGCACGTGAAACTAATAACAGGCATTGGTGTTGTATTGATGAGATCAGACAAAGCTCATGGGCTTTGCTTATCCGGAGAAACCAAGTTGCTGCAGCATACGTGATTTTCTTCTCCAAGATACTATTGCACCAAATCTTCAGAATTAATTTGTTTACCCCTCCGTAAGCTGAGGCAAACTTCAATAGGTCTTGCGAAAGTTGTGTAATTTCCTGCCTTTTCTTTCGTAAATGGGAGAGAAACGACAACGTACTATCCAGAACGATACCTAAGTATTCTAAAGTTGGCTCACTTTTTAATGAATGGTTGTCAATTTTGAGTGTTGGAGCTCTTTTCAAAAATTTTGGTCTTCTAAGGTGGAGAACTTTACATTTATTGTAAGATATTTTCATGTTGTGATTTGACATCCACCTACTAATATAATCTAAGATGTCCTTTCCTAATTTTTCTAATTCTCGCCTTGTTTTACCATTTAATATAATTAAAATGTCATCTGCATAAGCTATTATTATGTAACCTAACGATTTTAAATGGCGTAAGAGAGCGTTTAGGAAGATTCTCCATAGGAAGGGCCCAAAGCATGAACCTTGTGGGCACCCCTTCCTAAACCAATGAATTTCTTGTGCTAGCCAATTTGGTTTCGCTCCTCTGTGAGATAAAAAGGATTTCAGGATATTAACATATGGCTCCTCTAATCCTAAAAATTCCAGTTCTTGGATTGTTACGTCCCAAGGTAAGTTGTCAAAAGCATTTTGGATGTCTAATGATATTAATGAAATGTAGTTGTTTTCTTGTTGAAGTAAGTCAATTGTTGAGAGAACTTCTTGTATCGCTGATTCAGCCGATTTACCCTCTAAGAATCCGTGTTGAGAACTCTGTAGAACTGTCGAATTTCGAAAATGATAATTTATTCGTTTTAATAATAATTTTTCAAAAATTTTCCCCAGAATTGGAAGTAGAGTTATTGGTCTTTATGACTGAGCAGATTGTGGGTCCTTACCTGCCTTTAGAAAAAAGGCTAGTTCTCCAGTTATCCAACTTTTTGGGAAGTAATTTAAGTTTAATAGAGTATTGTTTAAATGTGGAGTTTTTTTTCTTTAAAGTATGGTCACAGGTTTGTGTTATTATATTTATAAAGTTGTCGTACTCTTTTTCGAATGCCCCCGTCGTTTTTATATCCTGGAAAGTTATATTATTTTCTTGCAATGATTTAGAAAATTTTCTATTGAATTTTTTCAATGAGACATTCTTTGTCCGATATCTACGCTTTGGAAGCTTCGGGGTTTGGATACCCATATACAAGGTTATCAGCCTGTGGTCACCGTAGTGCATATCATCCTCAACAGTCCATAAGGAAACTTTACGGAACAGTGGGAAGGATGCTAGTGATACATCTGGCCAACCTTTCAAATGCGTGGTTTCAAATGTTGGTTTTGAGAAAGGATCATTTAGGACTAATAATTGCATCATATTGAGATGATTGATGAGGTGTTGTCCTTTTTCGTTATCATTCTCATACCCCCACAGGACACTATGAGCATTCAAATCACCCAGCAACAGAAGTTTTGAACTCATACCCGACGTGTTCGCCCAATCTTGTAGATCTTCTTTTAAATTAGCCGATGGTGCGGAATACTGACTGCCTATAGTTATTTGTCCTTCTGTTGAGGAGATATTCACGAAGACTGAGTTATCATTTTGTTGAACTCTTATATGTTGTAACGATGTATCTATGATTATTATTTGGCAATTCTTTTTTTTAAGAGTAGCAAGGAAGTCCTGAGGGAAGGCCATGTGGTCTTCCTTTGACTATATTGGAGTCCTGTATGCATGCTATTTTGTAGTCTTCTTGAATTAAGAATTGAAGGAGTGAAGCTGTTGCACTTTTATTCTTTTGAAGATTAATCTGTGCTATTATAAAGGATGATGATATTTGATTAGTTGTTGAAGGTACTTGCATGTTTTGATGATGTCCTTGCGGAGAAGAGTTTGAGTCCGAGAGATGAGAAATTTGAGTAGAATTTGGAAATGAAGGTGAGTTTGAGTTTTTGTTTGTATTTGATGAAACGATTTTTGTATTGTTTAGTTGGTTGAATGTGGAGCAGATACATTTATGAAGGTTTTCCTCGATTGAAATCGAAGTTTAAATAATGGACAGACAATTGATGCAGCATATTTTCTTAGGATTTTCTTTATTTGGGCAAGTTGTTGTTGTGTGATTATACGCAAATAGCACACAACAAATAGCACAGGCAGCTTCAAATCTACAGTTGTTACCTGTATGCCATATCGTTGGCATTGCGAGCAGCGGATTATTGGGCGATAATCCGCAACTTTACAGGAATTAAATCCAATCAGGATACGGCCTTGCTTCGTCAGATGACGGGCGTAATTGATATCTAAATCCAGGACCAAATGGTAAATTTGTCATTTTTCTCGGTGAATTTTTTTATGTATCGCTATTGGGATTTCTCGATCATAATCTTTCAAGATTTTCTCTGTGACTTCTGGTTGAGTAAATAAAGGGATTCCAAGAACAATTATCTTCTTAAAATTTACAGTTTTGTACGTTAATTCAGTGATATCTTTAAGTCTTTCAATTCCTTCTATTATTCGGAGGGTTTTTTCAGTATTTTCTTCACTGTTGGATCTTATAATTAAGGTGTTTCGATCACGAGCTGTTTCACAGTAAATTTTAGGGAGGTCCGGTATGTTCTTTGTCCCCGTATTAAGAAGATTTCTAATTGTGTGGAGTGAAGTTTTTGTTGCCTGTGTCTTCTTTAAAAGTATGGCGGATTCAGAGGTGGTTTTTGGATTTTTATAAACCGCACTGATTTTCTCTGAATACAGAGGTTTTGATGATAGTGAATGTTGTTGACTGACCGTTGGGATTTTCTCTAATGGGCTTTGAAACGAATTTTTTAAGAATTCTGTATTTGCTTCAATTGAATGTAATTTTGGGTTGATATCTTGAAGTATAGATTCATCTATCACCATTTCTCTTATTGAAGGGAGTCCTCCTTGTGACCTTTTTGGGGACTGGGTATATAATTTTTCTTTTAACTCTTTAATTAGTTGATTCTTTTCTTCTATCGTTAGGTGGAGATTAGAAATTTCTTTCTCTTTTAAGTTCAAAATTCCTGCTTCATATTTGTTGGACAATTCATTGTATGATTTCAGAGAATCTATCTCCCGAGTTCGTTCTTGAATTCTATTGTCTTTTTGTTGTATATAAACTTCAAATTCTTGCTTTCTGTCTTTTAATTCTTGTTTCAGGTCGATTGCCTTGTTGTACCACTCTCCCTTTTCGGTTGTTATTTGTTTTAGGTCTTGGGATTGTTGAGATGCGTTTCGTAGCTGATTTTCAATGATTTGGATGTTTTTTTAATTAATTGCCAATATTTGTCGACTTCTTTACTGGATCCTGTTTCGTGTGATTTTAGAAGACCATTGTGAATTTCAAGCAGCTCTGTTATTGAAAGTGTCTTCGCTACTTCTAGGTTAAACTTCATTACATTTTTATTTGTTGGGGTTGTCTTTAGCGCTTGTGAAGATTGACTGGAGTTTTGTCGTGTACGCTTTAGAGTGGATTTATTTGACCACTTTGTCTCCAGATTTAATAGTGGAAGTCTGTCCGGTGTCGAATTCGATCTCGGTTTTGATGATTTTTTTAGTGAACTTTTAATTCCATACAAAGTTTCTGTTTTGGAAGAGTTATTCAAATACTTATCACTTTCTTCCATGTCCAGGCCGGTAACTAGAGCATACTTGTGACTATATATTATTTTGAGTTCGTTAAGTCACCACAATAGAACAATTCAAAATATGTAAACTTGTATCATAACATAGATTCATTCATTTTATATTATGTTAAAACATATAGCCCAAGTAATAAAGATAGTTGATATTGTTTTAACGGATCGTTCTGTATAATAGATTATTGTAAAAGTAAACGATAGATTGAGGTATCACTAGGTCCCCACCGTATATCGTAGAAAGAAAGGAATATAGATAGGAAAAAGTAAAAACCAATAGCCTTGACTATCGTAAATGACTTAGTGAAAAGAAGGTGATACTTTTGCTGAAGGACAATTTTGAATATTAAAATAAATAAAATAATATAAGTAATTGATAGTGATAGTCTATTATTTGCCAAATGAAGAAGGGGGAAAAAAGAGGATAGTTTCCTGTGCTTATTGAAGCTCATGTACATGTAGAATGAAGATATAAATATATATAAATATTAAACTAGTAGATTATAATATCTACACATGTATACCAGATAATTAAAAATTAGTTTGGAGCACATACACAAAACTTTTATTCACTAATTACAAAATGATACACTTAGAGTACCGATCCATCTCCCATAGGCAGAAAATGAATGGCTGGTAGAAAAAAAAAATGCGCGCCATACAAAATGGTTCCCAAAACCCCCCAACCCAAATAAAATAATAGTTGTTATGTAATTATATAATTAATGAGCAGCGACCAGAACTGCAGTTAGAGCTTTAGTTGGTGGACAAGAACTTGAAACTTTATAGCATGTTATAACAAATATGAGATACTCCACCGTAAATTGAAGTCCTGGCCGCACTTGAGCTAAAAACGCTATAAGAAACTGTTGTGGGAGCCCGGCACGAAAAGAGGGAGAGGCGCTGGGAGGAACTGGACATCTAAATTAATCAGAAAAGTATGAATGATGTACATAATTGAATAGGTTATAATTCCCTATATCCCCCCCTCTGTCTTTTTTTTTCTTTTCCATTTTTTTCCCTTTTTTCCCTATTCTTCCCTTTTTTTCTTTTTTCCTCCCCTTTTCCCTTTTTTCCTTTACTGCAACCCCTCTCTCTCTTTCTTTTTCCCTTTTTTTTTTCTCTTTCTCTTTCCTTCCCCCTATTCACATTCAATCATCTATCTACTTCTCTTTTTTTTCTTTTTCCCTTCCTTCCCTTTTTCTTTTATATATATATATATATATATTTCTTCCTTTCCCCCTTTTTCCTTTTTTTCCTTTCTTCCCTCTTTTTTCCCCTCTTTTTACTTTTTTTCCCTTCCTCCCTTTATTCCTCACATACATATATATAACCAGTAATAGTAAATACCTATATTGTAATAGTCAAAGGAGAAGTGGAATTGGCCTGGGGACGCCCCTAGTGGCTAAAAAGAGAATGAAAGTGAGAGTTACTTCTAAAAATGAAGAGATTATTCCCAGACCTTTAAAAAGATATGTGACAAGGGATACTTAGTAAGAGAAATCAAAATTTAGGAAGATAGCGCCCCCTATTGTTTGTAAAAGGTAGCATTGCAATAGATGATGATGTAATTGAGCAGCCTCTGTCAAACCCATCAAGCGGCTTTAATTCAAGTAACCTTAAAGAATTATACTATATAATATGAAAAAAAAAATTGAAACGTGCCACCTATAGGCCAAAAGATGAAGCTAGATAAAAAAAAAAAAAAAAAGGATCCTGGAATTGAGAAGCACAGGCCGAGACCTTTAAAATGACATCTCACACTATGGAAATGGTAAAACATTTTGTGAAAGCCTCCCCCCTCCTCCTCCATCGTCCCCCCTGATAAAGATAGAATAAAATGGGGCTTGCCAAAAGAAACCCTGTACCCAAAATAGTCCGAATAGGGAAGGCGAGAGCCTAAACACTAGATTAAGGGGGAGAAATGCAATTGAAAAAAAAAACTGGTGCAGGGAAGTAAATTGGCTCACAAAGGGTTAAAAACTTAGCAATCAAAGGAGATACCCACAATGCTCCACTAGGGATAAAAATATTAAAATATTTAAATTGTGGAAACATTTAGAAAAAAAAACCGTAATAATAATGGCTACTAAGTGCGCAACGGTGACAATACTGATGGAGTATAAAAGGTTTATAGAAATAACTGGTGTAAAAGTACTACTTAATTGCGCTACAGTGATGCTTGAAACATTCATCCGACAAAACGTTTAAATAAACGTTAAGACATTCATGCTACAAAATAGACTCTACAACCCCGTACCTGATAATGCTACCCGACATCCATAAATATCCGTAACACAATGTAAGATAAGTATCCAAAATCAATTAAAATTAATCATTAAATAAAAGTTATAATATGTGTCGGACAATACCATCCGACAGCCAAGTCGAACCCACAATGCATCATACCTTATGTTTTCATTATTAACTTTAAAAGGTACTATAACACTCAAGACAGTAAAATCTGAAAGTTTTAACCAATCACATCCACTTCTAACCACAGTTTAAAGCAGAATATATATGTCTAATTCCGTTATAGAGGCAATCAAGGAAATTATTCTTATAGTTGCAACTAAACTTTCAGAAATCAAATAGCCTTTTGTGATAATAGTCATCCACCAACCATATAAACGCGAAAGAATAAAAATTTCCAAATTGCAAATGCTAATTAAAAATTCTTAAGCATAAGATAAATGAAAAAACTTCCACAGCTAATAAATTTGAAATTTAAAACTATATAAAAAGCATAAAAAGTCTTCAAAAAGAGCAATATTAAGAGTTAAAAATTACGTTTAAAAAAGTAAACAACTTAATGAAAACCTATGGGAAAATGAAAAGTAAAAATCGAGAAGTGACAATCAAATAACAAATTATTAATTACAGTTGCGGGCCCCACGGGATTAAGATAATTGTAAACGGGGGAAGCTTAATGTTCAGACTAACCGGACTAAGCAGTAGGGGAAAAAAAGTTGAATGAATATCTTTTAACGTTAAGAAAAATGTAAACACTGTAATGCTAATCCCATGGAGCCTCCATCTTGTTTCTGTCCCAAAAAGTCGAAAAGAACACATTTTAAAATGCACGGTGATATGAGAAAACTTTGAGATAACTTAAAAAAACTACATACAAAACTGATCTACAGGAGTCAGTGTGCACAAATCGACTGATCATTTCAAGAAAATAGTAAGTTATAGTATATTTTAATGCATGTCAAATATGGTAACTATTGAAAATGGCTCCAATACTATAAAATGTACATGAACTTCATATGTTTAAAACATCATAAGTATTTGAGATAATCACACATAATAGGTAACTTTGGAAAACTAACAGTCTATAGAGTCCTAATCTATCAGTTAATTACATTTTATATACAGGGTAAAGCACAGGAAACAATGAATAGGTGGCTAATGCCTGGTTCATTGGAGATATGAAAAAGAAAGTTAGAGAAAGTTTAATGAATTATGTCTCCGGAACCCCTACACATATTCACACTTATCATATACCAAACTAAAGAGCATAAAGAGTATAAAAGAATGATATACAGTACAAGGACCTAGCTTACCCCACTCCTGTAAAAATTAGCCAAACATCGGGAGCTCACGCTGATCCATCTTCTGACGCCGGAGACAAGTCTGGCAGGGCTACCAATAGCAATTATTTTATATCCAATTTTCATTATTATTTTCAAAAAAAATAAATTTAGTATTATATCTCTAATACGCATGTTGTTAAAACGCATGTGATTTTTTTTTATTTTGAGAAAGTGCCACGAGATAGAATAAAAAAAAATAGTCACCTGTGCCAGCTCTGTAATGAGGTGTCTTGTGACAAATCGCCATCTGTACGTGCTGGTTTTCCAAGGACAACTAAACTGTCAATAAACAATGAAAAATAGCATACAAATTAAGATATCTGACTACATTTAAAATGCGACTTTTGTCTACAATTTCGTTTTCTTTGTATTACATTTTATTAAAGCCCACATTTTTACCCTTCCAAATCTGCGCTTGTATTTTTTGTACTATAAAAAAATGTAAGTTATCTGAATTTAAAAACTACTCGGTAGCTGTAAATGAAACCGGAAGCGCCAAACGTTTCAGCGTTAATTTTTTTCCTTCGTACAAAAACTGTCTTTAAGATATAAACGGCACAAAAATAAAAGACCTTGATCGATAAGTACTGTAAATTTCCAACTACTAAAAAACAACTTTTCAAAAGTAAAAAAAAAAAACCAAGCAAAAAAAAATAAATAAATAAAAAAGGAAAGGAAAGAAAAGAAAAAAGGAGAAAGTTGTGGCTAAAATATAGTGTGATATCAAATTTCCAAGCTTATATTATGGTACTTATTTAACATTTTGTATTAAACATTTACCATACGTAAGTCGAGTACCTAAGTATGCGTTGATAGAAAGCATTTTCTCCTTTACTAAATACATTATAACGTGTTTCTGAAAATTAATTTTTTTTAATTATGCATGATGGGCTTGTCGGCCATCTTTCCATATTTTACACAAATTTCTAAGCACAAAAGTACATTGCTAAGATCGGAAATTCGAAATTGTTACTAAAGCAAACATTTTATGCTTTTAATTTATGGAAATGAGTGCTTAGAAATTTGTGTCTTAAAATAAAGTTGAATCAACTTCAGGTTTCATCTTATGATTCTTTTTTTTCGGAGGGGGTTAATTAATTAGTTAAAGCAGTAAAAATCAATTTGTTTTTTCAAAATAAAAGACTTTCTTAATTTATCTGTCTGCAGCCAAAACTAGAAGTTCAAAATTCTTAATAATGCAAAGATATATCGAGCTTGTCTGCTTAGAAATTTGTGTAAAATATGGAAAGATGGCCGCCAAGCCCATCATGCATAATTTAATAAAAATTAATTTTCAGAAACAAATTATGATGTATTTAGTAAAGGAGAAAAGGCTTTCTATCAACGCATACTTACGTACTCGACTTACGTATGGTAAATTTTTAATAAAAAATGTTAAATAAGTACCATAATATAAGCTTGGAAATTTGATATCACACTATTTTTAGCCAACACTTTCCCCCCCCCCTTTTTTTTTTCTTTTTCTTTTTTGCTTGACTTTTTTTTTTACTTTTGAAAAGTTGTTTTTTAGTAGATATCAGTTCTTTTTTTAAACAGATTATATATAATTGAAATAATTCTTTTCGCTAAAATTAGTCCTTGTATAGCCTTTATAAGCAGGGAACAAACACAATAGCATACATTTTGTTTACCTATCATTCGTTTTTTAGAGTAATTAATAATTTAAAAGTAAGGAAAGTCAATTTCTTCTTTCAAAGTATCAGTGTTTCTCAATTTATATCTCCTTAAAATTTTCTATGAATGATGAAAATTTAGTAAAAATTAAATAGAGTCAAAATAAAATATATATTTACAGTTAGTCTGCAAGTTAATTGTTTGTTCTAACTTTTTTTTGCTGACGGTTTTGCCAAAATAAATTTACCTTTACAAATACCTACGGATAATCCGAGAATGAAGCACCGCAGGCATCTAAAGAATCGAAGATCTATCTAAAGAAGTAAATCTAGCAATTCTAGACATGATGATGAAACATTTTTGATAAAAAATCTAAAAATTTAAAGTTATAAACTATACATATAACTTCATCTTCATTTAGATCGTGTTATAGAAAAGAAAGAATAAATATGTCATTTTACTCAAGTCTGTTTATCCATACCTATTTGCATAAATGTGAGAATATAATTTCGTATAAAAATTCCACTAAATTGATTATCTTTAATAGTCTATTTTTAAAGCCGCATAAACATTAGAATTAAATTTTTTCCAGTTAAAAATTGCCTGAAATCTATAGTCTTATCGGTCGTCAAATTTGTTTTATTTTTTTTAATACCCAGACACCTTTTCTAAACTCTGACAAAAGATCACAGAAATACTGAACTTATCCAAATACTTATATCTTTCTATCGTATTTCTTTTGTTGAGGGGAGGGGGGTGAAGAAGAGCGCTTAAGAACTTTGTTTTGTTCTTAGTATTCTGAATTAATCATTGAAAAGAGCTACCTACATAAGTATTGTTGCAGAATTTTCATTAGCTAAGAGTTGCATCAACTTAGACATCATGTGAATATATTAAATTACTTTTGTAAAATCCTAGATTGGAGCCATTGACATTTTCAGAGCATTTGCCTACATTTTAAACTTAAGTCATTTCTATTCATAAATTTTCTATACGAATTAAAGAAGTCGTTGTTTCCATGGCAACTGTACCTTTCGCTATTGTTTTTTGTTTGTTTGTTTGTTTTATTGAACACATATATATCAGATTATGTGGGGATCACGGCGGAATTCGAGCCCGCCCACACCTACTCTCTCAAGCGATTAGCGGCGTGGTGTCTTATCCACTCAGCCACGGTGGGCCACTATTGCTTTCTCTAACACCCAGATACTCAAATTTAACCAGCTGCCCTTAGAATCATGCTCATAACAGAGTACATTTATATGTAAGAGTGGTGACATATGCACAAGTCGTGTACTCATATTCAAGTTTTTGTCCAAAGTACGGTAACTCAGTTTTCAGTAATAGACGTGGAAGATTTCGATTAAACTAACGAGAAAAGTTAAAAAACATTGGCTTTCTCATTTGATTTTATTTAAAATTGTCTTAACCAACCAAAGTTAATGTGCGGGATCCAGATACAGTTTTCTCTATTAGTAAAATTAGATTGACCAATTAATAACCTCTATCCTTGCAGGCTTTTCGGTGTTTACTTCAAACATAAAAAAGTTTTCAAAAATGCAGGCTTCTGAATGATCAATCTCATCTCGCTAATAGCTTAAAATCTATCTTGATCCCGGCCTATTCAACGCCCTTTAAATATTCGAGAAAGCCTTGACACGCGTCAGGAAAATATCACACAAAGCAGGCAAAACAAAGAAGAAAAATCATTCATTGTCTCGTTCATATCCACGCGTCAATGAATGATTTTGTTCCTTTGCTTTGCCTGCTTTGTGTGATGTTTTCGTGACGCGTGTCAAGACTTTCTCAAATCTCTAGGGGGCGTTGTTTTATTTCACCATCATGAAGCTATAAAAGGAGAGGAGCAGACATGTCAATCTTCCCGTGTGAAAAACTACATAAAAAAACGAGTTCTTTCCCCCTCTTTTACCCTTTTCTCTCTTGATTTTGACCGATAGCAGCCCATTTAGTAGTCTCCAGTTCAAGATGCCTCTATATATGGCGGACGCAAGGGGGGGGGGGGTAGCGTGACCAATGGCATAACAGGCGAGTTCATGACGTTTAAAGTCACATGGAGTTGAATCATCTTTACACGATGATTAGTACAAAGCAGCGTTGTACATTTAAGGGATTCAATACTTCTGCGTTTTTTTTAAGTATTGCTGGAATATTCGATTTCTACAACATATAATCTAGACGTTATAGCGGAGTTATAGTTTCTAGAAGATGTAGTTTAAAAATCGGCTTATTAAAAATAGGTGCTAAGAAATTGTATCCCATAAAGGTTGAACGGGGCTGAACGACGAATGTCGATTACAGTGACATATGGTAATTCCAACGTAACTATTTCAAAAGAAAACGTTTCGATCAGAGAAGATCTAGAAAATGTTGCTCCTATCGACATTTGTCATTCAGTATTTTTCAATATTTATGGGATTCAATTTTTAGCACTTTTTAAAGCATTACTTTAATAGCCGGTTTCCACACTATGACCGTGATCTAGGTAGATTTTTCTCTGTTATCGTAACGAGATTGACCAATCAGAGGCCAGAATTTTTGCTAACTTTTTACTGTTTGCAAAAATGTACCTGGATCCTGGCTTATATTTCTAGACGCTATAACTGAGCTCAAGAATAGTAGAGAAAGCAAACTCCGTATTTTGATACATTAAGGCCGGGATCTAATTAGGAGCAAGTGTGTCTCTATAACGAAGTAGCGACATACGACCAATAAATGTTTATTGGTAATAGTGATAAAAACAAATCGTTAAAGTTCTTTGCGAGCATGCCATTATCGTTAGGCTAATGCATGTCGAATTATTTCCCTAGTCTAATAGAGATCCGCGTATCTTCTAATGGAGGATATTCCGAATATGGGTTCGAGGCTGAAAAAGTCACGTGGTACCATTAATTTACCCAAAGATTTTCTAACTGATAAGAAGGGAAACAGGAAACTACACTGATAAAATATTTCGTGAAAAATTACCTCTGTTCTTAAAGGTTCTTTATTTTCTGACCAATGAAAACGCTACATAAACGCCTATGAAGCGTTCTCATTGGTCAAAATACAGATAGCCTTTAAAAACAGACGTAATTTTTAACAATGTACTACTGCTTCCTCCTATGAACTGTTTCATTGGCTAGCGGGGATTTACATTATGTAGACGGAGCCTTCCCTTCTTTACGCTAGACGTTCTTGCCTTGACCATGTGATCATAACGTAGATTGAATATCCTGTATTCAAGAAAGCGGATTGCCGTACTTTCGACAAAAACTTG
Source organism: Maratus speciosus (assembly GCA_963932465.1). NCBI lineage: Eukaryota > Metazoa > Arthropoda > Arachnida > Araneae > Salticidae > Maratus > Maratus speciosus. The sequence continues at coordinate 27,754,967 of OZ010800.1, forward strand.
AAATGAGCATGCCTCTTGTGCATATATCACCACTCTTATGTATAAAGGCTCTCTGTTATGGTGTTGTTTCTGATACAGCGCCTAGAATACCTAGTGTGGAAATATCTATCCAAACAGCTCTAAAAATTTTTATCCCTTAAATGTGAGACGATACTGCTAAAATTTCAACTGTCGATCGCAGCGACATCTGCGGGATTTTCGTATTACTATTATTTCATTGTATAGAATAGCAATTTCTTGCAGTTGTAGAAAATATCCTGCAGATGTAGCTGCGATCTGCATATTGCAGCAGTATCATTGCACATTTAAGAGATACAATATTTTAGCGATTTTTTAAATATTACAGGGTTAGCCGATTTCAACACTATATATTCTAGGCGCTATAGTTTCTGAGCGCTGTTGGTTAAATTTCGATATTTGTGTTTTAGAGTGAGCAATAGAGAAAAGTACTAAAACTATTGAAACAACAACTTCTTTAATATTGAAATGTATAGCAAAGGAGTTCAGAATCAATGCCTTAAATAGTTTCGAATATGCACTGTTGTTATGACATCAATACCCTTCCTGGATGTGGAAATGCAAAATTGTGTTCAACATAATGGAGGATATTCCATTTACGTTTTGATCACGTGGTCAAGGTAAAAACTTCTAGCGTAAAGAAGGGAAGAGTTCGTAGACGTGTAATATAAATCCCCTCTAGCCAATGAAACAGCTCATGAGGCAAAGCAGAAGTATCTTCCCTTCTTATCATTTAGAAGTTCCTTGGGTGAATTACCGGTATCACGTGACATTTTTCAGCTTCGAACCCAGATTTGGAATATCCCCCATTGGCCGCAATCTAGATAGATTTTTCGCTGTTCGCGAAACGAGATTCATCAATCAGAAGCTTGCACTTTTGCGAACTTTTCGCTATAAAAATCTATCTGGATCCCAGCCTAGGTTTCTGTAAACATTGCACTTCATCCATGGCACTAAGAAAATGACTCAAAACTTTTATGACATAGGCCGGGATCCAGAAACAGCAAAAATTCTCAAACATACTGGCTTCTGATTGGTCAAACTCATTTCGCTAACACCGAAAAATCTATCTGGATCTCGGCCATAGTTTTCTTCTATGAAATCAATGCAAAAGAATAATATAAAATAATAGTATAAGACTTCTGAAATGGTTTGGTGGGTTTATCGCTGTTTGGCATAATTTATAAACTTTAGAATTAATTAACAGTTTTTCGCTAATTAAGAATAGAAAGATTGTGTTTTTAAAGCTGAATTTTATAAAAGCTCATAGATTAAGTAAATATCTGTCCAAAAATGCAATCCTTACTTTTTTAAGTCCATTATTTATGTCTCTACCTCGATTGAAGCATAAGGTGTGACGAAGAAAATAAATCTGTTATTTTCAGTATCTCAACGTTATTTTAAAAAATCTATATCTCTGTTTGTAATTAATTTATGAGGATGCATTTGATCTCAAATTGAAGATCTTTTCCATTATGTCCTTCTGGTTTTGGTTTTATTTTTCTGCGGGGATTGGTTCTTTTGATATGGGAAATTTTACGCTGGCATGTTTGGTCGATTTAACATGGAGAAGTTGTCCTTAGTATAATAAGCTGTTACGGTGTCTTGCGTTTTATTCTTGGCGTTTGTTTCTTTGGCGAGGTTAGCATTTTTTTTTCAGCTTGGCTTGGCAGAACGACCGTCCTGCTTGATTCACGTGACTGTTAATAAATATTAAATAAACTTTAAAATAGTGGCGTTAAATTTGGTTAAAAACCCTACATGTTATAAGCAAAAAACATGCAATATTTTTTTAATTAAAAAAAATCGCTATATCTCTATTAATATACATGCTATTCTTACACAAATGAATTCTCATATTGTAAAATGTCTGCTTATGTATATTCCATAGAGATAGATCATTTCGTGCATTTTATTTTACAGGGTGGTCCCAAGTATTATTTTTTTCTTTATTTTAAGTAAATATTATTTTAAATAAATGTTTCAGTTAAATAAATGTATTTTATGGAAAATGCACTTTTCTTCGAAAATTCCATACGCAAAACGTAATTTCTCAAAAAGCTAATTGAAATATATCTATAAAAATCAAATTGCAAGTTATTGACTCATAACTCATGAAAAATGTATAATATGTCTTAGATTTTAGATTATTATCTTCACCACTGTCATAGAATTTACGTGTATACAGAAAATACATATATATACGATAGAAGTTACTGCAGAGTGTTTTGCTTATTGGGCTAAATTTCATAAAATTTTGCCATAAACTCTACAATTTACGTAAATGTAGTCAATGCATGGGCTATATTTTCCTTTTCATCGTAGTTTAGAGTCAAAACCTTCCAAAACATAACAGTAAAGTGTAATTAAATGGCTTTTTCAAAAAACGTGCTCCGAATGCTGTCAAATAACTTAAAAATAAAAATTTGTGGACAATCCCTTATCATTCAGCGAGTTTTAGCGAGAAACTAAAAAACAGCTCACTCTAACGCCGATATCTCTCTAAATTTTTACGATATTTGACTATTTTTTTTAATAAGTTGCTCCATAGAGTTTACTATTAAATTATCTAAAAAGTTAATTCTTATCTTTCGCGCATGCGCAAATAAAAATTATTTTATACAACTGCCCATATTTCCTTAAATATATAAATATATTTTTATTCCACTTGCACTATTTTATTTTTACTAAATTTTGTCAATTTTTCTGAAACTGGCGTTAAATTTGGTTAAAAACCCTACATGTTATAAGCAAAAAACATGCAAGAATTTTTTTAATTAAAAAAAAAAATCGCCACATCTCTATTAATATACATGCTATTCTTACACAAATGAATACACATATTGCACAATGCCTGCTTATGTATATTCCGTAGCGATAGATCATTTCGTGCATATTATTTTACAGGGTGATACCAAGTATTATTTTTTCTTTAATTTTTTGTTGGCCCCCTAATTGGCCTCCTTATCAAATCGACGTTGATAAATATGAAGTCAAATGTGTTCTTTTTATTCCTAAAATTCCAGAAGAATCTGACAAGTATATTTTTAGATATTAGACAAAATGTCAAAAATTGAAAGATGCCGGTCATTAATGGCAATATAGTGTATATATATATATATATATATATATATGTATATATAGAAATATCTATATCTATCTATATATAAAGGGTGTTTCTAAACTCATGATACAAACTTTAAGGGTAGGTAGAGCAAACAGTAACAATAATTTATTGTATAGGAATGTATGGGAAAAGTGACGTATTAAGATAAAAATAACAGGGGGGGGGGGTGGCAGTTAGACCCCTTTTTTAATTTTCAAAATTTCTCATTCATACCAGAATTTTTTTATGCTATCCTTTTCTTAACATTTTATAATTACTTAATATTAAATTCTTCTTTGAAAGTTTTTGGTGTGAAACCTAATTTTTTTTAATTGAAAATAGAAATAGAAATAGAAATTTTTTGAAATAGAAATGGAATTTTTGGTTGATTCCACTGGCGGTAGAGGGCAGTAAGTGACTGGTCGCCGTTCTATACCACGCATTCAAGCAGAAAAAATCGCCATTTTTAATTGTGCTATCGTTCGTCATGGAAGACTTTACATATGCCGAAAAAGCCGACATGCATTTCATGTAGGGTCGTGCAAATGGCAACGCCAGATCTGCCCTACGCATGTATCAGGAGCAGTTTCCGCACAGAAAAATGCCTGATCATAGAATGATTCAGCGCTTACACCGTCAGCTTTCTGAAACAGATTCTTCTCACGTCACCAGACAGGAAACTGGACGAGAAAGATCTGTACGCAATGCAAGCCTGGAAGAAATTATTTTGAATTTTGTGAGTGAAAGGCTCGAATCAATTAAAACAGCTGTTGCACAGAATTTATGTGTGAGTCATCCGACCGTTTGGAGAGTGTTAAATGAAAATCGATTTCATCCCTTCCGTTTTCAACGTGCATAAAATTTTAATCCGGAAGACTATCTTCTGCCGTTCAACATTTGCCAGTGGGTTTTGCAGCAACATGCATTGCAGCCAGACTTTACTGCTCATATTCTATTTATAGATGAGGCAGTATTTACATGCGAGGGTGTGTTTAATGCGCACAATTTCCATCTTTGGGCAACCAATAAACCACATGCAACGCGGCCACATGCTTATCAACAACGATATTCTGTGAATTTGTGTATTGTTAATAATTATTTGATTGGCCCATACCTACTACCAAAGAGGCTGGATGGTCGCTGTTACCTTATTTTTTTGCAACAGTTTTTATCAGAACTGCTGTAAGATATTCCGATCGCCATTCGTAACGGGATGCGGTTTCAACATGATGGAGCGCCCGCGCACTTCACCACTGATGTGCGCAGTTACCTGAATGCCACATTTGGGACTTGATGGATTGGGCATGGTGGACCAGTTCCTCGCCACCACGATCTCCCGATTTATCGAGCCGTGATTTCTTTTTACGGGACATCTGAAGAATCTTGTTTATGAGACTCCAGTTGACTCAGACGAAAATCTAGTATCTCGCATATCCGAAGCTGCTGAACTTGTACGGGAAATGCCTGATATCTTCAAAAGTGTACGCCAATCGTTTCATCGGCGCTGCGAAGCATGTATCATAGTTGGTGGGCGCAATTTAGAACACTTATTGTAATATTATTGTATGCATTATTATTTACTTGTAAACTACATTGTAAATAAACATTTTATCTTTTTTATTCATGTATTTCGTTTATTAAGTTCACCAGTTTTGCGCTTTTTTTTTATTCAAAAATTTCGATTTCATACCAAAAACTTTCAAAGAAGAATTTTATTGTTAACTAATTATGAAATGTCAACAAAAGGATAGCATAAAAATTTTCTGGTATGAATGAGAAATTTTGAAAATTAAAAAGCGGCCAAATTGCCCCCTTGTGTTTTTACCTTAATGCGTCACTTGGTCCCATACATTCCTGTACCATAAATGATTGTTACTGTGTGCTCTACCTACCCTTAAAGTTTGCACCATGAGTTTAGAAACACCCTCTATATATGTATATAGTTTGCACTGTACGATGAACGCATTGAAGTGTTGCATGGAAGCATGTACGGTCGTTCAATAAAATAAAAATTATATTATGTATAAACTATTTTGTTGGAAAACAGACACATAGAGAAAAGATACTCGCCATTCGATTGGGAATTATCATTTCTTTTAAATGTATTTAAAAAAATCAAAACTTTAGAGACTAGAAATTGCATCAAACATTGAAATTTTCAACATGGAAAAAAAAAAAGACCTTCCTATCTTTCCTGTAATTTATCGGCAAATAGACAAAGAAAAAAAACAATATTAGTGCATCGATTAGGAATTAGGTTTTTTTTTTTTTTTTTTTTTTTAGTTATGTGTTAAATAATGAAAACTTATGAGATGTCTTCATCTAGAAATTGCATCATACTTTAAAATTTTAATCACGAAAAAAAAAGACTTTCTTACCTTTCCTGTATTTTATCGGCAATTGACACAGAAAACTAGTATGTTGTGGCCATCACAAAACTTTCTTCTATATAAATCACGTCAATTAAATCATTTAAATAGTAAAAGAAATTACATCAATTTAGAACCAATTCGTATCAAAGTATGCCTGAATTTGAAGTTTGATGAAAATTCCTGCATTACTTATTGAGATAGAGCTGTAGGGGAAATTCTGAAAAAATGCAGCATAGCAGCGCCACCTGCTGAGCGATTTGCACCAAAACACATTCAGCACTAATTCATATTAAGGTATACCGGAATCTGAAGTTTGATGAAAATCGGTGCATTACTTTTGGAGCTAGAGCTATTGTGGAAATCACAAAAATGCAGCACAGCAGCGCCACCTGTTGAGCGATTTACACGAAAAGGTACAAAACATCAATTCATGTCAAGGACTAACTGAATCTTAAGTTTGATGAAAATCCGTGCATTAGTTCTGGACATTGAGCTATTGTGGAAATCGTGAAAAATGCTGCATAGCAGCACCACCTGTTGAGCGATTTACACCAAAACATAAACAGCACTAATTCATATCCAGGTATACCTGAATCTGAAGTTTGTTGAAAACCCAAGCATTAGTTCTTGAGATAGAGCTATTGCGGAAATCTCAAAAATGCAGCATAGCAGCGCCACCTGTTGAGCGATTTACACCACAAGGAGCAAAACGTCAATTCATGTCAAGCACTAACTGAATCTGAAGTTTGATGAAAATCCGTGCATTATTTCTTGAGATTGAGCTATTACGGAAATCGTGTAAATGCTGCAAAATGCAGCATAGCGGCGCCATCTGTTGGGCGATTTGCACCAAAACGTTACCAGCACCAATTCATATCAAGGATTAACGGAATATGAAGTTTTATAAAAATCCGTGCATTAGTTTTTGAGATAGAGATTTTGCGGAAATCCTGCAAAATGGTTCATAGCAGCGCCACCTGCAAGGCGATTTACACCAAAAACTAATCAGCACCAATCTATATCAGGGACTACCTGAATATAAATTTTTATTAAATTCCGTGCATTAGTTCTTGAGATAGAGCGCCCACAAAATTTGTGTCACATACAGACAGACAGACAGACAGACATTTTGTAAAAACATGTTTTTTGGATTCTCTGACCCATAAAACGTGTAAATCCGTCGAAAATTGGGATTCGAAAATTTTCATGAAACCAATACTTTCTTGTCAAGATAGAAGAAAATAAAAAAACGATATCAGTCATTCAATTAAGAATTACGTTTTTTTTTTTTTTTTTTTTTTTTTTTTTTTTAGTTTTGTGCAAAAAATTAAAACTTTTGACACTTCATCTAGAAATTGCATCTAACTAAAAAATTTTCGACACGAAAAAAACAAAAAAGTACTTTTTTATCTTTCCTGTATTTTATCTGCAAATAGACATAGAAAGAAAACCATATTAGTGTTTCGATTTAAAAGTATTATTTATATATATATATTTTTTGGTTATGTGTTAAAAAATTAAAACTTTTGAGACTTCTTGATCTAGAAATTGCATCATACTTTAAATTTTTTAACGCGAAAGAAAAAGACTTTCCTATCTTTCAAGTATTTTATCGGCAAATAGACACAGAGACAAACGATATTAATCGTTCAATTTGGAATTATGTTTTTTATTTATTTATTTATTTATTTTTATTATTTTTTTTTAGTTATGTGTTAAAAAATTAAAACATTTGAGGCGTCCTCATCTAGAAATTGAGTCATACTGTAAAATTTTCAGTATGAGCATCTAATGTTGACATCGTGTTTGGACTCCAATGCACTGTTTACCTTATAATACTAAACGGGAAGTCATTAGATGAAGTAATTTTGGATTTATATTGATTGACAAGTTCGGAAAAATAACGTTGAATTCATTTTTCTCAGTTGTTAAACAATCTTCGATGCTTGTAGTTTTTTTTAACCATAACTCGAAACCTATTTTTCAGAATGAACCGTGATTTTCAGCTCACAAATTAGAAGCTTCTAGAAATTGATTTTTGTTAAAATATGTTGTTTTCAGTAAATTTATTTTAATATTAATTTCGAAGAATACATTTTTTGGAATTTATTTCCGAAAAATATGAGCAGTAACTTTTTAAAATTCCTTAAGAAATCATTAACTAGAATTCTTTAATATGCTAATCTATAATGAGGGATCATTTCGTTATTCAGGTTCATTAAATTAGATATTGCGATTGCTTCCAGCATTGCAGCTTGTTTTGCAAGGATTAAAAATTAATATAGCATTATGTGTTAAATTACTCTAATTCCTAAGCTGCTTCTCCAAATGATATTCTGTTGGTATCTTAAGGTAAAATTGATGACAAATACATACTTAATGTCAAAATTAAGTGTTCGTATTGAAAATTTCAAAGTTTGGTACAATTTCTCTATGAATATCCCGAATGGAGAAATACGAAATCCGTAAACTTACATTTTCAAAGATTCAGGGTGTTTCGTAAAAGATGACCAAAACTTTAAGAGGTGATAGTACACATCTAAACAAGCAACTTTCATCGAGGAAAGCTGGTTGGAATTAAAACGTAATGTTTCTGGCACATTTGGAGAACTTTGCCCATGCAAACATTAAAGCTCCATTCCTGTTGAGAGTTATTGAGAGAAGAACACCATTAATAGCATGCGAATGTGATACGGGGAAGAAAAATAATGTGCATTGAAAATTTTGCTTTGGTTAATACATAAAAGCTATTGATTCGAGCGCGCAAATGTCAATCGCGGAAAGAACGTATCTGGAGATGCTTCCGTTCATAGTAGGAGAAAGGCTAAAATGAATTTTATCAAATGGAAATTTTTCAGGGGCTCAACTGTTAAACTTAGAGCGGTTTACTAACTTCCTTTTCTCACTTAATTGTTTTTTGTGTGTTTTTAGCTCGTGCAACAATATCACCTTCGGCATCATTTGGCACCTTTGCGTTTTAACCCCAACGATGCATTCTCTGGTGAAAGTTGTTTGTTTGGATGTGTACTATAACCTCTTAAAGTTTTGCCCATATTTTATGAAACATTCGGTATTTATAAAAGACATAATTTCCAACCGAATGGATATTTTCGCTTTTTGTATGCGTGTGATTTCGGGAAGACATTTTAATTTCATTTTTTATGCATCTATTTTCCGATAAACTATATTCGTATAACTGTATTTAAATACAAATAATTTACTTAATTAAAAGTTTTTACTTTTTTAGCCAGTTTGACATGTAAATCTTCCAATACGTCTTTTTTAATTATTTTTTATAACTTTATCTGGTTTTTCATTCTTTAAAAAGTAGTTTAATCTTGAAGAAAATATTTCAAAATTTTTTAGAACATAATCATTTATACTACCGCCATTTTAAATGGAATTATAGCAGCAACTTCATAATTAGGACACCTCAAAATAATAATGACGTTAATGTTACTTTAGAATTCAAAATAGCCTGTTGTGAAACTGGTTATTGAAATTTGATTCAATTATTTTGAGTAAACAGATGCCGTATATCTCTGCGTATAACATGCACTTTTAACTCTATAAAGTAACTTCACTTTTCCGTGTGCATGTTACACACCGAATATAAAACGGTTGATGCAAAATCATTAAGAAAAAAGCATCCCAAATTTTTATAGGTATATTTAAATATATTTATATTGACCCTATATATATAAAATCCAAATGAAATGACTTTTTGAAGCGAATTTATGAAACGATTTTATAAAACGACTGATTATGTTTCACGGCGATTTCTACTAAATCATGGAGTATCATGCAGTGACATTAAGACCAAAAATCGGTATTGATCCGCAGATCTCAAAACTGGTTTTTGAATTTCAAAATTTGAATTAGTTTTCGAAATATTAATTTTTTTTTTTGATAATGTAATTTCTCTCATGATGGCAACCAAATTACTCCGTTTTTGTGGAAAAGGGGAGAAAACGTATAAAGATAGTAATTATTACATTTTTTTCTTTTCCGCCCTTTTCAAATTGAAATTGAAATTATCTTTTCTTCCAATCGGTAGTGAAGACAATATTGCGATTACATTATGTTTTTCAGGAAAATTTTATAAAATAAAATCATTTTTCACATTTCAATCGTCAATGAACAGTATATTTCATAAAACGAAAATATTCTGTCATCTTCAACTTCTACAAACATTTCATAGATGTAAAGAAAATCCATTTCTTCGGGAAAAATTACAAAAAAGGGAAAATGAAAGGGATTATTCGATTTCTTTTTTGCCGTAATTTTGAAATTGAAACTGAAATGGAAATTATTAAAAACAGAATCAAAATTTTAAAATCAGAGTTAAATGATGAGGTGTTTAAAGTAGAAAATATCGAAAATTCCGTCAAAATATTTACACGTAAATGTATAAAAAATTTATGAAAACTTTAAAATAATAAAATTATTACACGCGAAACGCAGTTAAACGGGTAATTACGTCATATGTAAAATGGCCAAATATAAATATCACCATATTTAAAGTGCTTAAAATAATTACATTTTATGATGAAAAACTATTAATGGTGAATATTAGGTCATATTTAAAAATCCCAAAAAACAACAGACCCAACCTCTTTTAAATTAAATAATATTCGTGCCCGTGCATCTTAAAAGATAAAAATAAATAAATTATTGCATGAGAAATACATTTAATAGTGAACATTTCGTTATATATTAAAAGAATACATTTTAAAACAATTTCCATTCCCGAGAATTTTACTGTAATATTACATGGTATAAAAGTAGTGCGGATAGCAAATTTGTTTAAATGTTATATCGGGAAGAATTCCATATTAGACCGAAAGGGAGCCGCACAGACAATCACCTCATCGAGTTCACGGCTGAAATTCCAGAATTAGTTAAATATCTATTCGCATATTAAAACACAATCGGTCTGCCAAGTCATATCTTGGTGGAAAACACCTGAAAATCCGATTTTAGCTGTTGACTCGTAGGTTTATTATTGTGTTTTCCCGCTCCAAGTCCACCCTATTTTCATACTTTTGGTTGCAGAATAAAACAATGGTAAACCTACGAGTCAAACCCTAAAATCGGGTTTTCAAGTATTTTCCACCAAGATATGATTTGGCAGACCGATTGCGTTTTAATATGCGAATCGAATTTTAACTAAATCTGGTATTTTAGCCGTGAACTCGGTGACGTGATTGTCTGTGCTGCCACCTCCCGGTCTATATACTGTTCTGGTTAACTTGGCGAACTTTTTTTGGCGATAAATGTTTCGATGCAGTTATTGCGATCTTCAGCATTTGTGGTTGCTTTTTGTATTACTTGAATGCTACTGGTTGTAATAACTTTGCATACATATATTTTTATAATTAATTTTTTATTTAATTCATAATTTTCCGTTTTTTTAAACGATATTTTTCAGTAGATATAATATTATGTAAATATTTTGTGTGTGCATTTTTATATGTTTTGAGGAGTACATAATATTAACATTTAGCTATCTATATTATAAAGGACAAATATATCTGTGCGTAACGCATACGTCATTTTGCGAATGGCAACACTTTGAAATTTGAAATGACATTTCGGTTTTGGTATTTTCACTACTGCAAATTTTTAAATTTCTAAACATCGCACAGTTACAATTTTTACACCTTCGTACAGGGAAAAAAGTGTGCTTTTAAATGCAATTTGTTTGAAAGCTGTATCTCAATTTATTTTTGAGATGTTAATTTTTTTGTAGCTTTTAATACAAATTTTGTAATTGTGGCAAATGAAGTACACCATTTATATCGAAAGTAAAGGAAAAATAGTCATGGTTTATTATTTTTATTAATTACTAGCAAAACCCGCGGCTTTGCTCGCGTAATAGTTAAAATATGCCAAGTTATATTTGCACGACTATTTTTTCATTACAAGAACACTTTTTGAAATAATTCAAAAATTACAAATTAAGCCACAGTTTGACTAAACTTCATTATAAAACTGCAATAGATAGAAATGAGATTTTAATTAATAAGAAGAACTAAAACTATTTCCATTTAAATGAGAATTGAGAAAGTATTTTGAGACATTCATGCTCATTTCATACACTCATTTCAGTATTCATTTGAAGTTTTGAATTTTTTAGAAACCAGCTTAACACATTTACATCTTAAAATTAACCATCATGTCAAATTCCAAGCTTCTTGTCTACCAGTCTACCGCCTCTCTGGTGTTAGTGGCACCAACATAAAATGCCGAAACAGAGTTAAAATAGAATGTCTCAAAAAATGTTGAAACAGAAATTGTCACCATTAATTTCCAACATTAACCTTGAAATCGGTTGGTATTTCCTAATATTCTATAGAAAACGGAATTTAGATGTTTTTAAAGGCTTTCATGTTGTTCCTACCAACCAGGTGGTAGTGACACCGGCATAAAATATAGCCCTTATAGGATCAGGTACTATCATTCTTGATTCGCAAATAATAAATCCTGTAATTGGTTTATTATTTCCTGAAATTCCATAGAAATTGTAATTTAGGACTCTTTTACAATGCTTTTCGCTCCTACACTTCGCTTCACACCTTTTTTAATTTCGAATTTATTTCCGTGTGTTCTTAGAGAACATTTATATTTTATAAGTAACTACTGTGCTATATTTAAAGTTTCTAGTCTCTTCAATACCGCAGAAATCGCAATTTATAAAGTTTTTTGCTCCTGCAACCCACGACATAAAATATAGCTTATGTTTGAGCAGGTTCTATAACCATCAATTTGCAAACATTACGTTTGAAATCGGTTTCGTATTTCATACGATTGCATAAAAATCGTAATTTAGAACGCTTATAGAACGCTTTTCGCTCACTTCCTCCTTTTAAATTTGGAATTTTCTTTCGACAACACTTAGAGAGCATTTGCATCTTTGAAGTAATTATAATTCCAAATTTAAAATGTTAGACCCCTTCAGTAACACAAAAAACGCAATTTAGATTATTTTTTGGTCCTGTAACTCCCAGGTGGTAGTGACAACAAAGTAAATTATAGGCTATGTTGAAGCGGGGAAGGTCACCATCGCCATTTGAAACCATTACTTCTGAAATCGGTTTATATTTCCTGAGATTGCGTAGAAATCGCTAATTAGAACGTTTTCAGAACGCTTTTAGAACAGTTTTCGTTCATTTTCACCACTTTTAAATTGCTAATTTTTAAGGAACTCTTCTCAGAGAACATTTACATCTCACAAGTAATTACCATGTCAAATTTCAAGTTACTAGCCCCTTCAGAATTACAAAAATCATAATTTAGAACGTTTTTTAAAATGCAACCGCGAGGTGGTAGTGTCGCCAACATGAAATAGATCCTACATTAGAGCAAGGGCTGTCATCATCAATTTCCAACCATTACTTTTGAAATCAGTTTGGTACTTTCTGAGATTGCGTAGAAACCGCAATTCAGAACGTTTTTAGAACGTTTTTCATCCATTTTCACCCTTTTTAAATTTCGAATTATTTAGAAAATGTTCTTAGAGATCATTTATATCTTATAGGTAACTACCATACCTAGTTGCTAGCCCCTGCAGTATTACAAAAAACGCAATTTAGATCGTTTTTCGCTCTTTCACCCCTTTTGGGGTAGTGGCACCGACATGAAATACAGCCTATGTTGGAGCGAGGGCTGTCACCATCGTTTTCACACCATTATTTTTTAAGTCGGTTCTGTACTTCCTGAGATTGCGTAGAAATCGCAATTTAGAAAGTTTTTTAGAACGCTTTTCGCTCATTTTCCACCCTTTTAAATTTCGATTTTTTAGGAAATGTTCTTAGAGACCATTTGTATCTTAAAAATAACTGCCCTGCCTAGTTTTAGGATTCTAGGCACGTCAGTAACACAAAAATGTCAATTTAGAACGTTTTTTCTTTCTGCAACCCCTAGGTGGTAGTGACACCGACATGAATTAGAGCCTATGTTGGAGCAAGGGCAGTCATCATCAATTTCCAACAGTTACTTTTGAAATAGGTTGGGTACTTTCTGAGATTCCGTAGAAATCGCCATTTAGAACGTTTTTTTAGACTCTTTTCGCGCATTTGCACCCCTTTTAACTTTCGATTTTTTTAAGAAATGTTCTTAGAGATCATTTATAATCATCTTATAAGTAACTACCATTCCAAATTCCATATATCTGGGCCCTTCAGTAACACAAAAATCGCAATTTTGAACGTTTGTTTGCTCCTACACCCCCTTTAGAGGTAGTGGCACCGACATAAATTGTAGCCTATATTGGAGAAAGGGTTGTCACCATTATTTTTGAAATGGGTTTGGTACTTCTTAAGATTACGTAAAAATCGCCATTTAGAACGTTTTTTAGAACGGTTTTTGCGCATTTTCCCCCCTTTTAAATTTCGAATTTTTTAAGAAATGTTCTTAGAGATCATTTATATATCATAAGCAACTACCCTGCCAAATTCCATGTAACTGGACCCTTTAGTAACACAAAAATCGCAATTTCGAGCGTTTTTTTGCTCCTGCGCACCCTTTAGGGGTAATGGCACAGACCTAAAATGTAGCCTATGTTGGAGCAAGAGTTATCACCATCATTTTGACATCATTATTTTTTAAATCGGTTTGGAACTTCCTGAAATTGCGTAAAAATCCCAATTTAGAACGTTTTTCAGAACGCTTTTCGCGCATTTTCACCACTTTTTTATTTCGATTTTTTTAAATTATGTCCTTAGAGATTATTAGTATCTTGTAAGTAACTACCATTCCAAATTTCATGTTTCTAGGCCCTTCAGTAACACAAAAATCGCATTTTTCGAACTTTTTTTGCTCCTGCACCCTTTTTAGGGGTAATGGCACTGACCTAAAATGTAGCCTATGTTGGAGCAAGAGTTATCACCATCATTTATGAAATCGGTTTGGTACTTCCTGAAATTGCATAAAAATAACCATTTAGAACGATTTTCAGAACGCTTTTTGCGCATTTTCACCCCTTTATTATTTCGATTTTTTTTTTCAGAAATGTCCTTAGAGTTTATTAGAATCTTATAAGTAACTACCATTCCAAATTTCATGTTTCTAGGCCCTTCAGTAACACAAAAATTTCATTTTTAGAACGTTTTTTGCTCCTGCACTCCCTTTTGGCCGGTTGTGCGGACATAAGATATAGCCTATGTTCTAAGTTGGACTAACACCATCATTTTGATACCATTACTTTTGGAATCGGTCCGTTAGCTCCAGAGCTTACCTCCTACAAATAAGCAATTTTTACCTCTTTATAATATTAGTATAGATTAGTATAGATTACTAGCAAACCCCGCGGCTTTGCTCGCGTAATATTTGAAATATGCCAAGTGATTTTTATATGTCTAATTTTTATTAAAAGGTACTAACTATATTTTTATTTTATTAAAAGGTAATATTTTATTTTATTCAAAGGTTTTTTTATTAAAAGGTACTTATTACTTTTAGGAATAATTCAAAAATTACTATTTAAAACACAGTTTGATTAAACATCATTATTACACTGCATTAGGCAGAAATGAGACTTAAATTAATAAAATGAAATAAAACTAAATAAATGATAATTTAGAAAATATTTTGAAACTTTTATGCTCAATTAATACGCTCATTTCAGTATTCATTTGAAGTTTTGAATTTTTTAGGAACCATCTTCCTACATCTTAAAATTAACCATCATGTCAAATTCCAAGTCCTACCACCTATCTCAACATAAAGGGCTATGTTGAAACAGGAACTGTCACCATTTATTTGTTAAAATTAATTTTGAAATCGGTTTGTTATTTCCTAATATTCCACAGAAACGTAATTAAAAAAGCTTTTGAAGACCTTTTTTAGACCGTTTGTTGTTCCTGTGAACCCCAGATGGTAGAATCACCGACATAAAATATAGCCTGTGTATGATCAGAGACTGTTACCACTGATTCGAAACTATTACTTTTATAATCGGTTTATATTCCCTGAAATTGCATAGAATAGTAATTTAGGACTTTTTTAGAATGCTTTTCGCACCTCCCCTTCGCTTCACCCCTTTTTAATTCGAATTTATTTTCGACATTCCTCCGAAGGCATTTATATTTTATAAGAAACTACCATGTTATATTAAAAGTTTCTAGCCTTTTCAGTATCACATAAATCGCAATTTCGAAAATTTTTAGCTCCTGCAACCCTCTGGTGGTAGTGGAACAGACATAAAATAGATTATGTCTGAGCAGGTTCTATCACCAAAATTTGTCATCATTATTTTTTTAATCGGTTTGGTAATTTATAAGTTTGCTTAAAAATTGTAATTTATAACACTTTTCACTCACTTCATTTTTTTTTTAATTTGGAATTTTCTTTCGACTGTTCTTAGAAAACAGTTGCATCTTGTAAGTAAATACCATGCCATACTTCAAAGTGTTAGACACCTCAGTTGTGCAAAAAATGCAAATTAGAACATGTTTTGCTTTTGCAACCCTCAGATGGTAGTGACAGCAACATAAAATATAACCTATGTTATAGCAGGGACTGTCACCATTGATTTGCAACCATTACTTTTGAATTAGCTTTGGTATTTCCTTAGATTGAGTAGAAATCGCAATTTAGAACGTTTTTGGGACGCTTTTCGCGCATTTTCACCCCTTTTTAAATTTCCAATTTTTTCGAAACTGTTCTTAAAGATCATTTATAGCTAATAAATATGTACCTTGCCTAATTTTAAGTTGCTAGCCCCTACCGAACACAAAAATCGAAATTTAGAACGCTTTTTTGCTCCTGCAACGTCTTGGTGATAGCGATACCGACATAAAATAGCGTCTATGTTAGAGCAGAGGCTGTCAGCATCAATTTCCTAGAATTACGTTTGAAATCAGATTCATTCTTCCTGAGATATTGGTGACAAATCGGAATCTAGAACGTTTTTAGAACGCTTTTCGCGCATTTTGCTCCTGCATCTCCTCTGGGGTAATGGAAACATATATAAAATATAGCCAATCTTGGAGCAAGAACTGTCACCATCATTTTTACACCATTATACTTGAAATCGGTTCAGTGCTTCCTGAGATTGCATAGAAATCGCAATTTAGAAAGTTTTTTATAACGCTTTTTCGCATTTTGACCCTCTTTTAAATTTCGAATTTTTTAGGAAATGTCCTTAGAGATCATTGATATCTTATAATTAACTACCATTCCAAATTTCACGATTCTAGGCCCTTCCGTAACGCAAAAGCCGCAATTTAGAAAGTTTTTTGCTCCTGCATCCCCTTTGGGGTAGTGGCACCGACATAAAACATCGCCTATGTTGGAGCAAGGGTTTTCACCATCATTTTGAAGCCGTTATTGTTTAGATCGGTTTGGTATTTCCTGAGATTGTGTAGAAACCACCATTAGAACGTTTTTTAGAACGCTTTTCGCGCATTTTCACTCTTTTTAAATTTCGAATTGTTTAAGAACTGCTCTTAGAAATCCTTTATATCTAATAAGTAGCTAATATTTCAAATTTCATATTTCTAGGCCCTTCAGTAACACATAAATCGCATTTTTAGAACTTCTTTTGCTCCTGCACCCCCTTTGGGTTAGTGGCACCGACATAAAACATCGCCTATGTTGGAGCAAGCGTTGTCACCATCATTTTGACATCAATATTTTTTAAATCGGTTTGGTATTTCCTTAGATTGTGCAGAAACTACCATTTAGAATGTTTTTTAGAACGCTTTTTGTGCATTTTCATCCCTTATAAATTTCGAATTCTTTAAGAACTGTTCTTAAATATCATTTATATCTTATAAGTAACTAATATTCAAAATTTCATATTTCTAGGCCCTTCAGTAACGCTAAAATCGCATTTTTAGAAGGTTTTTTGTTCCTACACCCCTTTGGGGTAGTGGCACCGACATAAAACATAGCTTATCTTGGAGCAAGCGCTGTCACCATCATTTTGACACCAATACTTTTTAAATCGGTTTGGTATTTCCTGAGATTGTGTAGAAACCACCATTAGAAAGTTTTTAGAACGCTTTTCGCGCATTTTCACTACTTTTAAATTTCGAATTGTTTAAGAACTGTTCTTAGAAATCCTTTATATCTAATAAGTAGCTAATATTTCAAATTTCATATTTCTAGGCCGTTCGGTAACGCAAAAATAGGATTTTTAGAACGTTTTTTGCTCCTGCCCCTCTTTTGGGGTAGTGGCACCGACATAAAAAATCGCCTATGTTGGAGCAAGTGTTTTCACCATCATTTTGACGCCATTATTTTTTAGATCGGTTTGGTATTTCCTGAGATTGTGTAGAAACCACCATTAGAACGTTTTTCAGAACGATTTTCGCGCATTTTCACTCTTTTTAAATTTCGAATTGTTTAAGAACAGTTCTTAGAAATCCTTTATATCTAATAAGTAGCTAATATTTCAAATTTCATCTTTCTAGGCCCTTCAGTAACCCATAAATCGCATTTTTAGAACTTCTTTTGCTCCTGCACAAACTTTGGGGTAGTGACACCGACATAAAACACAGCCTATCTTGGAGCAAGCGTTGTCACCATCATTTTGACACCAATATTTTTTAAATCGGTTTTGTATTTCCTGAGATTATTCAGAAACTACCATTTAGAACGTTTTTTAGAACGCTTTTTGTGCATTTTAACCCCTTTTAAATTTCGAATTGTTTAAGAACTGTTATTAGACATCATTTATATCTTATAAGTAACTAATATTCCAAATTTCATATTTCTAGGCCCTTCGGTAACGCAAAAATTGGATTTTTAGAACGTTTTTTGCTCCTGCACCACCTTTGGGGTAGTGGCACCGACATAAAACATAGCCTATGTTGAAGCAAGGGTTGTCACCGTCATTTTGAAATCCTTATTTTGACACCATTATTTTTTAAATGTGTTTGGTATTTCCCGAGATTGTGTAGAAACCACCATTTAGAACGTTTTTTATAACAATTTTCGCGCATTTTCACCCCTTTCAAATTTCGAATTCCTTAAGAACTGTTCTTAGAAATCTTTTATATCTAATAAGTAGCTAATATTTCAAATTTCATATTTCTAGGCCCTTCGGTAACACATAAATCGCATTTTTAGAACGTTTTTTTGCTCCTGCACCCCCTTTGGTGTAGTGACACCGACATAAAACATAGCCTATCTTGGAGCAAGCGTTGTCACCATCATTATGACATCAACATTTTTTAAATCGGTTTGGTATTTCCTGAGATTGTGTAGAAAAAACCATTTAGAACGTTTTTTAGAACGCTTTTTGTGCATTATCACACCTTTTAAATTTCGAATTGTTTAAGAACTGTTCTTAGATATCATTTATATTTTATAAGTAACTAATATTCAAAATTTCATATTTCTAGGCCCTTCAGTAACGCTAAAATTATATTTTTAGAACGTTTTTTGCTCTTACACCCCCTTTGGGATAGTGGCACTAACATAAAACATAGCTTATTTTGGAGCAAGCGCTGTCACCATCATTTTGACACCAGTACTTTTTAAATCGGTTTGGTATTTCCTGAGATTGTGTAGAAACTACCATTTAAAACGTTTTTTAGAACACTTTTTGTGCATTTTCAACCCTTTTAAATTTCGAATTGTTTAAGAACTGTTCTTAGACATCATTTATATCTTATAAGTAACTAATATTCCAAATTTCATATTTCTAAGCCCTTCAGTAACGCTAAAATCGCATTTTTAGAACGTTTTTTGCTCCTACACCCCCTTTGGGGCAGTGGCACCGACATAAGATATAGCCTATGTTTTAAGTTGGACTAACACCATCATTTTGATACCATTACTTTTGGAATCTGTTCGGTAGTTCCAGAGCTTATCTCCGACAAATAAACATTTTTTTCCTCTTTATAATAAGAGTTAGATTAGATTAGATTAGACTAGCAAACCCCGCGGCTTTGCTCAAGTAATATTTGAAATACGCCAAGTGATATTTATATGTATAATTTTTATTAAAAGGTACTAACTAAATTTTCATTTTATTAAAAGGTAATATTTTATTTTATTAAAAATTTTTTTTATTAAAAGTTTTTTTTATTAAAAGTTTTTTTTATTAAAAGTTTTTTTTTATTAAAAGGTACTTATTACTTTTAGGAATAATTCAAAAATTACTATTTAAAACACAGTTGGATTAAACATCATTATTACACTGCCTTAGGCATAAATGAGACTTAAATTAATAAACGAAATAAAACTAAATTAATGATAATTTAGAAAATATTTTGAAACATTTATGCTCAATTAATACGCTCATTTCAGTATTCATTTGTATTTTTGTCTTTTTAGGAACCATCTTCTTACATCTTAAAATTAACCATCATGTCAAATTCCAAGTCCTACCACCCCTCTCAGCAAAAAGGGATATGTTGAAATAGGAACTGTCCCCATTAATTTGCCAACATTAATTTTGAAATCGTTTTTCCCCTAATATTTCACATAAACTTAATTTAGAAATCTTTTAAAGGCCTTTTTCAGAACGTTTGTTGTACCTGTGAAACCTAGGTGGTAGAATCTTTGGCATAAAATATAGCCTGTGTCGGATCAGAGACTGCTACCATTGATTCGCAACTATTACTTTTATAATCAGTTTATATTCCCTGAAATTGCATAGAAATCGTAATTTAGGACTGTTTTAGAATGCTTTTCGCACCTCCCCCTCGCTTCACTCCTTTTTAATTCAAATTTATTTTCGACAGTCCTTCGAGGACATTTATATTTTATAAAAAATAGCATGCATATTTAAAGTTTCTAGCCTCTTCAGTATCACAGAAATCGCAATTTAGGAAGTTTTTAGCTGCTGCAAACCTCTGGTGGTAGTGGAACAGACGTAAAATATAGCTTATGTTTGAGCAGTCTCTATCACCAACAATTTGTCATCATTATTTTTTTAATCGGTCTGGTATTTACAAGATTGCATAAAAATTATAATTTATAATGCTTGTCGCTCACTTCATCTTTTTAAATTTAGAATTTTCTTTCGACTGCTCTTTGAAAGCAGTTGCATCTTGTAAGTATATACCATGCCATACTTCAAAGTGTTAGACCCCTCAGTTGTGCAAAAAACGCAAATTAGAACATGTTTTGCTTTTGCAACCCTCAGATGGTAGTGACAACAACATAAAATATCTCCTATGTTATAGCAGGGACTGTCACCATTGATTTGCAACCATTACTTTTGAATTAGCTTTGGTATTTCTGAGATTGAGTTGAAATCGCAAATTAGAACGTTTTTAGAACGCTTTTCGCGCATTTTCACTCCTTTTTAAATTTCTAATTTTTTCCAAACTGTTCTTAAAGATCATTTATATCTAATAAATATGTACCTTGCCTAATTTTAAGTTGCTAGCCCCTACCGATCACAAAAATCGAAATTTAGAACGCTTTTTTGCTCCTGCAACGTCTTTGTGATAATGATACCGACATAAAATAGCGTCTATGTTAGAGTAGAAGCTGTCAGCATCAATATCCTACCATTACTTTTGAAATCAGTTTGATTCTTCCTGAGATATTGCTGACAAATCGGCATTTAGAATGTTTTTAGAGCGCTTTTCGCGCATTTTGCTCCTGCATCTCCTCTGGGGTAGTGGAAACAGATATAAAATATAGCCTATCTTGGAGGAAGATCTGTCACCATCATTTTTACACCATTATATTTGAAATCGGTTCAGTGCTTCCTGAGATTGCATAGAAATTGCAATTTAGAACATTTTTTACAACGTTTTTTGCGCATTTTGACCCCATTTTAAATTTCGATTTTTTTTTAGGAAATGTCCTTAGAGATCATTGATATCTTGTAACTAACTACCATTCCTAATTTCACGATTCTAGGCCCTTCCATAGAACGTTTAGAACGTTTTTCTCCTGCACCCCCTTTGGGGTAGTGGCACCGACATAAAATATAGCCTATCTTGGAGCAAGCGTTGTCACAATCATTTTGACACCAATATTTTTTAAATCGGTTTGGTATTTCCTGCGATTATGTAGAAACTACCATTTAGAGCGTTTTTTAGAACGCTTTTTGTGCATTTTCACCCCTTTTAAATTTTGAATTGTTTAAGAACGGTTCTTAGACATAATTTATATCGTATAAGTAACTAATATTCCAAATTTCATGTTTCTAGGCCATCCAGTAACGCAAAAATTGCATTTTTAGACATTTTTTTGCTCCTGCACCCCATTTTGGTCAGTGGCACGGACATAAGATATAGCCTATGTTCTACGTTCGACTAACACCATCATTTTGATATCATTACTTTCGGAATCGGTTCAATAGTTCCAGAGCTTACCTCCTACAAATAAACAATTTTTACCTCTTTATAATAGGAGTATAGATTACCATGCCATATTGCATGTATCTGGGTCCTTCAGTAATACAAAAATCGCAATTTCGAACGTCTTTTGCTCCTGCACACCCTTTAGGGATAGTGGCACCGACATAAAATGTAGCCTATGTTGGAGCAAGCGCTGCCACCATCGTTTTGACAACATTATTTTTTAAATCGGTTTGGTAATTCCCGAAATTGCGTAAAAACCGTCATTTAGAACGTTTTTTAGAACGCTTTTCGCGCATTTTCACCCCTTTTTAATTTTGACTTTTTTAAGAAAAGTCTTTAGAGATCATTAGTATCTTACACGTAACTACCATTCCAAATTTCATATTTCTAGGCCCCTCAGTAACACAAAAATCGCATTTTTAGAACGTTTTTTGCTCCTGCACCCACTTTTGGCCAGTGGCGCGGACCTAAGATATAGCCTATGTTCTAAGTTGGACTAACACCATCATTTTGATACCACTACCTTTGGAATCGGTTTGGTAGTTCCAGATCTTACCTCCTACAAATAAACAATTTTTACCTCTTTATAATATTAAATATAATATATAAGTATAGATTAAGTATAGATATCCTTATTGATGCCATTTTCACATTACAAATAAAAGTAACTTTTTTATAATTTTTGAACAGAAAATGAAGTCAGACATTAAACAAAACACGCATTCTTCTTCATAAATCAGTTACATTTCAATATTTTTACATTACGCTGATACCGAGTTTGAGACGCTAGGCAAAATGATTTAGTGAGTAAAAATGATGTCATATTTAAAACAAAACGATCTTTTTTTTAATTATTTTTTTAAATATAAAACTAAACATTTGAACAATACTATGACAACTAAAGGCAAATTTCTGAATTTTTTTTTTTCGCGGGTACTGAGATTAGAACTTAAAGTTTGTGCGAATGTTCACATGAAAAAATGTATCGGACAAACGTGACTTTAAGTTTGGAAATACATTCATTGATAATCTACTGCGCTTTAAAATACATTGAAATTGTGAATCTGATTGGTGGTTAAATAGTGTGATTATAAGAGTTCTACGCCACCCGCGTTCCTGCGTTGTGGTTGTGTGATGGTGTGCAGGGCTGTGGTGGTCTGTGGTGGCGCGCTGATAAGAGTTGGTGGTGGAGGAAACGCATCTCGGTGGTGGAGATAAGAGGAAGGCGTGCTGTCGGGAAACTGATAAGAACTTGTCTTACAATATGAGGATATTTATTTTATTTTGAGGAGACGAAATATTTAGCGAAATTTTATTTTAACGGAACTTTAATTTTATTTTACGAATTTTATTTTTCGAACTTAATGTTATTTTCAGGAGTTAGAAAATTTTTGCTAACTGAATTTATTTTTCGAAATTTATTTTGAGGAAATAGAAAATTTTTTCGAATTTTATTTTAGGTGTTAGAAAATTTTTGCTTGCTGAATTTATTTTACGAATTTTATTTTAACGGAATATTATTTTTATTTTACGAATTTTATTTTCAAGTCTTAGAAAATTTATTTTGAGGATTTTATTTTTCAAATTTTATTTTAATGGAACTTTATTTTTATTTTACGAATTAAATTTTAGAGATGTTAGAATTATTTTAGGAATTTTTTATTTTTAGGTGCTAGAATTATTTTTTTCTTACGAAGTTGATTTTATTTTTCGAATTTTATTTTCAGATTTTAGAAAATTTTGCGTAGTGAATTTATTTTAACGGAACTTTATTTTTAATTACGAATTTTATTTTTCGAATTTTATTTTGAGGAGATAGAATTTTTTTTTTCTTTTTCGAAGTTAACTTCTTTTTCGAATTTTAATTTAGCGGAGATAGAAATATTTAGCGAAACTTTTTTTTTTTTTCGAATTTTATTTTGAGGGAAATTGAATTATTTTACGAACATTATTTTTATTTTAGAGGAAATAGATTTTTTGAGAAGAATTGCCATCTTATTTATTTAACGGAAGTTTGAAAATTCGCGGGAAAGAATTTATCATTTTTATCTTTGAAATGTATTTATTAGAGATACTAAATTTTCAATTGAAGACTTTCTGATGTGTGTTCTTCGAGAAGAGGTATTTTTGCGTGATGTATTATCATGTTCGTGTTAATTTTTGGAGGATGTGTCCATGGGGATAGCTTGATTGAAATTTATTTTGTTTGCATGCGCAAAGAAAATATTTTAGTTGATTTTGATAAACGCCATGGGAAAGATTGATTTTTTTCAATTTTAATTCAACAGCAAATACAAAACTGACTGGAAATGTTTTAAATTTTGATCTATATATTTCCTTTAATATGAGTGGGAGATAGAAAATTGAGCGGAAGGGTTTATAACATGGTGATATTTTAAATTTTTGAGTATTTAATTATATTATGATTTTATTGAGAGTTAAGTTAAAGATTAAATAATTCACTTTTAGACATTCTCCTCATTTTCAATAAGCATTAAATAAATTTACACGAATAAAGCTCAAAAAATTTCTAAAGAATTCTGTTAAGTTAATGCGATAATCATCTTACATGATTTAGGTCACGTGAGTAACATCATTTTTTAAACCAATCATGATTAAGTTTTTATAATTTCCTCTTTGATTCTATAAATTGAGAATTCGCGCTTTGCTTTCTTTCATATATTTTCATCTGTTGAATATTATGAAATGCTATTTGAAGAATTTTTAGACGAAATGTCTACCTTATTACTTTTACGCATGAAATCAATTATCATGTATTTACAAACCCATTTGCAAGCATCAGGAACGCTAATAGATTTCATCTTACAACGATTAAATCTTATCACAACCAGATGTGTGGGGTAGGATATCTCGTTATGCTACTTAAACAAACAGATTACACTCAAAGAGGTTTCCGTACATCTTAAGCGTCGGCATGTCTGAGAGGAAGACCTTTGAGGGATCTGACACATAGTGATGGGACTACCTATTAATGATATAGATACCTCCACCGTTTTTCGAGTCAAGATTTGTTAAAGAAGCATAATGAATATTGTAGTAAATTTAAAGCTCAATGGAATCAAATGCACACTCATAACAACAACATACCCAAGTTTTCCTAGAAATGCCTTTAGCATTATTAGCAGGTTTCGAACCCACGAACATTTAACCAGACTTCTCATTTTTAACCCATTGCGTTGCCCACTTGACAACATGGGTCCTTTATTTTCTTACATGAATATGTTTTTCATCTTAAAGTTTTATTAGCTGCTTATTTTGATCTATATATTTCCTTTTAAAAAAAGTGGGAGATAGAAAATTTAGCGGAAGCGTTTTATAACATGATATTTTAATTTATTTTTTTATTTTTTTTTTTTTTTTGCGCGAATGAGTTTTACTTTGTTAACTTGGAAAAATATTTTTTTTTCGATTTAAATTTTCATATATATGTTGTTCGAGAAGGAATGTATATTTTTAGATATGTTAGTTTTAGTTAAGTTTTATTTAACTTACGTTAAAATTAAATTTGTAAATTAAAATAATAATAATAATAACAATGAAATAATAATAATAATAATAATAATATTAAAGTAATAATAATAATAACAAGGAAATAATAATAATAAAGACAACATTGAAATAATAATAATGACAACCTTCAAATAATAATAGTAAAAAGCAAAAAGAAATATTTCGTTGGTTGAAAAATAAAGTTTTCTCTATAGAGTTGATATATATTTTTCAGTGTTGGCATGGTTTGACCCGGGAAATAATTTTACTTTTTACCTGAAAGTAATTTTTCAAACATCTGCTTGAGGAATCAATTAGGTTAGACTTGAAACAAAGGCAAGTTAAAGTTTAAATAATTCACTTTTAGACATTCTGCGCATTTTCAGTAAGCATTAAATAAATTTTCAGGAATAAAGGTCACAAAATTTCTGTTAACTTTACGCGCCAATCATCTTGCGTGATTTCGGTCACGTGACTAGAAAAATATTTTAATCCAATCATGGTTGAGTATTTATAATTTTCTGCACACGCGCGCCCCTTGTGACTGTATAAATTTGCATCTCATGAGATAATTTCACCATTCTGTGAATTGCCATTGAATTGTTAGAATCTGCTCAAGTGATTCAGTTGTTTTAATATTTATCATAATGGAACGAAGCATGCAATCATCTTTTTTAAGTGTTGTTGATGACTCCAAATCGAAAAGTCAACCCTTATCATCAGGATTTAAGGATCAAGACATGGAATTTTCATCGTCGCCTGTTTTGAACGATGTGAAACCTTCTTCATCAGAATTGAAGAAACAAGAGTTACCCTTCGTGTGTACAATTTGAAAGTTTTTCTAACAAAAGTGATTTACTGAGACATAAACGCACTTCACACAAGGTTTTACCCAAACAAACTGATTCTTCTTTAAAAGATTCCTTGTATGAAAAAAAGGAGCATTTTCAAAGACAAAATGCTCTTAATTAGCTTTCTGTAATTAATCTCACACCTGATGAAGGGAATGATAAAGATTTACACATATTTTTTAATAGTATAAGATCAGATCTTTTGAATGAATTAAATTACCAGATAGCAGAAAAAAACTTATTGAAATGGTATGCAACAGTTCATTTGGTTGTTAGCCGTTTAGCTCATGATGGTGAAATGGACTATGCTACTCCCTTTTCCCGTTCAAGAGCAACTCTGGAGTTGACGAATGATAATATACCTCTACATATTGAGGAAGCATTTGCCAAAATGAATAACTCCTTTGAAAAGTTCACACAGCAAGGCACTGGATGGGCGTTAGATAGAATTTCGAATTTAGAAGTGTATTCAGCTAAACTTGGCATGTATTAACACTGGTAAATATTGTTTAAACTCTGTTTACTTATGTACTGGATATTGTAACTTTGAAAATAAATATTTTTTGAGTGAATATGCTTCGTGATTTGTATTTTTTTCATATATTTCACTATTATCATATACTATGTAAATTACTTTTTAACATTTGAATTGGTTACAAACACTATAATCTTAGTTCAAACTCATGTATTATATCACACATAAATCTCTTATATTGCAAAAATAAAATTCATTTGAAAAATGAATGCTAAAGATTAGAATTCTGTAGAGATTAATTAGACATATCAAAAATCCACTTACTTGAAATTCATCTTCTTCGAACAGCGACTCAACGTGTAATAAGAAAAATAAAATATGGCGTATTCTTTATCAGTTAAAACACAGTGTGACTTCCATCTTCCATGTGAGTGGCTGATAATGCATTTGTCCTTCATAAGGCAAACACGTTATTCGTTATCAACGACGTCAGTAGGCGATAAGAATAGCTAGACTTGTGTGGTGTATAGCATTGCTATCCGAAGCTTGTTTGAACTTGTTTATACTACCTTGCATGCAATGTAAGTTTATTTTTAATTACTTAGATATTTAAAATCGCCAACTGCTAATGTTAATTAGGTCATTAATTGATTTTTATAATAATAAGTGATTTATTTTTATATTGCTTAATTTTCATTAAGTGTTGATCTTAAAAATAACTTAATTTTCTTTAGATTTCATTCACTTAGTCTTTAATATTTTGTTTTGCATGTTGGAAATTATTTCAAAGTATTGAATGATGTATTTGTGAAACGGACCATTCCTAGAAAATGAGTCTTGAAAAATATTCATGAAAATTATTTGGCTTGAAAATTTTTGAAGAATTGAAAATGATTTCATTGCTCGAAGATGAGTTGAAAAATAATTGCATAATTCGAAGAAATTATTTGAGTTGTAAAATATTTAAAAGTGTTGCCATTGAAAAAGAACTTGAAAATATGTACTTAATTTTTAAAAATTTCATGAAATTGCATGCTTGGTAGAATGAACGAGGAGAACCAACCCTTGGTTTCTTTAAAGATTTGAACACTTTCATAGTTGAAAGAACAATGAGAGTCCCTAGTTTCATGAGAACATATGCATGTTTCCTAAAAAATTTAGGAATTGAACACTTGCTTGGAAGAATAAATGATGAGAGTTCATGGTTACCTTTTGTGAACTCATTCGTGAAAAACCTTTCTTGATACATCATGGCAATTGAGTCATGCTAGTTTGTTTTGAAAATATATTTAATGATATGATTTTGTAGGAAAAAAAGAATGAGAGTCCTTGTTTTCTAAGAAGGTTTATTTGATTAATGCTCATAAATATCGCATGGGATGAACTCACACTTGGAAGAAAGAATGATGAATGTCCTTTGGTTTTTTTGAAAAATATATGAATTGAACACTTGCTTCGTAAAAAGAAAGATGAGAACCTTGGAATGTTAGAAGGTTTGCTTGATTTTTTAAAAGTTTTTGGTAAATGCATGGGTCAAACACATGCATGAAAGAAATAATGATAAGAGTCCTTGGAAAATTCATGAGAACTAATTAAAAAAATTATTGTTAGTTAACAAAGCAAAGTTTTTGCAAAAATAAGTCAAACAAATTTAGTTCAGAAAAAAAATTAAGTTAAAAAATTTTAAAGGTTTAAAAAAAAATTAAATTAAGAAAAAAAATATTAAATTAAGAAAAAAAATTAATTAAGAAAAAAAAATTAAGTAAAGAAAAAAAATATAGTTTAGAAAATAAATTACGTTAAGAAAAATATTACAAGGTTGAATGTTCGTAAAATTGGATTGTCTTCTGATTTAACTCATGAAAGAATTCATCCTACCATTCAATTGTTTACCCTGGCAACCATATGTTTATTCATCACCTAACCAACCAACCAAATTCTTACCACACCAATCGATTATTCATAGTATTAATCCTTTATTTCTGCACAAGTGCGGAATCTAAACCGATGATAGAATCGAAAAAATAAGTAACTTATCAAATAGACTTTGCTGTAAGTTGATGATGACCAATATTTTCGAAAAGATATTTGACTTAGAAACTCATTTAACATCGAGTTGGAATGAAAATTTTCAAAGTTTTTGCAATTGCCACGAAACTCACTTAAGCATTTTTGGATATATGTAAAAATCACCTCAATATTATATTCAAATTAATTAAATTGTCACTGTTTCATATTAGTTTGCAAGTAATTACAAATATTTCTAGGTTAACTAGGTTTGATAGTATTCCAACTTAAACATTTCTTTGACAGATTTTCTATATTAAACCTTGTCTAACTAATCTTTTACAATTTTCAATTCAACTTAGTTTCATGAGATTTACCTGCGAAACTTTAAATACTTCTATTCAGTTTAGTTATCAATTTCAAATTATTTTTTAAAGTTTTATTATTGTTTGAAAAATAATTATGTACTCTAATACCTGTATTTTAAAGCATTTAAACTCTAACATCTTACAAATCTAAAATTATAATATATTCAACACTTACCTAATACAACAGCTTTGTCATAGCAAGTGTGTTTAACAGGACATTTTAAAGTGAAATGGCAAATACTTATCGTGAAACAGGATATCACGTGACAACTTCCACCCGTTTCATTGGATGATAATACAATCACGTGATTCCTTATCTGCAACGTCACTCAACGATAAGAACAACTCTGAGAAGCCACATTCACGCCATTTTATCACTCTTTTCAGGTGAGTACCAATGCAGGTTTGTCTTTGATATCCGTCCCTTGTATAATCATGTTAAATCATGTTTTAACTTGTTTGAAGTTGTCTAAACATGTTTTGTTTCTTACTTAACCTAACATGCAAGTTTAATCACGAAAGAAATGTATATATTTATATTTTTGTTAGATTAGATAATTGCTAAGTATAATTAAATCAGACAATTCTGATGAAGAAGGTTTCACATCATTCGAAACAGGCGACGATGAAAATTCCATGTCTTGATCCTTAAATACTTCATTCTTTCTTCCAAGTGTGAGTTCATCCCATGCGATATTTATGAGCATTAATCAAATAAACCTTCTTAGAAAACAGGGACTCTCATTCTTTTTTCCTACAAAATCATGTCATTAAATATATTTTCAAAACAAACTAGCATGACTCAATTGCCATGATGTATCAAGAAAGGTTTTTCACGAATGAGTTCACAAAAGGTAACCATGAACTCTCATAATTTATTCTTCCAAGCAAGTGTTCAATTCCTAAAATTTTTAGGAAACATGCATATGTTCTCATGAAACTAGGGACCCTCATTGTTCTTTCAACTATGAAAGTGTTCAAAAACTTTAAAGAAACCAAGGGTTGGTTCTCCTCGTTCATTCTACCAAGCATGCAATTTCATGAGATTTTTAAAAATTAAGTATCCTCCTAATTATATAATCCTATTTCCTAATTAAAAATTTCAAGAAACCAAGTCCTTTTTCAATGGCAACACTTTCAAATATTTTACAACTCATATAATTTCTTCGAGTTATGCAATTATTTTCAACTCAACTTCGAGCAATGAAATCATTTTCAATTCTTCAAATATTTTACAAGTCAAATAATTCTTCGAGTTATTTTCATGTGTTTCAAAAATTTTCAAGCCAAATAATTTTCATGAATATTTTTCAAGACTCATTTTCTAGGAATGATCCGTTTCACAAATACATCATTCAATACTTTGAAATAATTTCCAACATGCAAAACAAAATATTAAAGACTAAGTGAATGAAATCTAAAGGAAATTAAGTTATTTCTAAGATCAACACTTAATGAAAATTAAGCAATATAAAAATAAATCACTTATTATTATAAAAATCAATTAATGACCTAATTACAATTAGCAGTTGGTGATTTTAAATATCTAAGTAATTAAAAATAAACTTACATTACATGCAAGGTAGTATAAACAAGTTCAAACAAGCTTCGGATAGCAATGCTATACACCACAAAAGTCTAGCTATTCTTATCGCCTACTGACGTCGTTGATAACGAATAACGTGTTTGCCCTATGAAGGACAAATGCATTATCAGCCACTCACATGGAAGATGGAAGTCACGCGGTTTTTTAACTGATAAAGAATACGCCATATTTTATTTTTCTTATTACACGTTGAGTCGCTGTTCGAAGAAGATGAATTTCAAGTAAGGGGATTTTTGATATGTGTATTTAATCTCTACAGAATTCTAATCTTTAGCATTCATTTTTCAAATGAATTTTAATTTTGCAATATAACAGATTTATGTGTGATATAATAAATGCTTTTGAACTAAGATTATAGTGTTTCTAACCAATTCAAATGTTAAAAAGTAATTTACATAGTATATGGTAATAGTAAAATATGTGAAAAAAAAATACAAAACACGAAGCATATTCACTCACAAAATATTTATTTTCAAAGTTACAATATCAAGTACATAAGTAAACAGAGTTTAAACAAGATTTACCAGTTTTAATGCATGCCAAGTTTAGCTGAATACACTTCTAAATTCGAAATTCTATCTAACGCCCATCCAGTGCCTTGCTGTGTGAACTTTTCAAAGGAGTTATTCATTTTGGCAAATGCTTCCTCAATATGTAGAGGTATATTATCATTCGTCAACTCCAGAGTTGCTCTTGAACGGGAAAAGGGAGTAGCATAGTCCATTTCACCATCATGAGCTAAACGGCTAACAACCAATTGAACTGTTGAATACCATTTCAATGAGTTTTTTTCTGCTATCTGGTAATTTAACTCATTCAAAATATCTGATCTTATACTATTAAAAAATATGTGTAAGTCTTTATCATTCCCTTCATCAGGTGTGAGATTAATTACAGAAAGCGAATTAAGCGCATTTTGTCTTTGAAAATGCTTCACTTTTTCATACAAGGCATCTTTTAAAGAAGAATCAGTTTGTTTGGGTAAAACCTTGTGTGAAGTGCGTTTATGTCTCAGTAAAACACTGTTGTTAGAAAAACTTTCATCACACTCATCTCATGGATATTTTGGGGTGGGCTTCATATGAATCTTCTTATGTTTTAATAAGCCATATTTTCTCAAAAACACAACACTGCAGAGATCACATCTATGTTGAATGTGGGTCTTGTGAATCGTTTTGTGTCTTAATAAGTCATATTTTCTTGAAAATGCGTCATTGCAAAAATCACACTTATACATTATAGGGGTCTTCGAATGAATCCTCCTATGTCGTTGTAAATGACTATTTTGAACGAAAGACTTTTCGCATAAATCACAAGCAAATGGTTTTTTCTTGAGGTGAGATTTCATATGTCTAATCAACACAAACTTTCTGGAAAAGACTAGGTTGCAAATTGTACACACGAAGGGTAACTCTTGTTTCTTCAATTCTGATGAAGAAGGTTTCACATCGTTCAAAACAGGCGACGATGAAAATTCCATGTCTTGATCCTTAAATCCTGATGATAAGGGTTGACTTTTCGATTTGGAGTCATCAACAACACTTAAAAAAGATGATTGCATGCTTCGTTCCATTATGATAAATATTAAAACAACTGAATCACTTGAGCAGATTCTAACAATTCAATGGCAATACGCAGAATGGTGAAATTATCTCCTGACATGCAAATTTATACAATCACGGTGGGCGCAAACGTGTGCAGAAAATTATAAATACTCAACCATGATTGGATTAAAATAATTTACTAGTCACGTGATCTAAATCACGCAAGATGATTGGCGCGTAAAGTTAACAGAAATTTTGTGACCTTTATTCCTGAGAATTTATTTAATGCTTACTGAAAATGCGCAGAATGTCTAAAAGTGAATTATTTAATCTTTAACTTGCCTTTGTTTCAAGTCTAACCTAATTGATTCCTCAAGCAGAAGTTTGAAAAATTCCTTTTAGGTAAAAAGTAAAATTATTTCCCAAGTCAAACCATGCCAACACTGCAAAATATGTATCAACTCTAAAGAGAAAACTTTATTTTTCAACCAACGAAATATTTCTTTTTGCTTTTTATTATTATTATTATTTCAAGGTTGTCATTATTATTATTATTATTATTATTATTTCAATGTTGTCTTTATTATTATTATTTCCTTGTTATTATTATTATTACTTTAATATTATTATTATTATTATTATTATTTCATTGTTATTATTATTATTATTTCAAATTACAAATTTAATTTTAACGTATGTTATATAAAACTTAACTAAAACTAACATATCTAAAAATATACATTCCTTCTCGAACAACATATATATGAAAATTTAAATCGAAAAAAATATTTTTCCAAGTTAACAAAGTAAAACTCATTCGCGCAACAAAAAATTTAAAATATCATGTTATAAAACGCTTCCGCTAAATCTTCTATCTCCCACTTGTTTTAAAAGAAAATATATAGATAAAAAAAAGCAGCTAGTAAAACTTTAAAATGAAAAACATATTCATGTAATAAAATAAAGGACCCACGTGGACAAGTGGTTAACGCAATTGGTTAAAAATGAGAAGCCCGGTTAAATGTTCGTGGGTTCGAAACCTGCTAATATTGCTAAAGGCATTTCTAGGAAAACTTGGGTATGTTGTTGTTATGAGTGTGCATTTGATTCCGTTGAGCTTTAAATTTACTACAATATTCATTATGCTTCTTTAACAAGTCTTGACTCGAAAAACGGTGGAGGTATCTATATCATTAATAGGTAGTCCCATCACGATGTGTCAGATCCCTCGAAGGTCTTCCTCTCAGACATGCTGACGTTTAAGATGTACGGAAACCTCTTTTAGTGTAATCTGTTTGTTTAACTAGCATAACGAGATATCCTACCCCACACATCTGGTTGTGATAAGATTTAATCGATCACAAAAGTTGTAAGATGAAATCTATTAGCGTTCTTGATGCTTGTAAATACATGATAATTGATTTCATGCGTAAAAGTAATAAGGTAGACATTTCGTCTAAAAATTCTTCAAATAGCATTTCATAATATTCAACAGATGAAAATATTTGAAAGAAAGCAAAGCGCGAATTCTCAATTTATAGAATCAAAGAGGAAATTGTAAAAACTTAATCATGATTGGTTTAAAAAATGATGTTACTCACGTGATCTAAATCAGGTAAGATGATTGACGCATTAACTTAACAGAATTCTTTAGAAATTTTTTGAGCTTTATTCGTGTAAATTTATTTAATGCTTATTGAAAATGAGCAGAATGTCTAAAAGTGAATTATTTAATCTTTAACTTGTGACTCTCAATAAAATCATAATATAATTAAATACTCAAAAATTTAAAATATCATCATGTTATAAAACACTTCCGCTCAATTTTCTATCTCCCACTCATATTAAAGGAAATATATAGATCAAAATTTAAAACATTTCCAGTCAGTTTTGTATTTGCTGTTGAATTAAAATTGAAAAAAATCAATCTTTCCCATGGCGTTTATCAAAATCAACTAAAATATTTTCTTTGCGCATGCAAAAAAAATAAACTTCAATCAAGCTATCCCCATGTACACATCCTCCAAAAATTAACACGAACATGATAATACATCACGCAAAAATACCTCTTCTCGAAGAACACACATCAGAAAGTCTTCAATTGAAAATTTAGTATCTCCACTAAATACATTTCAAACATAAAAATGATAAATTCTTTCCCGCGAATTTTCAAACTTCCGTTAAATAAATAAGATAGCAATTCTTCTCAAAAAATCTATTTCCTCTAAAATAAAAATAAAGTTCGCAAAATAATTCAATTTACTCAAAATAAAATTCGAAAAAAAAAAAGTTTCGCTAAATATTTCTATCTCCGCTAAATTAAAATTCGAAAAAGAAGTTAACTTCGAAAAGGAAAATTAAATTTTCTATCTCCTCAAAATAAAATTCGAAAAATAAAATTCGTAAAATAAAAATAAATTTCCGTTAAAATAAATTCACTACGTAAAAATTTTCTAAAATCTGAAAATAAAATTCGAAAAATAAAATTCACTTCGTAAGAAAAAAATAATTCTAGCACCTAAAAATAAAAAAATCCTAAAATAATTATACCATCTCTAAAATTTAATTCGTAAAATAAAAATAAAGTTCCGTTAAAATAAAATTCGAAAAATAAAATCCTCAAAATAAATTTTCTAACACTTGAAAATAAAATTCGTAAAATAAAAATAATGTTCCGTTAAAATAAAATTCGTAAAATAAATTCAGCAAGCAAAAATTTTCTAACACCTAAAATAAAATTCGAAAAAAATTTTCTAATTCCTCAAAATAATATTCGTAAAATAAATTCAGTTAGCAAAAATTTTCTAACACCTCAAAATAAAATTAAGTTCGAAAAATAAAACTCGTAAAATAAAATTAAAGTTCCGTTAAAATAAAATTTCGCTAAATATTTCTATCTCCTCAAAATAAAATTCGAAAAAAATTTCTATTTTACTCAAAATAAAATTCGAAAAAATTTTCTATTTGCTCAAAATAAAATTCGAAAAATAAAAAAAATTCCTCGAAAATTTTCTATCTCCTCAAAATAAAATAAATACCCTCATACTGTAAGACAAGTTCTTATCAGTTTCCCGACAGCACGCCTCCCTCTTATCTCCACTACCGAGATGCGTTTCCTCCACCACCAACTCTTATCAGCGCGCCACCACAGACCACCACAGGCCTGCACACCATCACACCACCACATCGCAGGAACGCAGGTGGCGTAGAACTCTCATAATCACACTACTTGCGTGTGTAAATTATGATAATTTGAAAATAACGTACAGTTTATATTTTATGGGGTAAAAGTTTATGATGTGAAAAAGCGAAATCTCTTTTACTGATATGTCATGCCGTAAAAACAACATAAGAGCCTCATGATTAATCATCTTGATTACGTATTCTAATACAGTTTAATTTTTCAATAATTTCTGCAGTTGAAGTTTGTGGAAATATTATTTTGGCAATTTTAAGTTTAAAATATTAGTTGTTTTAAGAGTTAGACAACCAATGTAAGATCGATTTTTTATTATAATTATTTTTATAGATGTATTATAAATTCGATCTCACAGTTCCTTTCTAACATTTTAGTTCGTCGAATTTCGACGTGTTCCAATCGTAATAATAAGGAAAGAAGTTTGTGTGTGAGTGTGTCGACTGTGATCTGAAGAGACCACTGCACGTAGAGCTACAAAATTTGGGGAATAGGTACGTCTATATATGAGGTTTTGCACCTCTAAGCCAGATTTTCGATTTTTGATTAGATCTTTTCTATTTAATTTTTTATGCGATTTTTAGCAATTTTTTAAGTTTCGAGGTTATTTTTCCATATAAGTGAGAAGAATATGGTTCCTTTCTTTTAACCCAATATAGTAAATTTTGTTCTCTTTTCAAAAAAGTTTATTCGGAATTCGTGCAGCGATTTTTGAATTTTTAGGGAATTTTTTATGCAATTATTAACAGCATTTAATGCATTTCCATACCTATAAGGAGGTTACGGTAGAGAGACACAGGTCTGTCGCCAAATGCCGCCAAATTTGTCTTCAACTTGACTGTATATTGCCAAATTTGATGAACAAAATGTGTCGTCAAAAGTGACGCCAAATTGGCGATATCTCTAATATTTCGCCAAATCCTCATAGACTTTCACTGTAAAACAATAGGGTTTTCTTGCTTACAGAAAATCAACAAATTGAGATATTTTAATGCAGCAAACACTAATATTAACTTAAGGGATTATATTAATTCGATTTTTCCACATTAGGGAAACGAATACGGTTTCTTTCTTTTAACCCAATATAGTAAATTTTGCTCTCTTTTCAAAAAAGTTTATTCGGAATTCGTACAACGATTTTTGAATTTTTAGCGAATTTTTTATGCGATTATTGAGCAGCATGTAATGCAAATCCATACCTATAAGTGGTTTATCTTAGGGAGGATCCAGTTCTGTCGCCAAATAACGCCAAGTTTTTTGCCAACTTGGCGATATATCACCAAATTTGGCGACCAAAATTAGTCGCAAAAAGTGACGCCAGCTGGGCGATATCTCTAATATTTCACCAAATTCCCATAGACTTCCACTTTAAGACTGTAGTGTTTACTTGCTTACAGAAAATCAACAAATTGAGATATTTTAAAGCAACAAAAACTAATATTAACTTAAGGGATTATATTAATTATATTTAAGGGAGTCCAAGTAAATTAATTACGAATAAAAGTAACATGATCTAATGCTTAGTATGATTTCCAAAACATAAATATTAAGAGAGCCCACAGGTCAAAGGAATTAGATTTGAAACATTTATCTAGTTATAGTAAATTTTGACTTTCGTGAATTTTGAACTTTTTGTGATTTTTAATGCGATTTTTACGTTTCTCCGCGATTTGCTTTAATTTTTTGACATTCCTTTTTTAACCGAAGTACATTCTTCCCTCATTTCAATAAAGTTTATTCGGATTTCGTATAGCAATTTTCGAATATTTCGGGAATTTTTTATGTGATTTTTAGTGTATTTTAGCGATTTACTACTATTTCCCCCCCCCCCCCATTAGTGAAAGGAATTTACTTGCAGTCTTCGAACACAATATATAATTTTTGTTTCTCTTTTCAAAATAATTGAAGGGATTTAAATTTTTTTCGCGATATCTTATTGTGATTTTCAGAGTTTTTTCGTAATCCCTGCTGTTTTTTGACGTACCCGGGCAACTCCGGCCAAGTTCGCTAGTAATATAATATTATGTTTTGATTTCACATGTATAATGAATATATAATATATGAAATATGAAGTATATATAAGTATACTAGCAGACCCGCCCGGCGTTGCCCGGGGTCCGTAAATAATAACCTTAAACAGAACTGAAGTTTGTATGATTTTATACCTTTTGAAATTCTTTTGAATTAACCTAATTTCGGAGGCACCCATTGCCCTCCACAGCGTCTAGCATGTTCCCAACAAACTTCTTTCCAAACGAACCTATAATCTGGCTCCACGCCACCTAAGGCAGCATGTACCGGAAGTGCTCGCCCATGCCGGAAACAATTGAAAGCCAAATTGAGTGAGCCAAACCTCGTAGTAATCAAGCCCATAGAATAAAAAAAAAAGAATGCATCATGAATGTTAGAAAATGTTGGTAACATGGTAACTGAAGACTAAGATAAAATTTTATAATACAGAAAAAGCGGAATCATAGTGTAAGTTGAATGAAACAAATCCCGTTGAAATTAAGTCCTAATCGGAGGAAAGAATGCGCCCCCAAGCGGTGGAAGATGACTTTTCCCGTTGTAAATTTCATATAATACTTTTAACATTAACACGATATTTAATAAGCTGATGAAATCCATTATTTAAAGTTACCTTTAAATTAACTCGATTTTTAGTTTACGGCTGTAGTGAGTAAACGTAAGTTGATGCTGAAAAAGGTGATTAATGTTCGAAAAAATTATGGCTGAGGTATAAAGAAAGACCGGGCCCTGGGTGCCAGGGTCTTAACTGGCATGTAGTTGGGTATAAGAAATTTTTTTATTAGTTTTAAATTTGCTGGAGGATGCTGAAACTATGTTCAAGAATAATGTAATAGAATCTGATAGTTTTTAAAGAAGCTACAACGAAAAGCCCAAGAAGGAGATTAATATTCAAAATTAGTGGTAGCTGAATTTTGAGAAATTTTTTTTTGTCATTCATGTAATAGCAGGAAGACTTAAGAAGCTGCTAAAAGAAAGGTGGTGAATCGATTCGCTTTTAAGAAACCTATAACAAAGGGCCCGAAGAGGGCCGACTGATAGTAAAGAGCAGGACCCTAACATGAAAACTTGTTAAAAGGTGCAAGTTCTAGCACTTTAAATCTTCAATTAGTCAAAATTAAGCATAGGGTATGAATTAATCATTAGAATAAAATTTTAAAGAAATGCGAAAAAATTCGGGGAGGGATTAACAGGGCCCTAGGGTCCAGTAAAAATAATAGGGTGTTGGTCCGGGGAGAAGAGTGCAAGACTCAATTTTAAAAAATTGCATTGAAAATGCGAGAAAATTAGGTGGTGAAAAATGCATGCCGCACAAAAAGTTCAAGGGTCTCCGGACCGTGTCCTATGGAACCCTAGGATGCCCTCAGGATTTTAACAGGAATAAAGAAACGGAAAAAGGGTTCCAAAAGGAAAATCGGATCAAGAGGAGGCACTTTATTAACAATTTATGGTGGAAAAACTTTAAGGGGCCCTGTACCGGGCCCCAAGGCACCAAGGACTTAGGTGGCACGTAGTTGCGCATAAAGGTACTTTTAGTAGTTTTTAAAATAGTCAAGGGATGCTAGAAATGTGTTAAAGAAAATTGCAAGCAATTCCAATCATTCTTAAAGAATGATCATAAAGGGCCCCAACAAGGTGATTAATATTCAAAATTGGTGGTAGCTGAAGTGAATGAACTGACTACACAAAAACCGTTCCAAAAACGTTACTTAACTAATAGTGGCATATCCCGTCAATATATTATAAACAATCGGAATGAAATGCAAATTTCCGTTTTAAATATGTAATAGATGATGATGATACGATTATCTGTAATATAATTCATCATGAAGTTTTCGCTTCATACATAAACGATGCTTTCGATATTGTAATTAATACACCGATTGAAGAAGTATCCGATTATGGAAGATTAACCAGGTATCCCATAAACAACTACCCAAAGAAAGGTGAATATATGGTTTTTGTGGTACTTTTATGTCAGCCTGGCGCAAGTAATAAATCAACAAAGATTGTTTCCATATCTTATTGTTATTTTATTATTTTCATTCAAAATAAAATCATTTCACTAATTTCATTTATAATATATGCTTTACACTAATGTCATTGAAAAAGATGAAAAGTAAAACAATAGGAAATAATGCCATAACTTAAAGCAAAGAATTGTTTTTAATTTACATACGCGAAATGTAACTACTGCTATTGGCAATTTTAAAAATGCTAATGACGATATTTACATACGGATACAGCTGACATAAAAGTATCCATTTTTTCTTCTTATCCAAAAGAAAGTAATAAATCGCGATGTATTATTTCAATTCCAATTTCTTCCATTAAAAAAAGTAATACTTACGCATTATTCGGACCATGAGATAGATCGCCAAAAATGGTTGACAATTGCCAATCTTGTTTATCGTTTGCCAATTACGTTCAAAAAAGTAATTTAACATTCTTAAATACACAACCTTGTTAAAAATGGCAAATTGTTTTAAGTAAATAAATAAATAAAATATATAACATAAAACTACATACTATAAACTATAATAAATAAAAATTATAATAATAAAATTAATTTAAAACTATACTAAATAAACTATCAAATGGACAAAAAATAAGGGTTGCTGTAATTAATTTAATTGCCATGCTTGGCGCAGTTGTATATGACATGGCCCGGATGTAAGTACCACAAAATTTTTAAAGTCGTACAAACATTGCTTTATTTTTTAAATATTTTCGTTTTATAATGTTAATTTCTAAGTGGATCGCTTCCCTGAATTTAAAATAAATTCAATATTTTTTGTTCTTTTTTACAAGGCGTTTGTATTTATTTTATTTTTTTTCAAACTCATATAGCCGGTTCAATTCTTTAACCAAAAGATCTAACAAAAAGATTTGATTTGAATTTCTTCCGTTGCTACGGTGACGGATGTATAAGATGAATGAATATGGATGAATTATCACTTATAATGTTAGGTATTTCGAGGTTTTGGCGCCAAATACATCGCCAAATTAGAAATATATGAAACATCTCGCGAACTATTGGGCTTAAAAGAATTTAGTTAGTACCATTCGATTCAGCATACAAAAATACACCAAAATATGTTATCAGTTGAAAAATAGCTATAAAATCAGATTTTTAAGGAATTTTTTTAAAGTTCGTTCGATTTTTTACCCCCCATAAGGGTGGAATTTTAGAAAATCCTTTCTTAGCGGCACTCTATGTCATAAGAAGAATTTTTACCCCAAATTTCAACACTTTAGGGTTAGTAGTTTGGGCTGCGCGTTGATTAATACAAAATTCAGACTTTCTTTTATATATACGAGTTGGAACCCGTCGATATTCGACGAACTAAAATGTTAGAAAGGAACTGTCACATCGAATTTATAATAAACCTACAAAAATAATTACAATAAAAAATTCATCTAACATTGGTTGTCTCACTCTTAAAACAAATAATATTTTAACCTAAAATTACCAAAATATTATTTCCACAAACTTCAACTGCTTAAATTATTGAAAAATTAAATTCTATTAAAATACGTAATCAAGATGAGTAATTATGATGAATTTATCGATTGAGGCTTTTATGTTTATTTTTATGGGATGAAAAATCAGTAAAAAGGATTTCGCTTTGTCACATCATAAAATTTCCTCCCATGAAATCTAAATTGTACGTTATTTTCACATTCCCATAATTTACATACGTACCACTCAAATTCACAATTTGAAAGTATTTTAACGCGTAATAGATTGTTAATGAATGTATTTCCAAACTTAAAGTCACGTTTGTCCGATACAACTTTTCATGTGAACATTCGCACAAATTTTAATGTAATCTCAATACCTGCGAAAAAAAAATTCAGAAATTTGCCTTTAGTTCGATTGTATATCATAGTATTGGCCATTTTGTATTGGTCAAATATTTAGTTTTATCAAAATAAATGATCGTTTTGTTTTAAATATGACATAATTTTTACTCACTGATAATTTTGCCTAGCGTCTCAAACTCAGTATCAGCGTAATGTAAAAATATTGAAATGTAACTGATTTACGCAGAAGAATGAGTGTTTTTTTTTTTTTTTTTTTTGTTGTTTTTTTAATGTATGACATCATTTTCTGTTCAAATATTATAAAAAAGCTACTTTTATTTGTAATGTGAAAATGGCATCAATAAGGATATAATCAATAAAAATAATAAACCATGACTATTTTCCCTTTACTTTTTCAATATAAATGGAGTACTTCAGTTGCCACGATTAAAAAATTTGTATTAAAAACTACAAAAAAATTAATATCTCAAAAATAAATTGAGATACAGCTTTCAAACTAATTGCATTTAAAGAGCATTTTTTTTCTTTATACGACGGTGTTAAAATTTAAAATGTGCGATGTTTAGAAGTTTAAAAATTTGCCGTAGATATAATTGCAAAACCAAAATTTTATTTCAAATTTCAAAGTGTTGCCATTCGCAAAATGACGTATGCGTTACGCACAGATATGTTTGTCCTTTATAATATAGATAGATAGTATTTATTTACATGCCTATCTAATATGTATTTATATATGTATACTAGCAGCCTATGCCCGCTACGCTGGTCTGGTTATTCAAACGAAACTTGAATCAAATAAATTGTATCAGTGAATTTGACATTGTGATTTAAAGCAATATGGAATGTCCTTTCGCATTGCTGAAAACGATATGAACGCCATTGTGCTATTAAATTTTCTAATGTGCAGACATTTGGTAACGAATGATAGTAAAATATGCTATATAATAAAACAACCCCTGAAAAATTATTGAACTAATAAAGCAAACAAAGAAACTGACAAAATCCATCCAGTAAAACTTTTTTAAAAGGCTGATCTTTCATATTGGGGTCCATCTGATTAGAGAACTTTACCCATAGTTCTATAACTAAGCAACGTAGAATAATATGCAATAAATTAGAACATCCCCAAACATTGTCTAATCAACAAAGCAAGTATTACAAACATCCGGCATCTAGAATTTTTTGAAAAGTATAATTTTTCATAATCGGTTTCACATTATTATTGAACTTTCTGCCATTACTTTATGACTAAGCAACGTAGAACAATATGCCAAATACTAAAAACATATCTATGTAAATATCGAACTAAGAATGGAATTCTTATCAAAATCCGTTCTGTAGAACTTTTTTAAAAATGCTCAACTTTCACAATCGGGTTCAACTGATTGTAGAACTTTCCACCACGTCTCTATTATTAAGCAATGCAAAACGGATTAGTATATACAAAAACGCTGCCTGAAAAATTATCTAACTAACAGGGCATGTTCAATCGAAATACATTCGGATGAATCTTTTAAAAAAGCTAATACTTCATAATCGGGTTCGTCTGAATATATAACTTTAAAATATAATTCTATTCTAAGAAACGTAGAAGTATATGTTATATGCTAAAATCTTCCCAGAAAATGTATCTAACTACCATTTTGATTCTTATCAAAATTCATTCAGTAGAGCTCAACTTATATCCAGCCGGGATGAATTTCCCATTTGCATATTACACTGGTATATATCGTTGAAGCAGAAGTAGATAGATAGATAAGAATATTGATGCTTAAAATTTATGAAACTGCAAGTTATTTCTCGTTGTCTCTGCTGAATAATTTTAAAGACATTTCAATCGGCGAGTATTGACGATCATATCTACAAATTTATTTCATTTTGCACCACAACATTCTCGGTAAAATGAGCTAATTTGGTGTGGGTTACGATCACAGATTTTTCCTCATCTCTCTTTTTAAATTATTTGAAAAAAAATGTATTTTACTGTCTTTATGGCCGCTTGAAGCCATATAGCAGTTACATTCTTGTGTTTTTTTTTATTACCCGTGCCCACGTTGTATATGACTGCCCTCATTACTGCAATATAAAAGATCAGTACATTTCCATATATTAACGTCATTGTCGCCAAGCATAATATTTGGCACCAAAGAACCATTTGAAAAAAAAAATTAACATTGTTGGCCGAAAGTAATCATTTAAAAAATATAACATTTCAAAGTTACAAAGTTTCGAGAACCATTTTATTAAATCATTACAAATATACTAAAGATAAAAATCCAAATAAATATTATACAATAAAATATTCTTTTACAAAATCGCAATTTAAACTAACGCACATGAAATTCTATGTGTTTCTTAGTACTACAGTAAATATTTCCACTTTATTTAGTCAGCGAAAAGTGAAGTTGTAACTTAATTTTGCATAATAATAAAAAATTCTTTCATATCAAAAAATAGTAAATTAAATTTTTTGCATGGTTATGATTAAATAATAATTAAAGCCAGCAGAAATTCGCTTTCAATAAATAGCAATCCACAATATTTGGTACGGTTTGCAATACAAAATTGGTACTTTTCCATTATAGGTGCCTTTTCATCTTTATAAACAGGTTGGAGCAATTCTATAAAGTGATAAAGTGATTTCATAAAGTGAAAATTTTTTCCAAATGATATAAACAGTTAAGAAAACAAACTTGATGAACTTTTTTGCTTGTTTATATATGTATTTTGAATATATGTATATTATTAATGTTTTGTATATACAAATTACTTCTGTTTATATATAATATTAAATAAATAGCATCTTTATGTTAAATAAATTGTTTAAACATTGAATGAAAAAAATGCTTGTGTATATGAAATGTAAGCGTGAATAGGTTGCCAGAAAATATGTCTCCAAATTTCCTTCTCCGCCAAGGTTATTTTCTCTATTTCGCCAAGATCCCTATACTGGAAAAGAGTGTGCGCACAATTCATCGTGGAACAATTCATCGAGGAGTCAATTCATAGTAGGGACAATTCGTCGTGGTATCAATTCGTCGCGGCGTCAATAATAAGGCGATCATTATTTTTTTCAGATATAGCAAATTACAACTAATATGTGA
This sequence comes from Maratus speciosus, assembly GCA_963932465.1. Lineage (NCBI taxonomy): Eukaryota > Metazoa > Arthropoda > Arachnida > Araneae > Salticidae > Maratus > Maratus speciosus. The sequence continues at coordinate 27,799,257 of OZ010800.1, forward strand.
CAGGCTGATTTTAAATATAGGTATATTTAAAATATATATATATATTATATATATATGTGTGTGTGTGTATATTTACTGCTTTTGTCCAAAAAAATCTATCGTTCAAGTGGAGCGGAATTTTATTAAATGTGATATTTGTGAAGTTCCCTATCGAGAATATGTAAATTTAATGAATAATGCAACTCATTTCTTACTTAAATTAGTGATAAAATAGATGTCATTCCGATGACAGAGTAAATAATGAACTAAATTCTATAAAAATTGTAACAAAAAGAATATATATATATATATATATATATATATATATATAAAGATGTAATAAAAACAAAAACATCATGGTGCATCAGGCGCAACGCAGCTTCTTATATGCACTAAGTAAATATAGCTCTAACAAAAGTATATGAATTATGAAGTTTATGAAAAAGGGGGTGCAAAACACAACAATAACACCAATGAACATTTATAATTATTACTAGCCGTCTCTGGTGACCAGTTTGGTCTCCTTTAAATGTACGCTAAGCATTGCACCATGTTACTTTCATTCTTAAACTATTTAATTGCTTAATCCTTCCCCAAATACAAAGATTCTGATTGAGAAATCCAGAATTCTTTGAGATCTTAATTACATTTTATACTTTTTTTTAATGCGTATTACGTCTTTTTTTGACAAATACTACTTAATTTCTGTAGCTGTAAAAATGCTGTAAAAATGAGTGAAAATTCAAGTGTTTACTGAGATTTGTTCATCAATTATTCAAATTAAATTTATTTCACGTAAACATGCTGTTACTTCAATGTTGTTTTTTAGTATTAACAAATTAATTTAAATTTTGCAAATGATGTATTTATAATTTTTTTCACTATTTAATAATTAAATAATGAATATGTATGCTTTTGTTTTTATAAATTTGATTTCTGAGTTCATAAATATGACAATAAAGTAACGTAACTAAGACAAATAGCAAAATAAAACACTCGTGAATGTAAACCGTAAACAAACGTTAGAGCCGCCTGACGTCATAAGAATATTGTCCATTCATTGTTGGCGAACCTGCTTTGCGAATGATTACCTTCATTGTTTAATATTTTCAACTGTTCATGATGAATGAATCTCTTGTGTTTGTTTACCTTATGAAATGAGATAGTAAGATATCAACCAAATTTCAATTGACGTCATCTTAGAATATATATATATATATTAATGTAAATTAGAAATTATACTTTGATGTTGAAATGGAATAGTTTAGTTTATGCTATTATTATTATAGTTAATTATTTATTTAGGTACTTTTCTACTACAGGGGATTTGGCATTTTCTTTTTAAAATCTTGGCACAATTCCGGCTTCAGAAAGTGAAATACGTTGATAAAATATATAAATAGCTATGAAAACAAATCGGGTGAATTTTATTTTTGTTTATATGTATTTATTTGCATATAAACATTTTATGGTACTACTTAGTTATCCCGTCGACCAATTTCGCTAAATTATATAAATCGCCAAACCACTCGCCAAATTATGCAAATTTACATAATTTTTGGTACTACTTAGTTATCCCTTCGGCCAAAAATTTGTCTCCAAAATGTAAGATTAAATGCCAATAATGGTTGATCGTAAATGTCACATTTACTTGACTTTAAGCAAGTTACACGTGTTTACGTCATCAAGTGTTTTTTATTTCGACGTGTTATTTGTATTTTTATTAATGTTATACTAATTTATTTGTTCTTTCGTTATTTAAAATAAAAATTATGGAAATTTGTATAATTTGGTGAAATTCGTCAATGGGATAACTAAGTAGTATCTAATTTTTATTTTAAATAAAGAAAGAGCAATTAAATTAGTATAACATTAATAAAAATACGGTACAGGTGTCATATACTACACCGACATTTTACCGACGCCAATTTGGTGAAAACACCAACATTATAAACAACAAAATCCGGGTTACTACATCAAGCAAAATAACGACACTTCTGCGCCAGTTAAGTACCCGTTGTGTATATGACATAGTCTTCAGAAAGAAATCGCGCCAATATGGAGCGTATATGACATCTGTGCCAAAAATAGAAATAAAACATCGAAATAAAATCACTTGATGGCGTAAACACGTGTAACTTGCTTCAAGTCAAGTGAATGTGACATTTACAATCAACCATCATTGGCATTTAACCTTACAGTTTGGCGATAGATTTTTGATCGGCGGGATAACTAAGTGGTACCCATTTTATTTATCCATACATATACAATATCTATGTATAAAAAATTTACGGTACTACTTGGTTATTCCTTCGACCAAAAATCTATAAGATATAACTATAAGATTAAATGCTAATAATGGTTTATCGTAAATGTCACATTCATTTGACTTGAAGCAAGTTACACGTATTTACGTGATCAAGTTATTTTTACTTTGACGTTTTATTTATATTTTTACTTTCTTCTATCTTTACAAGAAGAAAGTATTGGATTCGTGAAAAATTTCGACTTCCGGTTTTCGACGGATTTATACGTTTTAGAATGCCCAGAACACGATTTGATGGTTTTTTAAAAATGTCTGTCTGTGAGTCTGTCTGTCACTCAGTCACTCTGTCACTCTGTCTGTGACAAAAATTTTGTTGGAATCAAGAGCTAATCAAATAACAAGAATCTCAAGAACTAATGCACGGAATTTCACAAAACTTTATATTTAGTTAGACTTTCATATAAATTGGACCTGATTAGGTTTTGGTGAAAATCGCCCAACAGGTGGCGCTGCTATGCGGTATTTTTCACGATTTCTGCAATAGCTATATCTCAAGAACCACGGCAAGGATTTTCATAAAACTTCATATTTAGTTAGTCCATAACATATTTTGGTGCTGATTACTTTTTTGTGAAAATCGCCCAACAGGTGGCGCTGTTATGCTGCATTATTCATGATTATCGCATTAGCTCTAACTCAAGAAAAAATGCACGAATTTTCATCAAACATCAGAATCAGTTAGTCCATGATATAAATTAGTGTTGTTTAATTTTTGGTGTAAATCGCCCAACAGGTGGCGCTGCTGTGCTGCATTTTTCACGATTCCCGCAAGAGCTGTATCTCAAGAACTATTGCGCGGATTTTCATCAAACTTCAGATTTAGTTAGTTCTTAACATGAATTCACGTATAAATTAGTGCTGTTTAATTTTTGGTGTAAATCGCTCAACAGGTGGCACTGCTATGCTGTATTTTTGCGATTTCCGCAATAACTTTATGTCAAGAACTAATGCTTAGATTTTCAACAAACTTCAGATTCAGGTTACCTTGATATCATTTAGTGCTGCTTATTTTTGGTGTAAATCGTTCAACAGGTGGCGCTGCTATGCTACATTTTTCAGAATTTCCGCTATAGCTCTATCTCAAGAACTAATGCACGAATTTTCTTCCATCTTCAAATTCAGATATACTTTGATATACTTTGGTGCTAAATCGTTGTTAATTCTTGTACTATTTAAATGATTTAATTGACGTGATTTATATAGAAGAAAGTTTTGTGATGGCCACAACATACTAGTTACTAATGTTATACTAATTTATTTGTTCTTTCTTTATTTAAAATAAAAATTAGGTCAATTTGTATTATATGGCGATTTATATAATTTGACGAAATTGGTCGGCGAGATAACTAAGAAGTACCCAAATTACTTCTGTTTCTATATAAAAATATTACTGGCTTCTTTAGATTAAATAAATTGTATACATATGGAAAAAAATTGCTTATGTATAAGAAATAGTATATAGATTGCCGGAAAATACGATATCAATTTTTGTTTGTCGCCAAAGACCTATACTTAAAAAATACCTTTATTTATTTATTTATCTATTTATTTATTTATTGCATTTGAAATGAAGTGAATGAAAGATGCGTATTATAAATGTATCCGATATATGTATTTTAAATTTATGTGTTTGAAATGAAAGTTATGTATTTTAAATGAAATGAGTGATAGGTTTATATTTTAAATGGAATGATGGCGATGGAAGAATATTTGGCGATGTCTGATCCGTCTTGTTATCTGGTTGGGCTGACCTGATCCCAACTAACATAAAAGTACCGGAATAACTGTTTGGCATTTAAAAAGTGAAGCAGTCAGCCCGGAATTATTGATGACTGTCACATGACTTCGGCTTTTATTATATAGCTAATAATTTTTACAGTGTTGTGAAATAAATTCCTTATTGAAATTATGAAATATATTACATGAAAGGATAAGCGTTGTAAAACTTGATTGGTGAGTCCTGCCGAGGCTGTGGTTCTACCATCAGGTTATTGTACATTTTGCAAATTTAATAATGTTGTCTATAATATTACATGTTTGACATGTCCTCAGGCTTATGTGGGTGAAACGTCCGGTTCTCTAAATGTTCGAAATAACATTTATACGTCAAATGTCAATAAAGATGATTTACAGTATCCATCTTTTGAAATTTTACATTTTAAATTGCATTCTTTTGGTAACCTTTTAATTGAAATTTTGGCACATGTTGAGAATCAGAGTGAACGTTTTAAAGTAGAAAATGACTTCATTTTGAAGCATACACTCTCAGAAATGAATACTCAGATTTCACGAAATTTTCTTTGTTTTTGACGAAATAGTTTCCTGGGCGAACATTTCGTCAAATTGATGAAATTAGTTTCTTCACTTGCTTGACGATATAAATTTCGTCAATAGTTTCGTCAAAAGAGGGCTGGTGGCGCCATCTCTCAATCAGTTTGGAAGCTCCAGTATTTGACACGGGGAGAGAAAAAAAATCACCTCTCTCTTTCCCCGGCGTGATTCGAACTCACGACCTTTCGTATTCGGTCGCTGTTCTTCCAACCTGGCTGATGGGGAATTCAAAGTGCTTGCTTTTAGACTGGTATAATGAATTCTACTTCGTGTTTTATTATTATAACGTAGGTTGCATTTTATCGGGCTGCTATATTTTCTGAAAGTTTTAAGGAAAGCTAATTTATTTGTATGGTTTTCTCGTATCGATGAATAATTATAATATGGCTTGATTAAATAACTTACAACTGAAATTTTCTTTGATCAATGGATGATTAGAATATGGTCTGGTTAATTTGTTGCTCACAAATAATGAATTGTGAAGTGCATATTGCGTGAGATTTTATCACTTTGAGTAGGAGGATAAGATTTTAACACTTTACTGTTTATAAAGAGGAGAGGGATGAATTATGTTTATTTTCAATTTGATTGAAAACATAATATACTTCTAAAAAAAAAAAATATCCTAGAAGTTTGAAATTTTATTGACCTAATTTTCTTATTGAATGGTTTTGAAAAACACAGGAAATTTATTCTTTTCGAATTAAAATATAACGAACGACAACATATAAATAAAATAATAATAATATTAATAAGCATTCCTAAAAATTCTAACAGCTAAAAAAATAACTAATGAAGAAACAATAACTACCTATATTTCAGTATTTTCTGAAAAGCACTAAGTGCTGTTTTAAAATAAATTATTACAGGACTAACATAAATAAGCAAATATCTGTTTGCTAAAATTATACGATTTGAGGAGGATTTGAGGAAATGTTTCCTTAAAATGCATTGAGTCTGACCGTGATTGAGGCAAAACTTTCGTCAAATATTTGAGGGTTTACGTTTCGTTAAAAGTCACGTGATGTTAATAGGAAATGATCGTCCAAAACGACGAAATACAGCTCGAGGATTTCTGAATCGTCAAAAGGGAGAGTTTTATTTCTGAGAGTGTAGGACTTTATATCCTTATGGACTCAATACAGTATTAAATTGTTATAATTTAAAAAGTATTGATAATGTTTATAGTTTTTTAAATTTGTTTAGCAATTTGAAAATAATTAAAAGAGATACAAGAGGTTCACATGCATTATCTAGTAAATTAAATTGTTTAGTGCCAGATGAATGGATTTATGGTATTGAAAAAGATTTTATTGTAAATTGCAGTATTAAAGCTGTAAAGAAAGCGGTTTTTACTCTTAAGCATAAAACTTTAAATAAGATTAGAAAAGCTTGTGGAATTTTTAAATTTTCTAGTTTGTATTTTAGGGACCTGCTTTGTGACTTTATCAATTTTAGATTAAAGATTTTTTCCGATTCTAGTACTGACAGGGTTTTCTTTGGCGAAAATAGTGTTTTCTCACAATACTATGATGGAAATCATGTCTTTTTCATGATCCTTTAACGAAAATCCCATCTTTCGCCAAAAATCTCACATTTTCCATGATCTTTCGCCAAAATTCACTCATCTTGCACGATATTTAGTAAAATTCACGTTTTTTTGCGACCATTGATAAAAACCACATTTTTTTCACGATTCTTTGACGAAATTAGTGTTTTTTCCACGACCTTTCAGACAAATTCGCATATTACACGATCGCATCATGTTTAATTTTTTCTACAACATTTTTTAGAAAATATTTGTAAATTCACTGACTTTTCCTATATATTTTGAAATTTCCCTGACTGTCCATGACACTGGGAACACGGTAAATATAAAAAATATAATCATTGAAATAGCCCTTAGTCTCAGTACACAAAAGAAAAGTAAAAACATTAAAAAAAAATCAGAAATATTAAGCAAATTACTTATAAATAAAAGAAATACTTCTTTGACGGGCATAAAGTAAACACCACCCATATGTACTCATTTAAGACATGTAAACAAAAGAAAATTACATAAAATAAAATTTATATGCACTTAGCAAAACAAACCAAGCTGCTATGCTTTATTAAACAATTATAAACCAATTATATTCTTAAAAAAAAAAATAAATCACTTACCGGTGAAATGGTAATCCAACTTTAAATCAATAAGCTATACAACTTATAAATGTAATATATCTTTATTTGGCACAGGTGTCATATACACTCCATATTGGCACAATTTTTTTCTGACGCCAATGTCATATAAGCACCGGGTACTTAACTGGCGCCAAAGTGTCATTATTTTGCTTGATATGGTAACGAGGTTTGGTTGGTGTTATGGTAACACCTGTGCCGAATATTTTTACGGGTGCAGTGACATGCTTTTTTTTAAACTGCCAAAATGCACTCCTACCAGAGTTTCCTTAGGCAGTTTAGTGCGGGGGTGGGGTGTGTACTGCACACCATCTGCCCTTTGGTTGATTTGATTTGATTATCGGAGCCTACGCTCGATTATGAGGTTTTCAGCTTCACTTGACTTGGCGGCTTTGTAGCTCTAATGATCCAAAATTGCTAATACAGTTCTCTATAAACAGCTCTTTCAGTAGACGTTACATCCACAGATGAGAACTTGTTTTTATTGGGATTAAATTCCAGGAAGAACTCCCCTTCATCAGAATCTGTTGGTTCTCAGTAGAAAAGAAATAAGGTGCTTGGAGGCAGATTTGCCCGCTACAGCCAGGTCACATATATCATGGAAAGTCGCACTGTCAGCAGACAGATCTAATTGCTGATAGAGTTGAGCTTGCTCTGTGCGAAACTTTCAGCACTCTAGAAGGTAGTGGTCAGTGGTTTCCAAGACTTGATACTCTGAGCAGAGGTATGAATTCCATAGGCAAAAACGATGAAGTTGTGCCATGGTAAGCAGCGAGCGGGTCTGTATGCACTTTGGTTTAAGAAACAGCGTTCGAAATCCTTGGTGGTCCGCTGGTCCGAGACCACCAAAAATGCAATCGGACCACTAATTTGAAAAATTTAGTGGTCTGCAGGACCAGTAACTCCCCCCCCCCCCCTTTCTCACAGGTAAACTTAATTTACCCGTCCCCTAGAAAACCACAACCAAACACAAATCACACAATAATTTTAAAAAATTGCATTAAATCTCAGTCATTTGATATAAATAATCAGATAAATAAAATATCTAATTAATAATTTTATAGTTTTTCGTTATGTATGCTGTTTATTTAATTTTTAGTAAATTATAATTTTACATTTTACTATGCTGAAAATTTTGGATGGCTGTAAAGGAAGTTTGGTTTATATTCTAAGAGGGGAGGGGGAAGGTCACTCAAGGGTTAAAGGGACTTAATAGAATTTTATGTAGCGGGCCAGTGATGATAACTGCGGACCAGTAAATTCTCATGCTTACTGGTCCTTAGGACCAGTGACTTTTTTTTATCAATTCTACCGCTGTAAAGTATCAACCTTCTTGTCCCACATCCAAAAAATTTGCATGCACATTGTTTTAATTGTGATTGTCATGCACATTGTTTTAAATAAATTATATATCTAAGCTAAAAACATTTCATTGTTTAAAACCAGCAGCACTACTTGAAAATTTATATATATATATAAAAAAACGAACAATACACAAAAACTGCAACTAATCAATAAAAAACTTAAATTGTTTCTTGAACGCTTTTGTTTTGTAATAACAATGAATTACTCAACTAGCTTCTAGTTAACTAGAAAAAAAAACTGCACCTCTATTATTCTTTTGAAAAAAGCAAATAATAATAATGATAATATCTTGAAACTACAAAATTCTCCTCCGAAATATTTGTATTGGTAAGATTTGTTTTAAAAAAGGGGGGCCTGTTCTTTGGAAGAATACGAGTCCTTTGTGTTGAGTTGAGGAGTTCTTCTGCTGCCGGGATACAGATACATTTACGCTGTTAGCGAAATTAGAATGACCAATCAGAAAACTTGCTTCCTTAAAGCAGGGAAAAGTTCCCGAAATACAAGCTTCTGATTGGTCCATCTCGTTTCGCTAACAGCGCAAAATCTATCTGGATCCCGGAAAGAATTTAGAATAAAAAAAATTATTTAAATGATATTAATTATTATATATTATTAATAATTATTAATTATAAATATTTATTATTAATTATTTAAATTATATTATATTATTTATATTATGTAATATATAATTAATATTATATATTAATATTATATTATGTATTATTAATAATTATTAATTATAAATAATTATTATTAATTATTTAAATTATATTATATTATTCATATTACGTAATATAAAATTAATATTATATATTAAAATTATATGATTTATATGTTAATAAATATCAATAATTATTAATTATAAATATTATTATTAATTATTTTATTAATTATTATATTAATAATTTAAATAATAAATAATTATTTAGAGTCAGAAATGCAGCCTCAGCTGCATAAACAATAATCAAATGTTCCAATGTAAATTTAAAATAAAATATTTAATAAGAAGTTTTTTTTCATTCGTTTTTATAAAGTAGAAGTAATTTTCATAGTCTTTTCGGGGTGAAGGGCAAATTGCGCATTTAGTAAATCCGAGTCCGGGTGTGCTATGAAAAAGAAGAAAGGGGGATGGGATGCCTTCTCCCTGGATTTTGAAATTAAAGTTTAAAAAAAAAAAAATTCTTCTTTTGAAAAACATAGTAGAATTTATTCTTTTCGAGTAAGTAAAAAAAAAAAAGGAAGCGTTTTTTCGTTTAGGGGAGGAGGGTGACATAGGAGAGCAACTGCCCCTCCCTAGATTCAGTAACTAATTTTATTTTCTTAATTTGAAAAACATAATAAAATTAATCCTTTGCCAGTGATAAAAAAAAAAAAAAAAAAAAAAAAAAAAAAAAAAAAAAAAAAAAAAAACAGATACCAATAATTTTCCGTTAGGAGGAGGGGGGTGATGTCATATGACAGTCACTTGTTCCTCCCTGAATTTAAAAATATAAGTACCTAATTCTTTTTCACCGATTTTGAAATAGTGAAAAAAATTTTAATTCGAGTGATTTAAATTAAAAGAGGAATTAAAAAGTTTCAGTTGAGGGAGCGGTATAGGAGGCCCATTGCCCTTCCGTGGATTTTGAAATTGTACAAACTAAATTTTCCTTTTTTTTCCTATTTTGAAAACATAGTAGAATTTTTTTTTTCGAGTAACTTAAAAAAAAAAAGGAACCAAGAAATTTCTATTTAAAGGAAGGTGGCACAGCAGACCAACTTCCCCTCCCTAGATATTTCAATTTAAGTAACCCAATTTTTTTTCTCCTGCTATGAAAAACATAATATAATTTATTCTTTGCGAGTAGCTTAAAAATTAAGGTAACCAAAAATTTTTCCTTAAAAGGGGGGAGCCTAGGGGAGTGTCATTGCCGCTGGATTTTGAAATATATATATATACCTGAATTTTCTTTTTCTCCGATTTTGTATATAGTAAATTTTATTTATACGCAGAAACTTAAAATAATAGACGGACAGTATGTCAGAAATATCAGTTGCCCGGGGGTGGGGGGTGGGATAAGAGAAAAGCCTTTTCCCTTCCCTGGATTTTGAAATTTAAGTAATTAAATTTTCTTTTTTTTTTCTTTTTTTTATGAAATGCATAGTAAAATTCATTCTTTTTCAACATTTTAAAATAAAAGAAATAAAAAAATTCCGTTAAGGAGGGTGGCGGCGATGGAAGGCCCATTCCAATCCCTGAAGTCTGAAATTTAATTAACGGAATTATGTTATTTTCTCGGATTTTGACAAATATGGTAAAATTTATTTATTCCGTATAGCTTAAAATTAAACAGAAACTAAGAACTTTTCTGTTGGGGGAGAGATTCACTCCCCCCGCCCCCTATGTCTCATTCTTAGTAGTTAATTTCCGTAGAGTTTTTTTTTTATGTTTATGTATTTAAACTTTATCGTAAAGTCAGGTTAAAAACAGTGTAATTTTTTTTTTTTTTTGGGGGGGGGGGGGGGGGGAGGGAGATGTAGCCCGAGGTCATCGGCATTCCCCTCCCGGATTTTGACATTTAGTTTTAACTAAATATTTTCTTTTTCTCTGATTAACACATAATAAAATTTATCCCTTTCGGCCAAGTAAAATAATTAAACACTAAGAGAAAGACGGGAAACTGGTAAAGTTAAAGAGATGAAATTACTTCAATTCTGCTGTATATCTACAGATGAAAAATCTCATTATTTTAAAAGTTTATGATGACTTCACTTAAAATATAGAATTTTTTAGGTTAATAGCACAGAGAATTTTTGAAATAAAGGACCACAAAATTACGCCACATTAGCCGCAGAATTTCTAAAGTATTTTTATAGTCGAGATTGCACTACAGAAAATCTATAGTTGACTATAGAAAAACATCAAAAATACTCCACTTCTGTAGAAAAACTGCAGTTCATTTTTAGCTGGGGTAAGCCGTATGTTGCTGGTTATTCTGATGATGCGTTCCCCAAATTGGCGTCATTAAAAAATCGCGCCAATATGGGACGTAAATGACATCTTTGCCAAACTTTCATATGAACGGCGAAGGGATCAGACCGTATTTGTTTATGGCATTTGATGACGTGAACTATTATAATATAGATGACATGATGGCGATAGAATAATATTTAGCGACTTATCACCTGTGCCTGGCTAACATTAAAGTACCAAAATGGCACCTAGAGTATAAAAAGCGAAGTGGTCCGCTAGGAACTGTTGATGATAGTCACATGACTTAGGCTATTGTTATAGAGATTGTTTTAAAATACCGGGAGACAAAGACTCTGTATACTAAATTTGTTTTATTTTAGCTTCTTTTCAAATGTTTAACTGATCCTCTTTAATCAAAAACGAAAACAACCATTGGATGTCTTAACAGCAACTGATTCGCCCTTAAATTTTTGCAATCAAAGGGAATTGAATGGAAACCTGTTTACAGGGAGATCTCTACAGCTTTTTTCAGTATAATTCAATCTTCACTAATATACTTAAAACCCATCAGATTAGCATATTTTTAGATTCTTCGGTGTCCGAACGGGGGTTGGCGATCGTAGCTTGCAGGGGGCAGAGCCCCCTAGTATGTGCATAATTTTTCAACAAAATTTATCATTTACTGTAAGTTAGAAAACTTTAAGCAAAACATTTTCGTTTAAACAGCTTTATTTTGTGATTTTTAAAATCAGATTTATGATTACAGGCGTTAATATTCCCTCTATAATACTCGAATTCGTAAAAGCTAACACATTTAGTCTTAATAAGTATGTTAAGTTTCCATATGGTCAGAGAAATTTAAAATTTCGGTCGCTAATATAAAAACATATTCATATTGGATACATTCGTACTTTTAAAATACACTGCTCAAAACAATTAAAGGATATTTGAAGTTTTATATAAAATAAAGATATAAACGAATTTTTTTTGCCGAAAATAGAAGAAGAGAATCACAAATGCAAATTTTTCTGGTTTTCAAACTGTGGAGTATGCAAATTTTGAGTTCGACGTCAAAAACGTCGCTTCAGCGGCAGCGAATGAAATTTGACTTTCAACTGGATAAAAGAGAATGAAGACAAGGATGATCGGCATTCAGTGATTGCTTTGTTTCGATGAGTACGATGTCTCAGCGAAGTCATTTGACAGATTCAGAAGCTTTGAGAATTGTTGGTAGGTTAGAAGGGGGCCAAACTCAAGCCGAAGTAGCGCAAGCCATTGGAGTGTCACAAAGTGTCATTTCCAGGATCTGGAACCGTTTTTTGGATGTGAAGGCCGAAGACCAGGGCAAGGTTGTAGACGGGCAACAACGCCCAATGAAGATCGGTATTTAGCGTTAACAGCTCGGAGACACCGAACCATGAACGCTACTCTTCTCCAACAACACCTTCGCTCGGCTACAGGCACCACGATTTCAACTCAGACTGTCCGAAACCGGCTCCATGCTGTAGGTCTGTATGCTCGCCGACCGATTGTATGTGTTAGATTAACATCAAGGCATCGTCGCGACCGCAGGGAGTGGGCAACCGAGCATGTCAACTGGAAGAGAAATGAATGGAGCAATATTCTGTTTTCTGACGAGTCCCGTTTTTCTGTGCATCCGGATAATAGGCGTATTTTCATCTGGAGGGACCGTGGCAGTAGGAATAATCCTGCGTTCGTGCACGAAAGTGTCAGATTTGGCGGTGGAGGAGTGTTGGTGTATGGTGGCATCTCCATTGACGGGCGCACTGACCTCTACATCATTCGAGATGGAGCTCTGACTGGTCGCCGATATAGGGATGAGATCCTCAGACCTATTGTAGTCCCTTACGCTGCAGCAATCGGAGATAACTTCATTTTAATGGACGATAACTGCAGGCCACATCGTGCAAACCTGTTGGAGGATTTCCTTTTCGAGGAAGGAATCGTTCGAATGGAATGGCCAGCGTGTTCTCCAGACATGAATCCAATCGAGCACGTTTGGGACGCTCTAGGAAGACGAGTTTCTGGCCGCCAACAACCCCCACAAACTCTCCAAGAACTGGAAAGAGGTCTTCTGGAAGAGTGGGGCAGAATACCCCAACTCGTCATTAATAGCCTCATTGAGTCCATGCCTCAAAGGTGTTCAACGTTGCTGGCCGCCCGTGGAAACCAAACCCCCTACTGAAATTGATTTTCTTTGAAGAAAACACCTTTTCTTATTCTTTTTTTCTCATATGCACAAATTGTGTTTTTTTCCTTTAGTACACAAATGCGCAATAAAATGCATTTTTTTCTGCCAAAGATGTGTAATTTATTCTCATATAACCTACTATGTCTGTCGACCATGTATCAATCAGCTAAACAGTTTACCAGATACAAAATCCACCTAAAACTGCAATATCCTTTAATTGTTTTGAGCAGTGTATCTCCTAAGGAAACCGATATTTGTAACTTTCTTTCTGTGTACTCTTCTTCAAGAATACCTCTTTTTTTTGTCAAAATATTTCTAAAATGTATACTTAATTTTATAAAATGTGTTAAATTTATACTCACAGCTCGTAAGATTTTTGCACATAAAATTCTATTAAAAAAATGTAAATTTTGGATATAGTTTGACGACTAAAAAAAAAAAAAAGATTTGCGTTAAGAACAGAACACAGAAAAACAATCAAAAATATTAATTTTTTCATGAAATAGTTTAAAAATATGAATGCATAACATGCACATAGGCTTACTATTAGCGATGAGAATTTAAGTTCTCGCTTACCGATGCCCTTCAATTTTCAAAATATTACTCTTGTTCATCATTATAGTAAACATAATATATGATCTTCTTTAATAAGAAAGTACGCGTTGCTGACAACCGGCTTTTTCAATAATTTTTGCGACGGATTAATCTCGGAAAATTAAACATTTGAAGTTACTGAAGCTCGAAAAGTATTTGTCAAAAAATAGTTAGACAAACTGCTTGAGAATGGTAAAAAAATTTATTTTATTTACCAATAACAAATTACAGATATAAACAAACGAACATATCAAAAATTGTGATTTATTTTACAAATGTAAACAATGTGTAGTGAGTCATTCATTTTTGAAAATTCATTGATAAAAATTTAAAAACATTCGATGAATATTTTAACTCCTGTAGTATTAATATTCCTTGACGTCATTTACCTATGAAACAAGGGTCAACTAGGTGGTGAGGCTTACCAAACGGCTTAAGCATTTACAAGCCCCACCCAGCGGTCTACTACCGCCGTCACAACCAAAGAAAAAAGTAAAATAAAGGGCCCGGAGGGACCTACAGGAAATTCAATTGAGAATTCAAAGATTAAATATAATATAAATACAATATATACACAATAGAAAGACCAATTTTTTCTGGGCGTTCCCGAGGGAAATTTAGATGTTTGTAATTAATAAAATCATGAAATAATAGATAACAGGTTTTTTAACTTGTTGGAGCGGCAAAAGCTCAAATACGCTGCAAAGCTGGGCGTTCTGCAAAAATACGATAAATACTAAGTATCTGTATACTCAATTAGAAAGAGTATCATAATTTTAAAAATAATGTAGAAAATATATAATAGTGAATAATTATGATGAATATTATATAATTATATACAAAAGTTCAAAAGACTATTGTTCATGCAACAGTTCATTTATAGTACAATCGTGTTGTTTGAGTCCAAGAATTTATTTTGAATTCATGGTATCTGTCTATTTGTTAAAATTCGTTCCCTCAACATCTATAAATGGCAAAATATTTTGAAATAAATGATGTTAGTTTTCTAAAAGTTTCATACATTCAATTATCTTTTGACAAAATGATGGATTCGACAAAACCACAGAGAACCACTTAGACAAAGAAATTTTTGAAGATTTGCTTATGTGGTAATATGATGTAAGGGTACAGTTAAAGATATAATGCAATGATGCTGCTCGCTGACCACACACACATAATGGAGAAGAAACTCTATCAAATTTATAAAGATATGATGAAAATGGGCCGTGGGTACTGGCAAACAGAAAAAGATTTCTATGTAGAAGGATTCTCTTTTCCGAGACTTTTGGGGCTAAAGCGGGTGTGCACCGTCCTGCAGTACCATAGTCCCAGCGATTCTGACATTGCTCGTGCAGACAGGATTTTAGAAGCTTTTTCAAGTAAGAAGTAGGGTTGGGAAAACATTTATATTTGGCATGTGTTGTGGCTTTGGTTGCTTCTTTTGCCAAAGAATCTACATGTTCATTCCCCACATGTCCATGGACGCATTTAAAGAAGATCTTTGTTCTTGTTTCTTGAAGTAATTTAATAATTTGTATTGCGATGAGATTTTTAAAAAAAACATCTTCTATTTCCAAGATACTTGGGAGACTGGCCGAGAATATTAATACTTCTTTATGAGGGGAGTTCCTAATCCACAGCAGAACCTCTTCTATGGCCAGGAGTTATGCCTGAAAAACAGTACTTTCTTTATTAACTTAGTTTGATCCTCGTAGATTAGTTCTCCTCTCTGATACACATAGAAGGCATACGCCGCTTCATCTTCCATTTTGGAACCATCTGTATAAATGTTTATTTCTACATGCGAAGTATTTTCTGGTTCTATTTGAAAGAAATATTCTTTAAATTGTTCAACGTGTTCTGACTTAATTAATTTTTGGCTGGTAAAATATTTTTTCTTGAATTCCTGTCGGTATTACGATACGTAAAACTCTTCCTGTTGTTGCTATATATTCAAGTTGAAGTGCCAGGGGTGGTCTACCTGTTAAAACACACAGGGCATCCGCCGAAATTTCCTTGTAAGCCCGTGAAACTAATAACAGGCATTGCTATTGTATTGATGCAATCAGACGAAGCCCATGGACTCTGCTTATCCGGTGAAACCAAGTTGCTGCAGCATACGTAATTTTTTTTCTCAAAGATATTATTGTACCAAATCTTCAGAATTATTTTGTTTACCCCTCTGTAAGCTGAGGCAAACTCCAATAGGTCTTGCGAAAATTGTATAATTTCCTGTCTTTTCTTTCGTAAATGGGGGAGAAACGACAACGTAATATCCAGAACGGTACCTAAGTATTCTAAAGTTGACTAACCTTTTAATGAACTGTTGTCAATTTTGAGTGTTGGAGCACTTAAAAAATTTTTTGGTCTTCTAAGGTGAAGAACTTTACATTTATTGTAAGATATTTTCATGTTGTGATTTGACATCCACCTACCAATATAATTTAAGATGTCATTTCCTAATTTTTCTAATTCTCGCCTTGTTTTACTTTTTAATATAATTAAAATGTCATCTGCATAAGCTATTATTATGTAGCCTAACTTTTTTAAATGGCGTAAGAGAGCATTTAGGATGATTTTCCATAGGAAGGGCCCAAAGCATTAACCTTGTGGGCACCCCTTCATAAACTAATGAATTTCTTGTACTAGCCAATTTGGTTTCGCTACTCTGTGAGATAAAAATGATTTTAGGATATTAACATATGGCTCCTACAACCACAAAAATTCTAGTTCTTGGATTGTTGCGTCCCAAGGTAAGTTGTTAAACGAATTTTTGATGTCTAATGAGATTAATGAAATGTAGTTGTTTTCTTGTGAGAGTAAGTCAATTGTTCAGAGAACTTCTTGTATCTCTGATTCAGCCGATTTACCCTCTAAAAATCCGTGTTGAGAACTCTTTAGAACTGTCGAATTTCGAAAATGATAATTAATTCGTTTTAATAATTTGCCTATGAACCAATGAAAATAGTTTATAATTTAAAAGCGAAGTCTTAGAAAACTAAACTCAATTTTTGGTACTTTTATGTTATCCGGTGGCAAATCTCGCCAATAACATTTTTTTTTAAAGCCAATAGTAGTTATTTTTTCGAGTGTGTGATTTAGAAACAATTCTTTAAACTTGAAAAAATTGCTAAGGTATTTATTATTATTGCTATGTATTTTAAAGGAAATGAATGAAAGGCATATATTTTAATTGTATGAAATATATGCATTTTGAATGTTTGTATTTTAAATTAACACTATCCTTTTTAAATTAAATTGGTTAAAGGTTTATATTTTAAGTGACATTAATACCATATGATTGATGTCAATGGGAACAATATTTGGCGATTTATCACATCGCCAAGCTAATATAAAAGTACTCTAATTTATAAGTATTACTGTAATAACCACAGTCTTTAGTTTGTTTGTTTCAGGTTTGCATGTTTCATTAATTTTTCGAAAAACTGATTTGATGAATCATTAATTACTTTTTCCTTTTTTGTTTGAAAACATAATTACTTCTCAACATTGCTTAATTTTTAATTTTGCACCGTTGAATTAGTAGGATGTACTTTCAAATGTAAATTGTTTGAAAACTGTATTTCAATTTAGGGACTTTTTATGATTTTAATTCAGACAGCTCGATTCTGGAATAACTTTATATAAATATTTTTATCAATTATTTAAAATTTTAAGTGAAAACCACGATTATTACCCACTGTTCTAGGTCGGTCGTTTACACTAGTAGTCTGATAAATTTTCTCAAGTTGTATTGATTTCTTTTAATACATTTGATATCTGATGTGTCTAATGGCTCTACAAACAGAAAGTTCTGAAATGTAATAAATTCTTATAACTACCCTACATATATAAAACCGTAATGAAACTAATTTATGACTAATTTTGATATCTGAAAGGAATAGATGAAATAAAAATTGTACAACTTCTGAATACAAAGAGATAAAATTCCTCCTTGGTTTTGTTTTTCAATGCGAAAAAGGCATCAATTATGAAACAAGAAAGAAAAATCATAAGCTAATGATAGGTTGTGAAAAATTCCCACACTTTCAGAAAATTAAAAAAAAAAAAATGCCGTTTAATAAAGTAAAGAAGATGCTTAAGTAAACATTTTAGAAAACGTATAACACATTTGAAAAACAGTTTTCAACAATTACTGGCCGTAGCCGGAAAGGTGCTTCAATTATTTTGTGCAGTTCTGCATATGATCTGTACATGTATACAGTTCCTAAACAGACTGATAATATTTAGTTCAGTAAGAAAACGCATAACACAGTTGAAAATTGACATCCAGCAATTTCTACTGATAGATGGAAAAGCACTTGAATTCTTCTGTACAGCCCTGTATATTACATACAGAATTTTATACACAAAATATTAAGCTGAAATTTAATTTTGGCGCTTAAAACCACTCTAATCGAACTTCCCTGAATTACTATCCGTAGGTGGCTATGTATCCAATTCTTAGTATAGCCTGTATATGATTTTATTCGTATGCTACAAACACCGTTAGTGTACAAAATGCAGATGAGCTCCATACGAGCAGATGAGCAGATGAGCAGATCCATAACTCAATTTATAAAAAAAAAAAAAAAAAAAAAAAACTTTTAGCAATTCACATTTATTCTCAGTAATGCTTAAGAATTCTTTTGTGTGGCCTTGTATATTATCAATAGAATTTAGGAACAACATGTAGTATGCAAAAATTTAGTTACAATTAAAAACTCATACCATAAATGAAAACGCACTTTCAACAGTTATCTCTAATAGACATAACTTCGGATCCAGAATTGTATAAGAAACCTTTTATGCGACCCTGTACGGGAACGATTAAATCAGTGGTCATCATACACTACAACGGACATCTTGTCGTAAACCTAAGCAATGTTTATCAATCTTATTAAGTTTGAAATAGTGCAACATAATCGAAATACGTTGCGGGCAGTTTTTCACCGTAGACCGCTATATAACCTAACTGAAAATGACTGATAAATTCTTTGCGCCCCATATTCTACAAAAAGAATGTATTAGTGCTTCTCAAAAGATAATTTCGATTTAATTACGTTTGTAACAGAGTAACATCATTAAACTGCGCTGCAACATTTACCATAATACAACGGAATAATTTTGAGATCCCCTGTACCCGTTCTGTAAGTGCTACATATAACATATTCTATGGTAACATCTTCTAGTGCATTTTAAAAAAAAAGATATATACATTTCAGTATGTTTAAAATAATGTAACACTATTAAAATACATCCCCATATCTATCTATATATAAAAGAAACTCTGGATTGGGGATTAATCAAATCACAGCCCAAACTACTAAACGTAGAATCTTGAAAATTTGGGTACAAATACTTATTATGACATAGAGTGCCGCTAAGAAAGGATTTTCTAAAATTACAGCACTCGGGATGGTAAAAAAGAGAAAGAACTTAAAAAAATTCCTTAAAAATATGATTTTATGGTTATTTTTCAACTGATAACGTATTTTAGTGTATTTTTGTATGATGAATCGAATGGTACTAACCAAATTCTGTTAAGTTCTGTCCATGATATATTTCACATTTTTCTAATTTGGCGATGTCTTTGGCACTAAACCCTCGAATTTTCAAGTGAAATTTTCTAAATATACAACTGTTACTATAGCAAAGGAAGAAATTCAAATAGAATAATTTTTTAATCAATTGTTTTGGTCAAATAATTAAAACAACTATGTTAGTTAGGAAAAAAAATACAAGCGCCAAAAAACCCAAAATTGTGGTACTTTTTTGTTTTACCAACACCATGCCAAAATATATGGTATCGCGCCATTTATTTCAACCCTAACCGTGTACAGGATTTTTATTGCAAACCGTGCCAAACATTAACATTTGCTCTTTATTGAACGTGAATACTTTTTATGAGTATTATTCAATCGTAATCTCGCAAAACATTTTAATTTGTTATTTTTGAATATAAAATATTATTAATAATATTATTAATTATAACTTACATTTATTCCTGATACTGACATGGATATTACCTTTTGATATGATGATGAGTAAGCTAACAATAAAATTATTTCATAACTTAGGAATTATACATATAAATGTCTTAACTCAAAAAAGTAAATGTTTACTGCAATGTGAGACATGCGTATTACGCACGCCACGCTACAGTACTGGAGGGCCTCATTACGGGCATAGTTCGAAAAATCCGAAAAAATTATAGAATGTTCTACTCATGAATATAGATATGTTTACAAAAGAAAATGTCGGCGGAAACTCGATAGAAAGTCCGTAAAAAATTATGAAAATTTCGTTATTTGGCAATTTGTCACCGATTGGCGATGGAATAAAATTTCAAATAATACTTTTTTATGTCAAATACTCTTTAAGATAAAAATGTTTCATATTGAACTTGCTTAAATAAATTTAATGTAAATAACTTTAATTTTGTCTGTTTTATTTTGAATTAACTATAGGTTTGATATATATATATATATATATATATATATTTATTTATTTATTTATGATGAAAGTTAACTATAAAATTTTATCAATTAAAACGAAATTTAAATTAATGAAAATAGTTTCAATCTCAAATTTAAGTCTAATTGAGCACTGTCGATTCAATTTTTTTGCTATGGAAACAACGATTTCTTTTATATTGAAATAGATAACTGCAGCATTCTTCATCTGGCCTTTATTTTCGAATACGCTTAAATATATGAAGATATGCTTTATGTATGTAATTGCTTTTAAAGTAATAAAATTAAATAATAAGCAACATAAATATGTCATACAAATTTTTTTATTTATTAAACTCTCTCATTTTAAGTTTAAATTCATTAAATACTATTTATACGCTACGCATTCTAAAATTCCATAAA
The DNA here is from genome assembly GCA_963932465.1 of Maratus speciosus. Classification (NCBI taxonomy): domain Eukaryota; kingdom Metazoa; phylum Arthropoda; class Arachnida; order Araneae; family Salticidae; genus Maratus; species Maratus speciosus. Next base: position 27,820,076 of record OZ010800.1, read on the forward strand.
CAAGCAAATTTTAGGTGCATTAGAATCTTTGTTTTTGGCGAGGAAAAGTACTGTTTTGCAAATCGCGTGATGCTTTCGTCTTTTCGCTTCAAATACACGAGAGTATTTTATTTTTTTACAGTCTTTCTACTGTGATCCCGCCGCTAAATTTGACTGATCCTTTATTATATACATAAGTGGATGAATTAGTATTTTTTTTTTCAAAATATTCTCAGTATGCCCGGTAAGAAGACCTTCCTTGTAAGAGACATTTACAATTTCAAGCCTGCAGTTTAAATTGACTATATTTTATCAAATTATAAACAAAAGTTTTCTTATACGTATACCATTAAAAATATTTCAAAAATATATTTTCTAAAAACACACTCAAAATATATATTAAACATCTAATTGCTAAAAAGGACGCCAAATGTTAATAAAATACATTAAAAGATCTTAATATTTTGACATGTTTCGATTGAATTTACTCAATCATCATCAGAAAAACAAATAAACACTAAGATGGAAAATGACAATAAACTATTACAAATGAAATTTAAAAATAAATAAATAAAAATTACGCCATACTCCATTCACGTCAAATATTACGCGCGTGATTTTTATTTATTTATTTTTAAATTTCATTTGTAATAGTTTATTGTCATTTTCCATCTTTGTGTTTATTTGTTTTTCTGATGACAATTGAGTAAATTCAATCGAAACATGTCAAAATATTAAGATCATTTAATGTATTTTATTAACATTTGACGTCCTTTTTAGCAATTAGATGTTTAATATATATTTTGAGTGTGTTTTTAGAAAATATATTTTTGAAATGAAATATATTTTATCAGTTGCAAAGTATTTATTTGATATTTTATTTTAAGTACTTATTTTGATTGATTTAAAAAAAATGCTACTTCAAAGTCGGTAATTTTCAAAAGTTATGTTTTTTAAATGCGCATTTTTTATCATTAAAATTATCTTTTTTTTTTTTTTTTCCAAGTGTTTCAGTTTATTTAGCGCCAACTATTACGCTTGGCGACAATGGTGTTGGTAAAACGGAAAAATGCCAATACAGTTACTGATTTTATTTCAAATGTAAAGAAAAAAAGGTTTAATGAGAATTAAATATTGTAAAAATAAAACATTTAATTTAAATATAAAAACAATGTTTGTACGGCTTAAAAAAGGTTTTCATTTTCAAAGGTTTAAATTTGTATTTGGTGGATTTCGCGTTTGCTCCTGGATAAGAAAAAAAAAGTGTACTTGTATGTTAGCCGCGCGCAAATATTGCAAATAACGTTTTTGATATCGGAATAACAACACTTACATATTTATGCATCATCATTTACTATATATGTAAATCAAAAATTGATATTTCATTCCGATTGATCATAACTGAGATTCCACTGAACATAATTTTGTAGAACTTACACTGTTAGACAGTAATTTTGGTTTATAAATGCTTTAATGTAAAAACTATCATTCTAAGTTGCTTAACAATAACTACGGGAGTTCTAAAATTAGGTGCACTCGAATATGAAATATTTTAAGTTTTACTGATTGGATTTTAATGACAGTTGCGCAGTTAGTTATATAATATTTCAGGGATTTTTAAATATTTATCATATCATTCTAAATTGTTTAGTTACGGAGCTATGCGGAAAAGGTTTTCAGTGGTATAGTGAAGAAAATTGGAGGATATACGCTATAGACAGACGGTGTATACTAGAGAATATAATTGCTATAGTTATGGAAGTGCAGAGAGTCTTAAAAAATCCAGAAGTCATGCGGCGGCTACATACCTGAGCGTTCTATAATCATGTTAACGCGATTATGAAAGCGATATTTAACTATCTCAATATATATAAAATGCAAAGAGAAATTACATTCCGGCCGCTTATAAATTCTGTTGAATAGATTTTGATGGGATTTACATTGTTAGCTAAATAAATTTTCAGAAAAGATGTTAGTATAAAACATAACGTTCTAAGTTGTTTAGTTAAATAATTATGGGGAAAGTTCTAAATCAGATGAATCCAATTTCGAAAGATTGGATTTTTTTTAAGGTTCTGCTGAATAAATTTTTATGGGATTTAAGCTATTAATCGGATCATTTTTAGGGATGGTTTCAGTACATTTTCAAGTTTAAAAGATTCAGCTAAGCGGATTTCTATTAAACTTGATCGGTTAGTTAATTTTTCAGTGAATGTTTTAGTGTAAAATACCTATCATTTGCTTGACGTTGCTTGGTCGTCAGGTTGCTTGATTGTAGAATTGTTGCTGAAACCCAATTATTATGAGCGATTAACCTTTTCAATATACCCAATTAACGGACTCTGATGAGACTTGCATTGATAATTTTTCATGAACGCTTCTAGTATATTATATATTGTTCTATAGTTCTTTACCAAATCCTACACTAAATGATCAACTAAAGTTATTGATCCTTAACAGCCTATATTTTGTATGACACAATAAAAGATATAATAGCGTAGTGACTTTCATACTATTTTCAGCAATTTGGTTGGACATTCCTGGTAAATGCCCATATTGCTTTAAAACGCATGATCAGATTCACAGATATATTTCTTTTGATTCAAAGTTTAGAAAAACGGACCAGCGTAGCGGGCGAAGGTTGCTAGTACCATAATAAAACATAATACTTTTGATTGCCCATTTAAATGAAGTATGAATTGCGCACACATCATTTTCAATACCGATCATTCCATAGTAAACGTCAATGAAGTATATCAATTGCATGGTAATCCGAGTATATTTACGCCAGTTAGAACACATATAGTAGGGTGGGTCGAAAAAACCGAAATATTTACAATCGAAATGTAATAGAGCGGAAAAGTTGCCTTTTCTAATAAAGAATAAATTCGTAAAATATTATACCGATCGGTTAATATCTTTTACCGCCGCAAGGGAAGAATTTCAAAAAATTGCAAAAAACATGTTTTTTTCAATATATTTTTTTAAATTATCGAAATGTAAGAATACAATTTCTAATAGGACGCAATACCTACATGAAGATATAAGAAATGTCCCGGTAAATGTTCATTATGATAAAATCATATCTTTTACTGCCGCAAAGGGACCATATTTAAAATTAAATCGTAAAAATTTCAAATTTTCATTTTTTCTAAATTTTTATAATTTCTATAATATGTCTAGAAGTCAATAAATTTACTTTATATCTATTAATATGTCATACATTTTTTTAAATATTTGTCATAGACTGGAAAATAAAAACGGTAATCATTCATTGTTCTTGACGATCGCTTCATTTACTTGTGTTTTACTGCATATCAGCAGTTCATGTACCACAAATCACAAATATGATATAAAACGAACAGAATGTTTTAGTATTTTCTTAATTAAAATACAGAGATGTTTAACGAAAACGTATTAAATAAACTTAAAGTGAAGAAGTATTAAAAGTAAACAAATTTCCTCATATGACTTGCTTCCAAATAAAGCCATTGTTCTTCGTGAGGCCGAAATTGGTGATATGTGGTCCTCACTCTGTTCTGGTCCAAAAACTTTACCTGCACGTCAGTGACTAATTTCACACATCTTTCTACTAATTGAGTTGGACAAGGAACAGCTGGTATCTTTAATCGAACATTCTAAATTCACCAGCGTTGTTAGATCGTCAGTTGATAGGCAAACCGTAACAGGTGGTTTCGTTAGTTTACAGTTTTGCCTTTTTTCTAAATCCATACAATTTTAAGGTTCAAAGTTCAAGTCTGTAATGACAAAATAACGTATGTCACTATTCGTGTCCACAGAACTTCGTACTTTGGAAATTTTCAATTTTGGCAATCGGCTGATGCAGTACACTTTCAGGATATACTCAATGAGTACATCCTGAAAGTGTACTGCATTATTTGGTTTACAATTAAAATGAATCCATCATGTTTTTCAGATTCTGTGGGCTATAGTTAGAACCCCCGTTATTTGCCATATCATCTCCGAAAACATACAGTTCCTGTAATTTCACGAAATGCTTGTTTCGCAAATCATGAAAATATCCTCATTGGAATAATAGCATATGGAGGAGAGAACATCAGGACCCCAGCCATAAAGAAAATTGCCAAAGCACGAAGTTCTGTAGACACGAATAGTGCCATCTACCACTTCGTTATTACAGACTTGAACTTTGAAGCTTAAAATTGTATGGATTTATTCGGGTGGCAAAACTGTAAACCAACGAAACCACCTGTTACGGTTTGTCTATCGACTGACGATCTAACGACGCTGGGGACTTTAGAATGTTCGATTAAAGATATCAGCTATTATAATTTTACTTATCCTACTCAATCAGTAGAAAGATACTTGAAATTAGTCACTGAAGTGCAGGTAAAGTTTGTGGACCAGAACAGAGGTCGGATCACATATGATCAATTGCGGCCTCACAAAGAACAATGGCTTTATTTGGAAGCAAGTCATATTATAAAATTCAATTAACTTAAATACTTCTTCATTTTAAATTTATTTAATCCGTTTCGGTTAAACATTGCTGTATTTTAATTAATAAAATACTAAACTATTTTGTTCGTTTTATATAATTTTTGTGATTTGTGGTATATGAACTGTTGATGTGCAGTAAAACAGCAGTAGATGAAGCGATCGTCAAGAAAAATGAATGATTACCGTTTTTATTTTCCAGTCTATAACAAATAGTTAACAAAATTTATGACATATTAATAGATATGAAGTAAATTTATTTATTTATAGACATATTATAGAAATTATAAAAATTTAGAAAAAATGAAAATTTGAAATTTTTACAATTTTTTAAAAAATATAGTCCTTTTGCGGCAGTAAAAGATATGACTTTATCATAACGAACATTTACCAGGACATTTCTTATAACTTCATGTAGCTACAGTGCGTCTCATAAATATAAAGACACTGACATTTTCGAAATAATATTTTGATAATTCAGTATTCAAAATTATATTTATGCATATAATGAAAAGCATGTGCCAAGAAAACATTTTGCAGCAAATTAAGTTAGAATTAAATAATTTCAACTCGAAAATTCATAAATGTAAATAAATTTGCTGTCTCATAAATACAAAGACATTTTACATACTTTTGAATTACCACCCAATAAAAGATCCATTCCAATTAATGACAGAATATATTCTAGCTAGCATGCTGTTTATTAAGTTGTATAATTATTGGGCTTTATATCAAGCCAACTGCGTTCGATTTCTTTTTACAACTCAAGGACGTTTGAAAATTGTCTTCAAGATGAATATACACTGCGCACGAGAATGCCACAAAGATTCTTAACTGGATTTAAATCAGGGTTACTTACGGGTCACAACGTGACATGACATTGTTATTGGCAAACCATTTTTTTGTGCGTCTTGATGCTTGAATTGATGCATTATCCTGATGGTACAAATAATTCCGACCACCAAGAGTTTCAGAAATTGGCAACAACTGACTATCAAGCAGTTCTATATACCCTTTAGATGTCTGTTCACCTTCTAGAAACGCAATATATGTAGTTCCATTAAAAGAGAAGGCACCCCAAACCATAACAGAAACTCCCCCTTTCTGCCTACTGAAGAGGGTTCGAGATTCGCGTCTTAAATCGTGCGAGTTCTGGGATACGTGCGAGATTCCAACCATCTGGGCCATCCAAGTTAAACCTCTTTTCATCTGAAAAAATGTCTTGCATCCATTCGCCATTCCAGTGCATATGATCTTTAGCCCAGATTAACCTCCGTTCTTTTTGTTCTTTTTTCAGTAAAGGAAATCTGCACATATGCCGGCATACAATATTTTTTCTTTCTTTTATACGACGATGTACTGTATCCTTTGTGACCATACCATAAACTTGATGAGAAACTTATCTGAGTGACATTATTTTGCTACGAAACAAGTCGCATGATCTTGCGATCGAGTCTTTCATTAGTCTTTCTTGGTCTGCCAGATCATTATCTCGAATATAAATTGTAAGTTTCTGATAAAATTTTATAAATTGCAGCTCTGCTCCTCCAGTTTTTTTTTTTACATATTTGACAAACTGTTAAGCCATTAGCTTTAAATTCACGTATTTTACAAAACTCATCTTTAGAAATTTCAATGTTCCACGGCATCTTTGCAATTGAAACAAGTCAAACAAATTTGCTCGTTTGGAAAACATAAAGTGTATTTCTGCGGTTGCGCATTAATTCTGCACGCGCGCATTCGAAAAAACTTTGCATATGAAGCAGTTTCAAGTTCGTCTTTATATTTATGAGACAGCGTAATTTTTTATTTAAGTATTGCGCTGCCGCGCAATACTTATTTATTTCCAGTGTCACTTCTCAATGTTAATTTAACATGGAGAAGCCTATGGAGATCATAACTTTTTCATTTTTTCTTCTCACTTTTTTGTCCCTGATGCCACTCATTTTTTATTCTATACTAATTCTAATGAAATTATAAATATAAAGTGTAAAAACGTTTGCCTGACGCCAGGGTCTAAACGAATGGTAAAATGCTTTTGCATATGGGTGAATTATAACCCAGAAAGAAACATCGGCCAATTTTTTACTACATTATTCAAATATTTTTCTTAATAATTTCAATTTTCGCTTTTTTCATTGAAAATCAATGGACATTTTTCGTAGAAAATGTAACATTTTTACCTCATGGTTGCAAAAAATTCAAAAGCCGTAATAATAATTTATTTCTTTTTAGTTGAAAGATTTTCACGTGAAATATTAAATTGAGCTAGTTTTTTTTTTTTTCAAAAATGAAAAAGGTGAATATGGCGTCATAGTGGAAATAAAAAGGATATTTTCAGAATAAGTTTCTGCTTTGATCAAGTTTATATTTTAGTAAAAAGTTTCTAGTGGATAGCTATTTTTACGCAGGTAGCGAACTAAGTGGGGAATTACATAACTTAAATTTTAAAATGTATTTTTTTCCCGAGATCTATTTATACCCCAAGTTAAACTTAGGTAATAATTTTCTGATGTGTTTACATCACCCCTTGGGAGAGAATAAGGTTTAAAAATTTAAGTAAAGCTTTTATTTTTTATTTTTTACTGTATCACAGCTATAATATTGTTAAATATTAGCAGTAAGGATTCAACACAATTTACATTTACATTCATAGTGTTCCTGAGTGGGAAATAGGGTATCTAAATTTAAGTGAAGTTAATTTTTTATGTTTTGATTATAGATATTTTACGTTCAGATTAGAAGTTTTTCTCCAAACTACCGCAACCTGCATTACTAAAGTGGTGAAACATTTTGAATTACACATTGGTAAACTGCATCCCACATTTTAATTCAATACCGCATACATCAAAGCCTGATGATACTTATTAATTTTAAAATGCGTTCGTCTGAGTGCATTAGTTATTAAAAAACTTGACATATTAAACAAAAACATAATTTGAAGAACAAATTAAAAAAACAAAATATATTTCCTACATTGTTTAAGCCCGAGAAGGGACAGATATTAAGTTATTTCATTCAATTATCTCTACATTTAATGTTAAATTTTTGTAACAAATTAGTTAAGCCAATTGAAGATTAAAAAATAAAAGTAAAATTCATACAATATGATACTTAAAACACCCAAAAAAATTAGATTCCGTTCAAATTAAATCGAAATAAATCTTAGACTTTTTTTTAAGTTTTGTATTTTGCATGTATCTTATCATTTTATGCACAATTGTCATAAACATAATACAAAATCTGGAATACAAATATTTTCAATTAAAAATGGAAGAAGTCTAAGATTTATTGCGATTTCATTTGAACGGAATCTAATTTTTTAGGGTGTTTTAAGTATCATATTGTATGAATTTTATTTTTATTTTTTAATCTTCAATTGGCTTAACTAATTTGTTACAAAAATTTAACATTAAACGTAGAGCTAATTGAATGAAATAACTTAATATCTGTCCCTTCTCGGGCTTAAACAATGTAAGAAAAAAAAATTTGTTTTTTTTAATTTGTTCTTCAAATTCTGTTTTTGTTTAATTATTTTTATCATTTGAGGCGAAATTATTTTATTTAAATTAAAACCTCTATAAGAGATTCATTTTAATGTTATAAATATGAGGTATAAAATTTAATTTCTTATAACTGAATTAATAATATGTAATTTCAAAAACATCTGTGTCTTTATATTTATGAGACGCACTGTATTACGTCCTATTAGAAATTGTATTTGTACGTTTGGATAATTTTAAAAAAATCTTGCAAAAAACATGTTTTTTTGCGATTTTTGGAAACTTTGGCCCCATTGCGGCGGTAAAAGATATTAACCGATCGGTATAAAATTTTACGAATTTATTATTTATAACAAAAGGCAACTTTTCTGCTCTATTTCGATTATAAATATTTTGGTTTTTTCGACCCACCCTAACATATAGACGGGCAGAGAGACAGACAAATATACAAACCCAATCATAAACATATTTTAACTATGTTGGAAAGTTTAAAAAATGAGATAATTTACCTAATTCTTCTTTGATCCACAGCAAAGCAAAAAAGCTGTTTCATGCATGTCAATGTTTCCTGAATATTTCATGCATGTTTCATACAAAAATGCATGCCATGCTATTATTTAAATACCAATGAAATTTAAAACAAATTAATAGGCTCTAATATATATTTTAACATTTTGCAACATAGTAGAAAAGGGTTTTTGACTTCGGTTTGTTTGTCCGTCTCTCCGAGCTCTAAATCTCGTAAATATACCCAGTTTTGTGCATGGGCACTAGTGTGGAGTGAAAAAAACGAAAGTTGGAATTTTGATTTCGGATAGCAACCAAAAGATGTCTTTTAGTACCTCTAATAAACGTGCAAAATTTCATGAATTTTGAAAAACTCCTTCAGGGCTCTACCAGGACCTTCATATTTTCATTGTTTCTAACAATAGGTTTTGACCATAAATTGTACATTTTCAGCGTTTTTGGTAATCTCGTTTAATATTTTTAAATTTAAAATGTTTACTGCAACTTCCTTTACACTTTTTAAACTTTAAGTCTTTATTTTAAAATATTTGAAACGTTTTATTGAGTTTTACAAATTTTTGTTCTCATTTTTAAAGTCAAAATGAGTGCAAGTGGAGGCAAACCGAAGTTTACCATTATTAGAAGTACAGCGTCTAGAATACCTAGTGTGGAAATATGCTTTCCAAACAGTGCTAAAAATTTGTATCCCATACATGTGCCACGATACTGCTAAAATCCCAAGTGTCGATCGCAGCGACATCTGCGGGATTTTAGTATTACTAGTATTACATCGTATAGACTAGCAATTTCTTGCAGTTGTAGAAAATATCCTGCAGATGTCGCTGCGATCTGCATATTGCAGCAGTATCATTGCATATTTAAGGGATACAATATTTTAGCGCTTTTTTAAGTATTACAGGGATAGCCGATTTCCATACCATGTATTCTAGGCGCTATACTAGAAGTGCAGTGGAATGTCCCCTATTTGGTGCCCCTTCAAAACTAAAGGAAGTTGTTTTGAAAACCATAGCCGACGTTATAAAATATTACTTACATACAAGACAATAATTAAAGCACAGAATTAATGGTGAAGATCCACCAAAGTCAGAGGTAATTAAAATCCTAAGAGAAAAAAAAGATCGAAGAAATTTGGAAAAATCATCAGCTATTGTAGTTTCACAGAGGCGTATTGATCAAATATTAGACAACAATTTTTCTGAATACCAGAAACTTATTCGATTCCCCCAAACCAAAAGAAACGATAATTACATGAAGAAGGTTCAGTTTTACAAATCGGAAGCTGTAAGTAAACTTTTAGACATTTCGGCGTGCAAATGCAAATCAATTCCTAAGTGTACCTCAAAGAAGGTGCCTCTAAAAGAACAAGAATTTCTTCTTTTTAAAGGTCAACAATAAAGATGGTTATTGGCACGCTCGAAGCTGCCTATTAGCCACTATAAGGGACGACTGATCTTTAATTCAAAAAGTCTAATAGCACCATTCGTTCTCACAGAGTTTATAGTTGTTCCGTCACAACATATCGACATAAGTTTATCCAGGTTTAAGTTGTTTTTAGTGCACTATTTTAAAATGCTTTCTGAAATATGCTTTTATGATCCAGAAGATGGTGTAATGTGTCCCAGATATAGTGAATTTGGCTCTTCAATCAGAGATACATGTTCTTCACTTATAGTTCTTTCATGTAATCTATCTCCAATTCTCTTGATGTAGTGTTTTATCTTTTCTTTCATCAAAATATATACTTTCGATTCCTGCTTCTAAAGCTTTCGGATAATCTTTTTTAGCACATTCTCTAGTTTTATTCTGTTCTCTGCGTACTTTTCATCTGCCAGTTATATGTGATGAATCGTTTCCTGTTACAATACCAACATCTTGCAGAATTGCAGAAGTTATTGCTGCCACGCATCTATCAGAAATTCGATATTGATCCGAGACCCTTGAAACCGTAGGTAGATGTGTTCTCATTCGTCTTTGTGTCTTCTCCTTAAAAGTAGATTCTCGTGATACGGATATTAATTCTTCACACACTTATGAAACGCTACTACTTCTTTCTTCATCACCTCTGTCACAATACATAACAAACTTACTGTCTGGATTAGCTGCAGACTTTAAACTTGCCTTTCAAGCCCCCATCGAGTTGTTTTTATGTCGTCTCTTTGTTTCAATTTACTTGTCTTGGCTTTATCGAGCGTGCCAATAACCATCTATCTTGTTGACCTTTGTTCCAGAAGAAATTATTGTTCCTTTAGAAGCACCTTCTTTGATTTTTCACAGGTACACTTAAGAATTGGTTGCAATTGCACGCTGAAATGTCTAGCAGTTTACTTACAGCTACAGCTTTGTAAAACGGAACTTTCTTCATGTAATTATCTTTTTTTTTTTTGATTAGGGGAATCGAATAAGTTTCTGGTATTCAGAAAAATTGTTGTCTAGTATTTGATCAATACGCCTCTAGGAAACTACAATAGTTGATGATTTTTCCAAATTTCTTCGATCTTTTTTCTTCTCTTAGGATTTTAATTACATCTGACTTTGGTGGATCTTCACCATTCTTGCTGTGCTTTAATTATTGTCTTGTATGTAAGCAATATTTTATAACGTCTGCTATTGTTTTCAAAACAACTTCATTTAGTTTTGAAGGAGCACCAAATAGGCGACATTCCACTGCACTTCTAGTAATGGTAAACTTCGGTTTGCCTCCATTCACACACATTTTGACTCTAAAAATGAGAACAAACAATTTATAAAACTCAATAAAACGTTTCAAAAATTTTAAAATAAAGACTTAAAGTTTAAAAAGAGTAAAGGAAGTAGCACTAAGCATTTTAAATTTAAAAATCTTAAACGAGAATAACAAAGAACACTGTAAATGTACAATTTATGATAAGAACTTATTGTGAGAAACAATGAAAATATAAAGGTCCTGGTAGAGCCCTGAAGGAGTTTTTCAAAATTCAGGAAATTTTGCACGTTTATTAGAGGTACTAAAAGACAACTTTCGGCTGCTATCCGAAATCAAAATTCCAACTTTCGTTTTTTTCACTCCACCCTAATGGGCATTATCGGTACTTAAAATTATGTATGTAATTTGTACAGTTCATCTACAAAGATGTTCAAAACTATTCTGTTGCATTAAGGTCAATCGGAAAAAAAATTTCAAATTTATTTTAATGATCTAAGACCATTTCATACTGAAATTTTTATGCATTTATGAAGTGCACTAAAACATACATTATGTAGAATATGGGGTGCGAGGCATTCATAATTCATTTGCAGGGCCCTACAAAACAATTGTGTCACATAACGGTCAAAGTGAAAAACAGTTTGCAGCGTATTTTAGTTCTGCTGCAATATTTCAAAAATGAATTTGATACACATTAGTGATGCATTTTTCAAATACGTGTAGTATAATATGATATGCATAGTACTATTTGTTTATTTACAGAGACCTGGAAAAGATTAGGATGTAGTACTACTTTTTTTTTACTACTGCCTGGCAGCAGTAATAGCGGGAATTTCCATTTAATTTACGATATGCATGTTTAAATAAATTTCTGCTTATTAATAGTGTTTTTAAATTCTATAGATAACACAAAGACTACACAAAAGCATTTCCAAGCACTGCGGAATATCAGTGTGAATGGCTCAAAAACCGTATTTTAACTGAGTTATGTGCTTTCAAGTTGAACTACATTTAGTATATTACGAGATATTTGTATAATATAAATGAAATCATATACAGAGCAAGGCGAATAACTATATAAATAGCCTCCTTCGGATGATAATGTCTGAAAATTTGAGTTTAGTAGCTTTTCCCATGTTTTAACTTGAATTAAAGTTTAGCTGAATATGTGGGCGTATAAAAAATCTGTTGGTAACACGTATTAAATAAATAAAGTATGTTTCCTTATATTGTTAGAAATTGCTGAAGATGAATTTTCAAATAATATACATTTTCATACTAAACTAACTTTTACAATACTATGCAGAATGTAATCAGAACTGTTGATTAAATGCCGGGATGGACAAAAGAATTGGAATACTTTTTCGGCTATGGGCTATTGTTGAATTTTTTTACAAATGTGTTATGCTTTTTCGAATGAAAATTTAGAAAATATTGGAAAGTGTTCCATAATCTAAGCTTGATGTATGACTTTTCTTTCTTGTTCATATTTTAGATATAGAAATTTTAAGTGGTCTCTTGACTCTTATTGATTTAAAATTTTCGAAATTTTAATTTTTTTAGATATTAAACTCCTGTCTTTTCTGAAGAATTTGATATAATTGTTTCCTTGAAATTGCCATTAGAACAGGAGACTTCTGTGAGATACTTTTAGAACTATATCCTCTCAATAGCTAAAGCGGGGTTTCCGAAACGTTCAAGTCATTTTTCTCCAAATGATATGTGGCCATAACGCGCACGATATCTCAAAAACTTCTGAATATATTTTCATGAAATTTTCAAAACATATGTTTCATGTTAGTCTATATAAACTGGACCTAAAGTGTTCTTTTGGTTGTTTAAAAAAAAATACATTTTTGAGTGATTATATTGTTGAAATTTTCAAAATTTTGCATTTTCTAAATACAACTTGGTATTAAAAATATGAAAATGCTTTAAATACAAATTTATTTAGGTTCAGGGTAATTTTTGCAATCTGAAATACAAGTAGGCACCGAAAGTTCTATTCTAGTTTTATATCTTGCATCCCAATTGAAATTGAGTCTTAAAATCAAATACATTTTAAGATATTAAATGTTGAAAATGGTATTTTATTTATTTTTTCTAATGCTAACCCTTCACTGTACGATTTTTTATATTTTTATGAAAAAAAAAAAATGAAATCTATATATCGGTCTAATAACGGGAAAAATAGTAAAAAAAAATAAATTTCAAATTTTCAGCTAAAATTTGTTATTTTAGGGTGTATACCCTATGTACACAATTAGGGTTTTTAAATATTATATTGTTATATTTTACGATTAAATGAGCTTAAATTAATTAATTTTATCTGCTTAACACTCTGCAACTGTTTTTATATTAATATTTTTAAGTATTCAGTAAAAATAATGAAAGTAAATTTTACCTTAATAGCTTAATCGATTTTTTTTTTTTTTGTTTACGAAGAACAAATTCTATATTTTTTGTCAAATGCAATCCTCTGACATGGACAAAATAAGTGTAATTCCATACTTTAGACTGTTCTTGATCAGGGATAGAGATCATATTGGCCAAATTCATGGCACATAATAAGAAATGCAGTGTTTTTAGGTATGTGCTAGATGTGGCACGTCGTGCAGTGAAGGGTTAAGAGCCCTGAGACCTCTTAACCCATTGAGCGTTTCAGTATATTCTAAAAATGTACCTTAAAAAGGCCTTGAATAGGAAAAAAGAACTTGTTCTAAAAGGAAGAAGGGGTTATGTGATTTTTTACTTCAAAAGTGCTAAGGGATTTAGTTCTTTCCCCTTCTTTCTGACACTGAATGAATGAGGCGGCTGTCCACCGTCTGTATGAGGCGTAAATGGGTGTTTAAAACTAGTTGACTAATAGCTTTCGAAAACGATTGTCCGGTAAATTCCAGACATCTGAAAGTATGTAAAGGAATAGCAGTTTTCAGGAATACAGGTCCGTTGCTTGGAATAATGTTTGCAAACTGTTAATGTAGTATAATTTGCTTTATATGCTATTAAATTTTATCTAAATTTGAAAAGAATTTATATCTCCCCAATAACAAGCATGTTTCATTTCGTCTAAATGCATTTTTTTAAGAAACAGTTTCTGTTACATAAATTCTGTAAATTTAATTAATTTGTAATGATTTAATTATAAAATTAAACTGGAAGTAATCGATTTTATAAATAAATTTACATTTTATAAAACGCACATATAGCGATAGATCTCACTATACAATGAATCTCAATTAAATGTTTAGTACGGCATACCATGGTGCTCGCTTTTAGATAGTGTTATCCATCGTATTTCAAGTTCAATGCTAATATTATTTATTTTTTCTTTTATAAATAATGATAATAATAATTTGTCATTATACAAGTTAGTGTAACATCTGCTTTCTTTGATTTTATGTGATATAAATCTGAGATAGCTGATATATTTTACATTATCCTGATGAATATGCCAATTGAAAATATATTCAAATATTCCATCCCCCCAAACCCCACACCCCAAAAATGTGATTTGTTATATAGTATTTCAAATCCGCATTCAAAATAAATGGAAAAATTCTTCTAAATGATAATCCCTCTAACTTATTTTTGTGAGCAAGCAATAAAAGAATTAAAATAAATTTTAATAAAGTATTCAAAATGCGCAAATTGCTGTTTAAAAAAAGAAGAAAAAAACACAAACTGACAAACTTTTTTCCACCCATGCTTAAAGAAGAAAATAAAATAAAATAAAAGAAAAAAGAAAAAAAGAAAAGTGCCCAGCTAAACTGATGGCATTGAGATCACAGGCTATTCACACTAATTGTATATTATACACTTATTTTAAAGAATAATGCCCCTCAAAAAAATAAGTGAAGGGGAATTAGCCCCCGTTTCCCCCTTTATACTTAACCAGTGAACCTCCAAATCTCATCAGGGAAGCCCCTTATAATAAACCGGTATACAAATTTGGAGCAAATCGAATAATCCAGCAAAAAAAAAAAAAAATCTAAATTAAGGGGGTGGACTAGCCCCCCTTTATCTTTAACCAATGAATCGACAAAACGAATCAGGGAAGCTCCTTAACATAATAAACCGGTATACCAAATTTGGAGCAAAGCGAATAATTCTGCATGAAAACCCGTTTATATAAATTAAGGGGGTGGCCTAGCCCCCCCTTCCCCCTTTATCTTTAACCAATAAACCCCAAAACTAATCAAGGAAGTTCCTTAACATAATAAACCGGTATACCAACTTCGGAGCAAATCGAATCATTCTCCATGAAAAACCCATTTATCTGAATTAAAAGGGGTGGACTAGGCCCCTTTTCCCCTTTATTCTTAACCAATGAACCCCCAAAACTAATCAGGGAAGTTCATTAACATAATAAACCAGTATATCAAATTCGGAGCAAATCGAATAATTCTGCATGAAATACCCATTTATCTGAATTAAAAGGGGTGGACTAGCCCCCTTTCCCCCCTTTATCCTTAACCAATGAACTCCCAAAACTAATCAGGGAAGTTCCTTAACATAATAAACCGGTATACCAAATTCGGAGCAAATCGAATAATTCTGCATGAAATACCCATTTATCTGAATTAAGGGGGTGGACTAACCCCCCTTTACCCCATTTATACTTAACAAGTGAACCTCCAAATCTAATCAGGGAAGCTCCTTATCATAATAAACCGGTATACCAAATTTGGAGCAAATCAAATAATCTTGCAAAAAAAAAAACAAAAAAAAAAAAAACATTTATCTAAATTAAGGGAGTAGACTAGCTCCCCTTTATCCTTAATCAATGAATCGCCAAAACAAATCAGGGAAGCTCCTTAACATAATAAACCGGTATACCAACTTCGGAGCAAATCGAAACATTCTGCATGAAAAACCCATTTATCTAAATTAAGAGGGGCGGGCTAACCTCCCTTTTCCCCCTTTACCCTTAACCAATGAACACCCAAAACTAATCAGGGAAGTTCCTTAACATAATAAACCGGTATACCAAATTCGGAGCAAATCGAATCATTCTGCATGAAAAACACATTTATCTCAATTAAGAGGGGCGGGCTATCCTCCCTTTTCAACCCTTTACCCTTAACCAATGAACCCCCAAATCTTATCATGGAAGTTCCTTAACATAACAAACCGGTATACCAAATTCGGAGCAAATCCAATCATTCTGCATGAAAAACACATTTATCTGAATTAAGGAGGGTGGGCTAACCCCGTTTTTCCCCCTTTATTCTTATCCAATGATCTCCCAAAACTGATCAGGGAAGTTCCTTAACATAATAAACCGGTATACCAAATTCGGAGCAAATCGAATGATTCTGCATGAAAAACCCATTTATCTGAATTAAGGGGGTGGACTAACCCCGTTTTTCCCCCTTTATTCTTATCCAATGATCTCCCAAAAATGATCAGGAAAGTTCCTTAACATAATAAACCGGTATACCAAATTCGGAGCAAATCGAATCATTCTGCATGAAAAACCCATTTATCTGAATTAAGGCGGGGTGGACTAACCCCGTTTTTCCACATTTATCCTTAACCTATGAACTCCCAAAACTAATCAAGGAAGTTCCTTAACATAATAAACCGGTATACCAAATTCGGAGCAAATCGAATGATTTTGCATGAAAAAGCCATTTATCTGAATTAATGGGTGGACTAACCCCCTTTTTCCCCCTTTATCCTTAACCAATGAACCCCCAAAATTAATCAGGGATGTTCCTTAACATAATAAACCGGTATACCAAATTCGGAGCAAATCGAATGATTCTGCATGAAAAATCCATTTTTCTGAATTAAGGGGGGGTCGGACTAACCCCGTTTTTCCCCCTTTATCCTTAACCAATGAACACCCAAAACTAATCATGGATGTTCCTTAACATAATATACCGGTATACCAAATTCGGAGCAAATCGAATGATTCTGCATGAAAAACCCATTTTTCTGAATTAAGGGGGGGGACTAACCCCGTTTTTCCCCCTTTATCCTTAACCAATGAACTTCCAAAACTAATCAGGGAAGCACCTTATCACAATGAACCTAGGAAAAAATTTTGAAGCAAATCGGATGTTTCTATCAAGAGTTATCACGTTACGTATATACATACGTACGTACGTACGTACATACATACATACATACATACATACATACAGAACGGGCGGGCACATTAGCTCTCAGGCTTTGATAGCCTGTGAGCTAATAAAGAGATTTTTGGATCTTATAATTTAGCTTCCAGATAACAAATTTGAATTTTTATTAATTCCTATTTTTTTACTGATAAATGTAGACCATTAAAAGAAAAACATTTATTGCTGTAATCAAAGTGGCAGTAATTATTTCAACCTTGCCTTTCGTTCTCGGCAGTTTTTACTATATATCTTTAGGCAATTGTTTGATTAAAGTAAAACCAAACATGTTAAGGCATTTCTTTTTTATAAAGTACACTATTTCTTGTACTTAAATCATGTTTACAGATAGTAAAGATACATTACTTAAGTATTACAGAATTAATTAATCAGTAACACTACACGGTACCACTGTATATTACAATAAAACCGGTTAACACGAGATCACTGGGTACGAAAACAAATTCTGTTTCAGACAGGTTTTACTAGGTGTAATTGTGTAATATTTCGTATTTCGAAAATTTTATGTTATTAAACATAAAATTTTCCTTTTAAGGCAGGATTATGTTATACATAGATTCCATTCTTACAGGTTTTATTGTAATTAATTAATGATCATAGTATTGCATCATTAATGAGCTATAGGTGCAATAATTGTACATATGTATAATATTACTGATTAAATGCAGATTTTAATTTTAACAATGAAACCCTTTAAGACGGAATGGCAAGGTACAATATAATAATTTTGAATTAGAAATTTTCCAAGGAACTTTGGATTTCTTTTTAAGTCAAGATTCCACTTAATGTTACAGGTATTACTAAGTATAAATAGGTAAATGGAGACTCTGCATAGTAATATACAAAATAAATATGCTTTTTGCAAGTTCCATAGTAATAAAAGTGCCCTTTTTTTGGGGGGGCCAATTTTTCCTTTCCCATCACCTAGGAGAAATAATTACATCTAAAATTTTCTGATAACAGGAATTATTTTCCATACCTAATATATTTCCCTATACAAAATGAGAAAAATACAATCAATTTCAAATGTTTGTGAAGAATAATACCCCCCCCCTTATCCCCCTCACTTTATCCCCAATAAAACCTCCAGCATCCATCGGCCATAAAGAGAGAAAAAGGATTTAAAATTTACAACAATAAATTCGCAACCTCGCGGGACACAAGTTGAATATTCTTGGACTAGATGGAAACTAAGCACTATTTTTAATAATTTCGGAATGTATTCATGTATTTTTCCTTACATTTAGTATAGTAAGATTCAGTATTATATTTTCTAATTCTTTGGAGAAATTGAAAAAGAATATCTGTAAAAGAAACAAGAGCTAAAAATCATGCGTCTAGCATAAATTAAGATTTTCCAATACATTCAGAATATTGAAACAAAACTTTGCAGCTTATTACGGAGAAAGATGATATCTAAATAAATAAATTAGAAAACGCATCTAATTTTTGTGCAGCCCTGTATATGCTCTATAACTTTGTATGTATGCTACATGGTATGGAAAAATTTAGTTCAGCATGGAAATTTTCATTCAGCAATTTCTGTCAATAAACGGGAATGTATTTGAGATAGTGCAGCCCTGTATATGATCTATAAAATTTACAAACGCCATATAATATGATAAAAAAAATAATAAAAACGTGTACCACAACCGATAACGAACTTCTAGCAATTATTGTTCATAAGCCAAATTTGTTTGTGTGTCCTTGAAAATTAAATATAAATTCTTTGCACACCATATTCTACATCAATCGCCTTGTAGTGTACAACACCTCAGTGATGAATATAAATTTCAACATGCTTAAAAGAGTGTAATATCATTAAACTACACAACACACGATTTTTTTCATTCGCAGTAATAAGACGTCATTCTTTTGAGTGTCCCTGTAAACGAATCATACATGCTACACACATCATTTTCAATACTAAACATGCCAAAGTAAACACAAATAACATATATCAATTCCATGGCAATTAGACTATATTTACGCAAGCACGGAATGGCAGATAGGAGGAAAGATAGACAAACCGAATTCAAAAACGCTTTTTTTTCTTTCACGTTTTCTTTTTTTCATTTTTCGGCAAATAAATTACATGAGAATTACAAGCGTTTTCCTGTTATAATCTTTATCGAGCTTCCGTGTGTAGATTTTTTTTTTCAAAACGCCAACTTTAACAGCATTTTCTAAAAGACTTCCTACGTTTATCGAAAAATGAAAAAAAAATGTTCGACTTTATAGTTTCTGAATAAGAGCTCCTGCCAATTCCGTGTGTTTATGAACAAAACTGAATTCAGGAATGTGTCAGAAAAAGTCAATTTCCAAGATTATGCAATTTTTGTCCGGCGCATTTGCCCAGAGACCCCAAAATTTAGTGTCTCAAACTTTGAAGCAATTGCAATAAGTTGGACTTATATGATGTAACTATTATCAGTCGGGATGAGAACGAAAGTAATCAACATTTATTGTCAAATATTTTTGCGATCTCTAAGTAATCTATAATTAAAAATAAATATTTTAATACATTAAAATAAATTTCAAATATACAGTATTAGTGTACTTTAATGCATTAAAATAAAAGTTTTCTTACTTTAATTCTCATGGTAACGAAATGAATATTTCAATCATCAAAATCTAGTTTAACTTTTTTTTTTCCAGTTTCAATACATTCATTTCATTATAATTGTTTTAATCATACTTATCATATAGTATTAGCATTAAATCTGATCATTTAGTATTAGTCCATGTGAGATAGGATTATAAAAAAATGGATTACCATGATTTTATTTGTCATTTAACCAACATGATTGTGCTAAGTAAAGTATTAATAAAAATAACAATAAATTTAAAATAGATAATGCTTTCGTTTCCATTATTGTCAGAATCTTTGTGATAGATAGTGATTCTTCCCTGTTTTTAACCCCTTGAGGGGCAAGCAATTACGTTTGTGAAATGCTGAATTCGCACCGGAATCTTTGAAAAATTCTATTTCAAAATAAGTAAAGGCAATTTTACGGCTTTTTTCTACCAAAGTTAGAAAAGTAAAATTTAATAAAATTTTTCTGGTGTAAAACTTCATTAATCGTAGGTGGTATATAATATATACCGGTGCCTCTGAAGGGGTTAAAGACATATACTTACACTAAATCATATCTACTGTTTTAATTGCATCCATTCTATTGATATTTTTCAATAACTCGATACTTGTACTGTTCATTGGTACCTTTTTAAACAATATGCAGTTACACTTTATCAAGAATATTTTAGTCTAATTGTGAGCTTGGGGAGCAATCGCGTCAAAATCTATTACTGCTCTTCCACCTGACTTCGCAAATATTACTTGTATTGCCATGAAATCGATATATGATATGGAGGCCTGTTCACTATTGGAAATAGTGAGTGTGGCCTTTATTGTTGGTTTACATGCATGTATAAAATAATTCGAATTATGGTCTAAGTTGATATCTGCTTGTAGTGCTTTTTTTATAGAATATTATTTCAATCATAATAATTGATACACATTGCTAATGTGCACTGCAGTTTGTTTCCCACAAATAATAATAATAATGCGCGTAGTGTTTACGGATCATTAACAGAAGAATTCCGAGACAACCGAAGGACAGTCCACAAAAAAATGACGGTTGAAAAAGGATCACTTTTCTGCATATTTAAAATATTTATAAGGAAAGGGTAGATTGCTGAAATTAAACATTTAATATCTATAAATAGCCCCAGGGGTAGGGGAGCAAAAAAAGGTCCAATTCGGAAATAATTAGGGGAAAGCTGGAAATTGTTTTAATCCCTTCAGTTTATGTCTAGAATGAATATGCTACGTTTTCCCTCTGGTACTAGATGAGCGTTAAGAATTATGCATAGATTTATAGTGAAAAAACACTTTTTTTAAATACCATAACGCTATCTCGAAATCATTAACTCTTTCAAAAACATTGTCAATACAAATGTTGTAGCGCTTAAAATTCTGAATAAAAGGAGTACCTACACTCAATGCTTATGTTGAATATTAAGGTCACAATTCTACTTCAAAGTTGTAGACCCATCATCAGGAGGATGACCTCAGAATTAATTAGGGGAAAACTGAAAATCATTTTAATTCCTTCAGATTAGGTCTAAAATGAATATTCTATGTTTTCCCCCTCGTACTAAGCGAGCGTTGGGAAATATGTACATATTTACATTCGAAAAACATGTTTTTCCTGAATTATTTTAACAATATCTCAAAATAGCTAATTCTATCAAAAACATTGTCAATACAAATGTTGTAGAACTTAAAATTCTGAATAAAATGAGCACCTACATTAGTATTTTTGTTCAAAATTAAGGTCGCAATTCGAATTTCAAAATTTTGCCTGAATCGCTGATCAAGAGCTTGAAGTCCGGAGAGACCAAGTTACTTAAGAATATCTCAAAACAGCTAAGTCTATCAAAAAAATTGTCAGTACAAATGTTGTAAAGTATAACATTCTGAATAAAATGAGCAACCACATTAATATTTTTGTTCAAAATTAAGGTCGCAATTCTATTTCAAAATTTTGCCGTAATCATTAATCAAGAGCTTCAAGCTAGGAGATACCAGATTACCTTAACAATATCTCAAAACAGCTAACTATATCAAAATATTGCCAATACAAACGTTGTAGAGCTTAAAATTCTGAATAAAATGAATACTCATATTAATATTTTTGTTCAAAATTAATGTCGCAATTTCACATATTGTTAAAAATATTAAAGAAAAACGTGTTTTTCGAATGTAAATGTGTTCCTTTTTTCTAACGTGCACTTAGTACGAGAGGGAAAACATAGAATATTAATTTTAGACCTAATCTGAAGGGATTAAAATGATTTCCAGTTTTCCTCTAATTAATTCTGAGGTCATCTCCCTGATGATGGGTCTAAAACTTTGAAGTAGAATTGTGACCTTAATATTCAGCATAAGTATTGAGTGTAGATACTCATTTTATTCAGAATGTTAAGCTTCACAACATTTGTATTTACAATGTTTTTGAAAGAGTTAATGATTTCGAGATAGTGTTATGGTATTTTTTAAAAAAAGTGTTTTTTCACTATAAATCTATGCATAATTCTTAACGCTCATCCAGTACGAGGGAGAAAACGTAGCATATTCATTCTATACCTAAACTGAAGGGATTAAAACAATTTCCTTCTTTCCCCTAATTATTTCCGAATTCAAATCCCTAACCACTGGGCTAAAAGAAAACTGTCTTATTTTGAAATTTGCTTTTCGCACTCGAGTTCAAAATTTAATAAAACATCATTTTCATTATATCTTCCTTAATTTTTCAAATGGTGAAGAAAAAAAAAGGTTTTACTTTCCAGTTTTTTTGCGTGTGTGTGTAAAAATTAGAGAAAAATTAAATGATTAAGAGGAAGAACGATAATAGTCAAATTGTGTGAAAATTGGTATGACACTTTTATTTAATAGCTTGAACAAAGTACTATCGTTTGTTAATCTTGAATAGAAGAATAAGATGAAAATCGTCCTTTGACAATGCAGTTAAAGATAGGTCAATGCATAGCCGAAGATCCTATATCCACAAATGTAAATTGAAATAACTCTGAATAACTGGTCCCTGACTATCATAATTTTTTCCTTCGACTCACATACCCCATTTTTATAATGTCTGTTAAATTGTATTAAGACAAACTTAATAAAACTAATTTCTAAATTATTTAGATTTTACCATTTTTCTTAATAGAATGTGTATTAAAGTTTTCCATTTCTTTAAAAACTGTTATTCTATATAGATTTTTCACCAGAAAAAATATTTTAGAAATTCTTTGAAAAAAAGGGTCATCCTGAACCGGACCCGCAAGAGCCAAAACCTAACCCGAGCCCGAAATAATGGATGTCAACCCGATTTGCAGAAAAATTGTAGAAGTTAATCCGACCCCTGACAAAATATATATATATATATATATATATATATATATATATATATATATATATATATATTTAGCGTCGACACGACCCGAACCGCTGATATCACAGTTTCAGGTAAAACGGGTTTCCAGACCCGATGCAGGACTCTACACCATATTCAATAAATTTAGATCCTAAATGTTATTTAAAATTATTTTCGAGAAAATATTTTCATTTCTGCTGTGCTTTCCCTAAATTTTGTTTTCTTTGTCCAAACCTCAAAATTTTGACTCCCACTTATTGTTACCACCCCCCCCCCCCTCCACATAAACACACGAAACACCCCGCTCTTAAACCTTCCTCCTCCTACATTACAAAAATCAAGATAATGAAAAACCTTCACTTTTGAAAAAATTCCTTTTGTTTATCATTGTTTTGACCCCTTTAAAATATCTGTATGTAAAGTTTTGTTTATTTTAATTCCATGTCCTTCCCCTTCCTCTTGAATCTATAGATTGTATTTTCTGTTTAATCCCCCCCCCCCCCTCCTGGGGCCTCCTAATGAATAGCCGGTGTCTCCAGCAAAAAATATTTTTTCAATACACAGCACCTATTTATTAGTGTGCATTAGCGTAACGATATGTATAAAAATTTTTTTTTGCTATCAATAATAGGGAACAGATATGCGGGCTTAGCACGGGCTTTACTTATAGCTTAGAATCGGTTTTTTATAACTGAACATGTATGTAACTTTAATAACTAATAGATCTCAATTTTAGGTTCATTTAAGTATTTATAATATTTATTATTTTTACCATTGAGTTTTTTACTATTGACCTTTTTATCGTTGACCTTTTTACCTAAATTCGTTTGAAATTGAGTATCTACATTAAAATATACTGCAAACTATATTCCCCGTAGACCATTATGTAACGGAATTATTTTGTGCGACTCTGTAAGTGAATAATAAATTGTTTGCATTTCAAATTCTACAGAAAGCATGTTTTAGCGTTGCACTTGAAACGATTTTTTCCCATTGACAGTAATGTAATGGAATGCTTTTGAATGCCTCTGTAAGTGAACTGTGTATTATACACACTTCATTTTCACTGGCGATCGAGCCATAGTAAATGTTAATAACACACAAAATTTCAGGGAAATCGAATTATATTTACGCAAGATAGAGCACTGACAGACAAACGGAAGTCATAAACCCTTTTCAACTATGCTGGAAAATGTGAAATAAATAAATATAATAGAGGTTCCTCATAATTTAGAATTACAAATTGTCATTAGTGTGTGACTTAATCGGAAAAAGTTTTTCTTGATTTCACGATATCGGAGCTAACATGCGCATATAAAATATCACGAATTTGATTTTTTTAAAGTAGACCATTAAAAGTGATTATTTAAAAGTATTCAGGTAGAATAACTAAATTATTAAATTCTTCTATAAGCGCGCTTGCGGAATGAAGCAGAATTTGATAATATACAGAAAATGTGCAACAAAGTTTTTATTATTAAAAATAACCATAAGTTTAATAATAATTCTTAGGCTACAATAATGACAACTCTTCGGCTATCAGTTTTTATTTATCGTTGGGTAGGGGGGTGGGGGAGTTATTCTAAGATTTCTGCTGTGATGTCAGAAAAGATTTTTTTTTTTTTTTTTAATGTCTTACTTTATTTTTATATCAACAATCTTTTATGTTACATTGTGCAATATTCATGATTTAATAAATTATTGATTAATACTAATTTTAAAAGAACTAGTTTAAAACATAAACTTTTCATAATCCTTTTATTAAATAAGCGACAATGAAAAAAATATGTAGCAAGCTACCGCTTTTTGGAATTTTACTGTTCCTGTGAACTGTTTTCTTTAGAAATCATCTTTACAAGGGAAGGGGTGGGACTGTCAATCATAGTTTTCTCAAAGCTCAAAGAGTCACTTACAGATAGTATTTCGATGTCATTCACAGGTTGCAAGAGTTTGGACTAGATAACAATGGGAGATATTTACTCTCTTTCAAAACTTACTTCAAAGAAAACTCATAGAAACTTTTAAAGTATCATTGGAATTAATTACACTGGAATATTTGGTCAACACTGTTGTATTTAGTAGAATGATTAGGTAAAAAATATTAATAATTTTAGATATAAGTTCGGAGAAATGTAGTCTCATAAGCATTTTTCTGGCTACATCTCTGGTTCTTCTCTGTGAAACACAACTGTGAGAATAAATAAGATTTAGGGCTTTTTAATATGGCAGTTTTAACGTAAGAGTCGCTATATTGGGGCTCGTTATATAAAGAAAGCACAAATAGTACACAGTGTTTTTAATTTACCAAGCGGGCACAGCCACTGATATAAATATAAGAATGGTTTTTGGATTACCGCCCACCCCCCTCAACTTTCAAAAGAAAAACAAATAGAACTTTTTTCATATTAAGCCAAGTATTTGCTATAATAATGCTAAAAATGGGACTATATACTGCTTATAAATATAGTAATGCACGGTACAAGTATCAAGTTATTCAAAAATATAAGTACAAATATAATGAAAACCACAAATATAAATACAGTCAAACCTCGTTAAGATGACCACGCTTAACGTGAATTACTTTTAACATGAATTGTTTTTACAGTCGCCTATAAAAACGAATACAAAGATTTCATACTGATAACATGAATTGCTGTTAACATGAACAAAATATTGTTTCCCCTTGATGTTCATGTTAACGAGGTTCGACTGTATGTGTAAAAATACACCTTTATTTATTTTTTAATGCAAGTAAAAACAAAGAAGAGTAACTTTTGTTAAGATTATCTGTCTTTAATGCGTATGAATGCATTACCTATCTTAAAATTATTATTATTTTTTACTTTGCTTAATCATATTGGTGAGATGATAGGTTATATCTCCCAACCTGAGAAGTACTGTGTAAACATCATTTTATTGATTAAAATAACCCTTTCATGGCAAACCTCTTTGTATGTAAACTGCTATATAAACAAAAGGAAAATCGAGATAAGAACAGAAAAACACAAACAAACAGCAACAAAAAAAAGTTATGATATGTTTGTAGAGATTTTGAAATACAGCCTTCACGGTAGAATTATCATTAACTTTGTCTCATATGATTAAAGAAAGTTTTCAAATTGAAAAATAAAATTACTTTATTTTTGCTCTAAAATATTAAAAAAGCATTGCAGATTACTGCGAACATTTGGACTTAATAAACCCGTATATGATGTTTAATTGCTTGGAGTTTTTGATCTACTTCCAACAATTAATAGGCTACTTCACTCACGCGAAAGCACCCGCTCACTAATGTTTATTCGGTGGAAGAAATTTTTTTAGATACCTCGATTTTATTTACATTTTTTTAAACGATTCTTTTGCATTGGCTACCTGAGATCGATCTATAGAAAGACCGTTTTTCTCTTCTTCGATTTTGTTTAAAGTTTTTTTCTTTTAATTTAGGATACTTTTACTTTCGGAACCGGTTTCGAAAGTAAAAGTATCCTCATTAAAAAACCCTGCAAATAAAATAGAAGAAGTAAAAAAGTCCTTTGTACAGACCGACCTCAGCTACTCAAATCAAAGGAAATCGTTTAAAAATAATGAAATGCAAGCAAGCTATCTTTAAAAAATTCTTCCTTAGGAATTATATTAGTCAATGCGTGTTTTCGTCAGTGAAGTACACTCACGATTAACTTTTGAACGAAGCGATCAACTGAATGTTTCTAAAAAAGAGCAATATGGGGATATTTATTTTTTAGATCATATGAATTCTGCAACATATATTTAAGTCCCCTATAAATATTGAAGAGCATTTAAATTTAGTTAATCAATTTTATTGGGTTCAGTGAAAATACTGATAAAGATACCCTGTTAGAACGCCAAAGGAAAATGGTCAAGAGTGTTGTACATGCACGTGAATTAATTCAGCACAAACTTTATTTCTTTTTAGATGAAACTTTTACATGATTCTTTTTTTATTTCTTTTTACAAGGCTGGGAATGTCAAATAATGCCTGTGAATAAATAAAAGTACTATTTCTCTTCTTATCTTCTACATTTAAACATCCAAGTACTTTTTTTTTTCACACGAAGTATTTCTTTTTGGTTTATAGTCAAATGAACAATATCTGAAATTTATTTCTCCTGTTTAATAGTCAAAATTGTGAATCCCTGTTCGTTTTTTTTCTTTATCGCACTTTCATATATATGACATTGTACACTCTTTATATATTTCTTAAAAAATCCAGAATTCTTATTATTGATAAGAAAATAATTAAATTTCATTATTTAATTAGATAATTCTAAAAAGTTAAACGAAGGATTCATCTATATATAATGATTATTTTATTATGTACTCTGAATCAATGAACAGTCTTTAATCTACCTATAATGAAATTGAAAACCTATCTACATCGATGCTTTTTCTGGTCCCTTCAGCGTCATTATAGACAGGTTTCACGGTACTAGTTTTAAAATTATGCTAGAATTTGAATAAAATCTGAGCAACAATAATAAATAAAAATATTATTTTTGAAGTGTAATGTTAAAGTAGATGTTTGAGATTTTTATTATTATTACACAACAAAAGTGCTGTAAGTAAAGGACAGTTTAGTTATTTAGTATTATAGTTAAATGAAAAAAAGTCATACATTTAGAAATAAAAAGGAAAGAAAAGAACGTGTATATTCATTAAAAGAGCAAAAGAAATAAATATTACATAATAAATAATGAACATGCAAAATAAATAAATATTATATGGCAAATGATTTGAAATAATAATAATTATAATAATGAATTAGAATCTTATGGACAGAAATAATAAAATAAAATAAGTAAACGATGATATTCTATAAAGTTGCCTAGTATATGTTTCGAAATACAATGCCATTCTTAAGCATTTACAGAAAACGAAGTTCTTTAAAGGCATTCGACTTAAAATACGGTAATCCAGTTGACAAATAGTCTGCCTAACGCCTATTGTGTGTGTGGAAAGAGGGGGTGATTGATAAACGCCTTCTTTAACTCCCAGTCTCGAGAAGTGGGGGTAAGCACAAACGCGCAAACGCGCTCATAACCATTTACAACTAGAATATTTTGACCGCCTATAAGCGCTTATGACCATCTACAAGTACAAAAGTCTGACCGCCTATATGCGGTTATGACCACTTTCAAGTACAAAAGTGCGACCGCGTATCTGCGTGCATGACCACGAAAGGGTTAAGAGTTATTATATGACTTTTGGATAAAGGAGAAAACCTTCGTAGCCGCAACAATAAAGAGAGATGTAGAAGCAACGTCAACTCAAACTGGTTTATTTCACCGCAAAATAAATTTTAATTGATAAATACAGAATGATTATTCATAAATTAAAATATTTATAGCTGGAGAGCATGGCAGCATTATTTTTCAAATAAAAACTAATATTTTAAATCAGAAATTAAGATAAGTGCTTTTCTTTTTTTGTTTACTTAAACTCAACCCCCACATTCAGACTTCACAGAATCTAAAAGTATTGTAAAATATCCTGATTTCGAAAGATTGCCCGATTAAAGATAATTGAATGATGTTATAACGAACGGCGACTATATTATAAAATCGGGTTGCTATGTTTTTCCTTTTGAATGTAGTATTTATCGGTTTCCAAAGAACTGGCAATTGAGATCGATTACAAATTTGAAAATCAGCTTGTATAAAACGGTCAGAATGAAAATGTCGCTGCCTCTCGGACTTTTATAATGACACAATGGACAATCCTTCCTTTGAGTTTGAGGTTTAAAATTTTTGTCTGCTTGGGAATAACATTCATAATCACGGTATTGAAAAGCACTGTGTTAGGTAGCTTTCTTTACAAAAAAGCTACCTATTGCAGCCGTTCGGAGGAAAGCGATTTCAAAAAATTTTGGTATATTTTCATCGATCATGACCCCCAGACCCCGAAACCACCCTTCGTTCAAAATTGATATATATATATATATATATATATATATATATATATATATATCTGACCTATGTCACACTGTAACTCCCGTAATTATGAACCGATTTCGATGTAATTCGGTGTGTACATAGTACATACCAATGTCTCGACCGAGTTCGTTGGCCAGCTTCATCCGCCGTTTTGTTTCAAAATGGCGGCCATTTAAAGTTTTTAAAAAAAATTAAAACTTGAAATGTGGTACCAAAAAATTAAAAATGGAAAAATATTTTTCTCTTATGTATTTGACCTTTATACAAAGATTTCGGAGCAGTTTTTGTTTCGTCTATATCTTAAAAAATGGCTGAGTTATAGCATTTTGAATTTCTAGCGTGGCTGACATTTTGAAACGTCCTGAATTTTGTCACGCGATAAAAGGCGTATTTATGAACCGATTTGGATGTAATTCGGTGTGTACATAATACATACCAATCTCTCGACCGAGTTCGTTGGCCAGCTTCATCCGCCATTTTGTTTCAAAATGGCGGCCATTTAAAATGTTTTTTTAAATTTAAAATTTGAAATGTGGTACCAAAAAATTGAAAATGGAAAAATATTTTTTTCTTATGTATTTGACCTTTATACAAAGATTTCGGAGCAGTTTTTGTTTCGTCTATATCTTAAAAAATGGCTGAGTTATAGCATTTTGAATTTCTAGCGTGGCTGACATTTTGAAACGCCCTGAATTTTGTCACGCGATAAAAGGCGTATTTATGAACCGATTTGGATGTAAATCGGTGTGTACATAGTACATACCAATCTCTCGACCGAGTTCGTTGGCCAGCTTCATCCGCCATTTTGTTTCAAAATGGCGGCCATTTAAAATTTTTTTAAAAATTTAAAATTTGAAATGTGGTACCAAAAAATTGAAAATGGAAAATATATTTTTTTTTATGTATTTGACCTTTATACAAAGATTTCGGAGCAGTTTTTGTTTCGTCTATATCTTAAAAAATGGCTGAGTTATAGCATTTTGAATTTCTAGCGTGGCTGACATTTTGAAACGTCCTGAATTTTGTCACGCGATAAAAAGCGTATTTATGAACCGATTTGGATGTACCTTGGTGTGTACATAGTACATACAAATATCTCGACCGAGTTCGTCGGCCAGCTTCATACGCCATCTTGTTTCAAAATGGCGGACATTTAAAAAAATTAAAAAATTAAAAAATTTAAATGAGATACCAAAAAATTGGAAAATGAAAAAGATTTTTTTTGTATGTGTTTGACCTTAATGCAAAGATTCCGGAACAGTTTTTCTTTCGTCTATATCTAAAAAAAAATGGCTGAGTAATAGCATTTTGAATTTCTCTTGTGGCTGACATTTTAAAACGACCTGATTTTTGTCACGCGATAACACGCGCATTTATGAACCTATTTGGATGTAACTTGGTCTGTACATAGTACATACCAATGTCTCGACCGAGTTCGTTGGCCAGCTTCATTCGCCATCTTGTTTCAAAAAGGTTGCCATTTAAAAAAAATTAAATTTAAAATTCAAAATGGGGTATTAAAAAATTGGAAAATGAAAAAGATTTTTTTTTATGTGTTTGGCCTTGATACAAAGATTCCGGAGCAGTTTTCGTTTCTGAAAATTTGTTCTTTTGTTGATATCTTAAAAAATGGTTGATTTATAGCACTTTGAATTTCTAGCATGGCTAACATTTTGAAACGATCTTGTATTTGTCACGCGATAACACACGTATTCGCCTATTTCGATGTAAGAAGGAATGTGGATAGTATACATCAACACCTCGACCAAGTTCGCTGGCCAGATTCATCAGCCATCTTGTTTCAAAATGGCGGCCATTAAATAAAAATATATATATATATTTAAAGTGAGGTGCAAAACAATTAGAAATTGAAAAAGGTTTCTTTCTTAAGTATTTGATCTTGATATAAGGATTCGGGAGTATTTTTTGTTTGTCTTTACCTTAAAAAATGGCTCAGATATAGCAGTTTCAATTTCTATTGTGGGTGACATTTTGAAAAATCTGATTTTTTGCATGCGACAGCACTCCTATATATTAACCGATTCCGATGTGAGTGGGCATGTGCACAGCAATTACTAAGGTCTCGACCAAGTTCACTGCTTAGCCTCATCCACCATGTTGTCTTAAAATGACAGGCACTTTAAGAAATTGCCGAATTTGGCAGCCAAATATAAGTTACTTTAAAGAAAAGCAGCTTGGATAAAGGTGACTAATTTCGCGAAATTCTCATTCATTATATTGATAAAAATTAGTATTGAATCTCCTATATTCGGTTTCCACTAAATTGAGCTTCGTGTGTTTGCATGATATAATTTGGCTTTTTTTAAATAAGGATTATGAAAGCTACCTCTTCCTCCCGGCACTGGCCGGAAGGACTTTTTTGAAATTTTACTCTTCTATTTTATGTTCTGAAAGAGTTTTAGATTTCTTCAGGAACAAATATAGCTTATGCATGAATTATTTTCTATGTTTTAATGCACCGTCATGCAAATTTTTACATTATTTTTAAAATGTAAAGTATTCATATTAATTAATAAGTATATACAAGATTTCTAATATAATGTATCGAGCAGTAATTCGTAAAACTCGAAAATATTTTTTGTTATTTATCTGTATTTATTCTGCATCAAGTGTTGAAGTATATAAAATAAATTACTAGCTCCGTTATTTTTACACCACATGATTTCAAATATGTCCCGTTCCAGCCTCGGGAATATACGGGACGTCACCCAATAAGAAAATAGTTTTAAATATATTGGGTAAAGTGGCCACTCTAAGTTTTGAAAAAAAGTTATGACACCTTTTTAATTAGTTAAGTTCTGGAATCAAATATCAAAGGTAACTATATTAAGTTTAGTTTTACTTTCAATTTCACTTTAAAAAATATTTTAAAATGTACACGTTACTTTAAAAGAAAAACTACAAAATGGCCACTTTTCCCGTCTGCGCTGTGTAAAGTGATCATCATAATTAAACGACAAATCATATTGATTCACGATGTATATTTAATGAACACAAGCTAAAGTTATAAGCTTTACGAATATTATATTTTGTAATATTTAAAGTGTTATATTGTTACAAGATAAAGTAAACAGTAGTGAGCATCAATATGACAAATGGTATCAATATACAAGTGCCCCCAGTAGACATACAGATTTCTAATGTCGATAGTAAGTCTTTTTCTGAAAACGTTATTACCCTGACCTGTTTTCTTCCTTTCAAATAAAATATTTTTGAGTAGTAATTTGTTATAAAAATTAATAAAAAGTCGTTTCAGGGCAAAGTGTGGCCATTTTGTTCGATGGTATTGTGTTCACTTTACCCAGAATGACACTATTACAAAAAGTTTGGCCAAGCACATAAGGCACATGACTTAGCATGTTTAAACATGAATCATTTAAAAGGTTGTTTCAAGCTGATCAAAAGCATAAAAGCAAATAATTAAAGTACAACATATAATTTAAGTAAAATGAAGAAATTGTACCACTTGCCGAAAATCCAAAATGCGATAAAACAATAAAATGCATTCAGAACTAGAAAAATATGGCATTCCACTTCAAAGTCGTAGACATTAGTACCAGTATCTGTGACGAGGGTTTCGCCCAGTTCTTGCTAGGCAGGTAAACTATAAAGCAGAAAAATCTCAAACGGTCATTTTCCCCTAACTGGCAACTTTGTCTGTCCTTCCCCTATATTTTAAAATGCAACTGAGTATGGTTTTCTATGCGTCTTGGTGTATTATCAAAATTAAAATGAGATTACAATAAAAAAAGGTGAGAAAACGCAGTACAATTTCCGTTAGATATTGGGCACTTATTGCTCATGCGATTGGCGCATGGAGATTGCAAGGAGCAGTATGAAGGAGATTATCCTCCAAGCCGTGGATGATCGTAAAACAAAACACGCAATAGCCAGATCGGTGCAAACGTCAAAAAACTCCAATATGATATAAGAAGAGGAATTTATTGTGTCATAACGAACACCGGGGAAGAGGTACAGACAGGGCACGAAAACACCAGCCTCTTTTTAGCACAACATACTGAGGCTAGAGTCAGAGTAGAAGTGACGTGACTACGCAGTTAAAATTCACGTGCTTAGCGTGATACAATATCGCCAATATACAAGTATTTTGCGTCATGCACAAAGGAAACACAAAACATTGGCTGGCAAATGATTAGCCAAACACAAGCGGTGACCTTATACGTATTTTAATTGCGTAAGAGTACCATATTTTGAGGTTACCAGATTCTAGTGGTATGGGAAATGAAAAAAAATGACATTGCACTTCAGATATAATGCGTTTTAAGTAATAACGGAAAATGTTTTCGATTAAAGACAAAGGCTGTAGAAATTAAAAAATCGTTAGGCGAAAGATGTGTGAATGCGATTGGTGAGACATATGTGAACACGAACTTCAGTCTGAAGTGCAGATTGCAGCTGTTACAAAAATATGCATCATTCAAATACATATGAACTTAGCGGTCTGGATTTTAGCGTGCAGTGCGAGAATAAATGTAATGAATAGGCTGCAAGTTAAGTAATTTTTGATGATGCGCCAGACGCATTACCAAATAAGGATAGCTGAGAAAATAAAATGTTTTTGTATTAACTGACATCCTTAACGTTTTTCTAAAGGCTAAATATATGTGAGAAAACATCTCAAAGTGCAATGGGAAGACTGATTTACTGGTTTTATTTTATTAAAGTTAATCAGTAATTAAAAATAGTTTAATTTAAATGTGAGGGGCGATTAGTACAAGCAATATACGTTTTAAATATTAGACTTAATTTAGGAACCGCACTGGGTGAAAATAGTATATTAAAATAAATAAAGTATTAATGTGAATTTTGAAGTGAAACTCTGGGGGAGGGACTAGAGCGAAAACATATATAACAGGATAATCGTTATAAGCAGAGCCTCCTATTAAAGACATATTTTCATTAAAAATTCTGATCGCATTTATAACATGCTTTATTTGCTTCACAATGCGATTAATTTAATTACAGTAAATTTTTACTATAAGTAATTCATTAAAGCCTTTTTGCCTTATTTAATCCAAATATTCAGCCATGACAAATTTCAAATATTACTACTACGTTATCCAGGTACTAAAAATTAATAACAATATGAGTCCTAAGTGAAACATATACTTGAGAAATGAGCTAAAGATGTTAAACTTTCGAATTGTTTTCTTTGCTCGCTATTGAAGTTGCATGTCAACCTAATACAATCCTGACATTATTATCTCGTGACATAGTCCATATTTGATGCGTTAAAAAGTAATAAAATTTGCACAAATTCATATTATAATAATTTAATATTTTTGTTGACATAAAAATAACATTGGGTGTTCCTAGCCATTTCCTTTGTTATCTACTGGACAAAATGCAACACATTTTAATTTGCAATCACAGTGACGCATGTGATTTAAATAGTTACAGAAAATACAAATATAGTGAAACCTCTGTAAAAAACCCACCCATTAGACCATAAAAATTGGTCTTTCAGAGAGGTGTTCTCTGAATTGAGGAGATGGGTAAAGCAAAGTTTCATGAAATACGTACTACAGAAAAAAATAATATTGAATTAGTTTATTATATTTCATGTCTATACAGCTTTAAAGAAGGAACTAATTGTAGTTTGCTTTCATTTTAACAATTTTGGATTAACAATTTGTGTTTCTAAACTTTATTTGATCTTTTTAAACAAATTATTTATTTTAGTGTAATCTCTAGCTGGTATCAAACTTTCTATCAATCTATTGATTTCAACAACAATTTCTTGACATGCAATAGAAGCGGAGACTGGCGGAAGCTCGTTATCTGAATCAGAATGAGGTCCTAAAAGAGATTTAAAAAATCTTGATTGTAGTACCAGTCATTTTTATAAATGGTGGTAGAATTTATTTTTTAATAAAAAAATTTAAAAATTCGATTTTCTATAATAAGATTCTCCCAGTCTTCAGATAAATTATCGTAAATCACAAGAGCTTCCTTATGTTCATGTGATTTGGGGTCATAATCAACTTTAGCTGCGTTTGATAGTTGAATGGATACATTGCTTAGTCGGTAAGTACAGAAGAAATTGACAATTGTTTGTGTCTTTACGTTATCCCATGCACATTTCATCAATCGAAAATCATCAAGTACATTGATGGATTTCACACTGTCGGACGCATTTTTGGTATTATCTACTATCGAAATGAGCTATCGTAAAACAAAATGTCTGTATTACAGGTTGAAACCTAATAATTCCCTGAATTTTGATGTCGTGTTAGGAGGGAGAAATTGAAGTTTCGCACTTTTCAGCTGCGCATCATACAAGTGACATGGAGCATTCAAAATAAGGATATTGTTTCAACCCTTTTTGGTAATATTTTTGTCAAAGTCAAATAACCTATTTTCAAAAATGGTGAATGACATCCACGCCTTTCTGTTAGACTTCCAAATCAATCCTGTTTTTGTCATATCAACATTTTTAAACAATGAGGCTTTTGAGTTTTCCATATTACGATTGGCTTTTCTTTCTCTCCAGTGGCGTTCCACAGAAGGGTCACATTAATTCACTGTTTGGCTTATTTCCCCACTTTTGCTTCATCTGTTTTCTCCATAAGAGTTTTAGTGGGCAAGACACGGAAGAATAATCCAGTCTTATCCAGATTATCAATGTCATTATCTGAATATCATTTGAGGATCAATGGGAGACGAGATTTCCACTCCGCTAACAGTTCGTCATCTACATCTGCCAATTCTCCACAAATAGATCTGAAGACAATGTTGTTTCAGTGACAAAATCTCTCCAGCCACCCACTGCTTGCACAAAAATCTTTTACCCTTACAGCTTCTGCAATTTGAATGGACTTTTCTTTCAACAAACAACCACTCAATGAGATATTTTTTGACCTTGCACATTCAAACAACTGCACTACAGCTTCGTTAAGTTTGCTAAATGTTTCCTTCATTTTTCTCTTAATTCCGCAAGATTCGAATTCCTGAAACTTTTATCACTGAAGATCTTTGCTTTTCAACTTATTGTTATGCTATAATTAAACGGTACGTCCAATTTCCTGTCTGATATTCCATTCTGATGTGCTCTTAAAATAACTTTCACTTTGTCTTCCAAAGTTAATATAATTCTCTTAGACATATTCTCATTTGATATACTAAGCACACAGCAAGAAAAGCACGATATGCACTTCGATGCGAATATGCACTGTGTTATAACTTCCACTCTTATACAAAACAGAGGTGATAACAAGTGGCAATCTTTCCAAGAAAAGCAACAGAATTAAGATAAACTGGTATCTGTACTACCTCCCACTCTCCCACTTGAAAAAGACTCCTGGACATTACAGGTGTATGCTACTCGGACAATTCCAGGAAAGGGACGATCGCTTTTCTACCACCTACACCAACTATCCCTCCGTAACCATAGTGACATTAAACTCGGTATTGCACGAGAACCAGCTTTTCCCTCCTAAACATGGTTTCGGGTAACTTTGATTCGCCAGGTCAAAGGAAGTAGGCCAAAGGAAGCTGAGCGTGTTTTCCGGAGAGAAGTGGAGATTTCCAGATGCAAAGGAAAGTAATCCTACTCTTCGATTGAAAAGTTTAAAAGTGGTCTTTCAGGGAGGAAGACGGGAAATAGTGGTGCTTTAATGGAGGAAAATTAACACTGAGCCTGTAGTCAACAATTATACTCCATAAATGAACAATTATTATATGGTCTCCTTATAGAGGTGGTCTTTCAGAGAGGATTCACTGTAAAACTAAATTTTAACAAAAACCAATTTTTAAAAGATGCTTTTTAACAAAAAATAAGTTGTATTATCTTTAACGGCAAACTATTTACTTGAACCATTGAGTTCGAAATTTCATTTTCTGAAAAATAAATAATGGAAAATAAATGTCATTATAAATTAACAAAAAAATCTATGTCTTTAATGAATTCACGTTACACGTGTTTAATTACGAGTATAAATTTGTTACTAGTAATTTATCTGATTAATGATAATTCAAATGTTTTGATTTTAAAAATGAGGCAAGCCTAATTTAAATACATTTATCTTTATGTCGCATCACGCTCTTTAATGTGTAATATCAAATTATAAGGTTCCACCAAGCAGATATTTAAGACAGTGGACTGATGAGACACATAAAACTTATAAACGCACTGTTTTAAAGTTTAAATTGAATTGAAGATTCCTATAAATTAAATTTAATTTTTGTTTTATTGTAATCTTTCTTGAAAACAATAAAATATTAAAATAAAAACATTCATTTTTTTGTTATTTTAATCAATTTAATTATATTATAAGCTTATTATATTTTTATTAAAAGGTAAGTGTTCCACTGAATCATTGTTTTGAAAAGTGAGGTAAGTCTATTGGCGCATACCATAATCATGATTTTTTTCATCCCACGAGAATAAACGGTATTGCATATTAAACTTACATGGCATAAGATTACAAAATGTATGAAAATATCTATTACTGCTTAGAAATATTTTTAAATACATTCAGATGTATGTCATTAAATATCTAATGTCGTTCGTCACTTTCAAAGTAAACGGCTCAAGCGTTCAAAGCGCAAAGATTCAATCCTCACAAACAGTAAGAACTTGCATCAAAGTAAGAAAATTGTTTTACTCAATTCAAACTAGCATATTAGAACAGCTTCTGTGTTTTAAAATTGCATAAAAACATATATTTATGTAAAATTTTTAAAAAATTGTTGTTTAAGTTTACTGCTTTAACCATAGTTTCTTATGCTACAGAAAAGTCGTTTTGGTCACACAGTTATTGGAGTTTCAGAACAATATTCTTATTGAGTCAGATTTGTAATTATTTATAAATAAAAAATACATATATTGTAAAGGATTTTTCTCCTGCCAGTTTTATTTGAAAATTACACATTAATCTGTCAGAAATATTACTCTTGTGGCGCCAAAAATAAACTCGTGATGTATATTTTCGTGAAAATCAAAACTGTGTGCTTCATAGTGGGAGTACTCCAAATTGTGCTGTATTTCGCTCGAAAGATCACCCATTAGGCCTTTTTCACGTTATCTTATTGCCATACTCGGAACACCCGCTTAAAACTCAAGCAATTTTATTTAAATTAAATAATTAACATTTTGTCTGTTCATTAATTTATATTAGATAAAAATAATACTTTTTACAAAACATTCCATAACAATGCGGAGTTTGAATTCCCAATCAGATTGTCTGTACGATTTTTATGTTTTATAGAACATTCTTTAAGTAAAAAGGATGACTTAACTAGATTTTTTCTGTTACAAACGTTAGCACATTGTTTGGAATTTACAAATAATGTAGCATCACAGAATTTTCAGCAGTCTCATTTAATCATAGAATTTGATAATTTTTTCTGAAGTTAAATAAGGCGAAAAAACTCTTTAAAATTCTTGATAGAATTAATTGAAGCTGTTTACATATAAAGAAAAATTTTAAGTCCATATACAGTACTTTCTTATATATTAACAAAATACGTTTCCCTGAAAAAGAAATGCGGCAATTAGACTGTAAGCCAGTTTCCCAGGACAATTTTGCCCTTTTTACAATATTTTGTTTTTATTTATTTGCCGCAGTATGATGCACATATTATTCAATCGGCGTTATAGTTTGTTGGTTTCTCTTTCATTTCAGGAAGACGTATCCAATGACGTCATATATCATTTCAGCAAGATCAAACACTGATGCTAGTGATATCCCCAACCACATTCCTAAGAAGCCGCCAATGTAACTGAAGAGCTCTATACTCTAAAATAAGAATATAGAATAAATTAATCACACGTTAAACATTACATAAATTTAATACTGCACATCACAGAAACATTTTGTCTGTTTTATTACTTTTAAAACATGATAGTGGATAGCGAAATATATATATATAAATACTACAAAAAATATTTACCTCAGTCCTTGGTATCTGCTTGAATTTTTTCATCTTCATCCGAGAAAAACTTACCTGAATGATCATCATTTGACTTCTAAAAGAGGAAAATCTTTTTTAAAATATTGCATGTGAACTTATTTTATTAATATTTGTCAAGTATTGAATGATGTTAGATATTACAATTATGAGTAATGTAAGAAACATACGACAGTTACATGTCTTTATAAGACGAACGTTTTAATCATTTGTATTTTTACTATCCAATTACAAATTAATATATTTCACATTACTTTATTTCATGAACGGGAAACCAAATTAGAAATAATACGAAGAAAAATCGAGCCTGAAGCACAGATTACGGTATACTTTTCAACACTTCAAGAATACTGAGGCGATACTATATATTAAAGTAAAAGAAGTTATTTTAAATGAACAATTTAGGAAATGCATATCGCATTTGAATACCCAATTGCAAAAATTACCGTCCATCGCCGGTTAGAAATTTTTTTGGTGGAAAAAATTAGACGATCTGAAGATTTACATTTATACTAGAAGATATGCAAAAATTCATTGGTGTCAGAAAGCGTATATCTTTTAAAATTTACTTTCAACTATTTCCCTCAATACACAAAATGTACTCGATTTTTTTTTCTTTTTTTTCTTGTAAATATGTATTAGGCTAAAATTTAATTGACGTAAATAAAGCAAACAGGAAGAAAACCCATTTCTAGAAATTATCATCCATAAGGGTGAATTTACCCAATTCCTTGCTAAACTCGTATTTGAATTCATTTCTAGTCTACATTATATCCTAGTCTACGAGAGTAAAGCAAAAGTAATTTAGACTTGGAAGTATAATTTTAAATCAAAAATTGTATATAAATGTTATAGTCAGACATCTGAACTGGAGAAAAAAAAAACGAAATATTTACATCTATTTAAAACGTTTTCTTTTTTTTTTATTCCATTACAATGTACATCTTTTTACGAAGCGTCCCCTATTACTTAAATGAGTTGAAAAACATCGAAAATTATTCACAGTTTTTTTTTTTTTTTTTTTTTTTTTTTTTTTTTTTTTTAACTTTGAAGATCAAACAACCTTATCAACTACAAGAGCTACAACGTGGGTTTCATTTGCCTGAAGTATAAGCTCTGTAAAAGGCCAGAAGTGTTCGAATTAGAGTTCTTAAATATTCTTTACATTTTGGAGTGACTTAGTTTCTACTGAGACTTATTATCGGCGAACTGAACGTTATTTACGTACGGGGAAACTTTTAGGGGATCAACTGTGATAAATTTAAGTATTTCTTTCAGACATTACATTAAAATTATGTTTAAAGCAGACATTTTGTTTATATAAGCTATAGTGAATTAAGAATATCAGCATGACCCTTCAATTTTTTTTCTGGTACTTAAATATATGAGGGAACGTCCACGGCAGAAAAAAACTTTTGCTGAAAAATTGTTTTAAACGGAAATATAAGTGTGATACATCAATTTAAAGATAAAGAGTTGCTGTATAGGAATTTTTAAGTTTTAACTTCCTGAGAATAATTCTACATCGAGACCGAGCTGGAAACGAGTAGTATTAAAATTAATTTAAATTTGAGCATAAAAAATCACTTATTGAGTTGCATGGTTTTTTTTTTTTTTAACTTCTGTTTTTTAAATGAAATTATTATGCATTGAATATAACAAGCTATTATTACATCCGTCAGATATACATAGTTAAAAGGTTTTATCTAAGACATTAAATTCAATTTTAGATTTATTTATTAGTTGATAATCAAATGTCACAAGAGTTACAGGAAACATTAAAAGTTTTAATTTCATAAAAACTACTTAAAATTTTTACCCAAAACTTCTAACTCTCTGATTTCGAGGTATAAGATAGATTTTACATTAAATATTTTGTTTATGCTATGCATGGAATAGGTTTTGGGGAGTTGTCACAAGAGTAACAAAAGTCTGTGTCACAAGAGTAACAGATAACACTTTTGTCCATAATTTGACATAAAACTGCGTTACAACCAAAACAAACAGAACGCCTAAAATTTTGTTGTTTTTTCACTATTATTACAACAGTTCCTGAAATAGTATTGGCCATAACTAAGGTTATTTTGTAAATCTTAAGGATTATAAATTATCTTTATTAGTGTTTTTTTTAATGGGTGGATTTATTTTTATTCATTTTTATTATTAATTAAGATTATAAAATAATTATGACAAGTAATTAAAGATATAATAAAACAACTCAACTCGTGTCATTTTTGTGCGCTTTCTTTTGGTTTGAAGCGCATGGTCTTTGATCAGATATTTTATAGACTTTAAAGCTTCCTTTACTAAATTCTGCTGTGTGACCTACAGAGGTTCTTATAGTAACTCTTATGGAAAGGATTCTGATAGTACATTTTAAAAGAAGATTTTAATATTGATTCTTATACACGACATTGTTTTAAAGAGCAGGCAAAAATTCTGCTAAGTGCCAAAAATTGTAGAAAAAATAAGAATGAAATTGAATATGTTGATGTGAGAATGAAACAAAACAAAATATATTACGATAAAGTGAAGAAAACACATAGCGCCAGCAAAAGCTTCAGCAAGAGAATGGAAATATTAAGAAAAGGACAAAGTAGAGAACTAGCTAACCTCAGATACTGTAACTGCAAAAAGTCTAACTCCAGAATTTTGCGAATTTTATGAAGATGAAGATTTAAAAATAGATCATTCTTCAGCTAAATCTACATTAGTTTGGGGTGAAAAAGGTCACATAATTTCATCAATTCTAGGGAACATTTACTATGAGAATACGTTTTTTGTTTGAAGAAGCCTTCCTAAATTGAAAAAAATGGAGATTCTTTCTCAGGTTTAAAGCCTACTTTCATTAAAACAGTAGAAAATTACTCATTAGAATATCTCCATTTGTCGTTTTCACGAAAACATTCAAGCAATTCATAATGTAGTAACAGGTGTATTTCCGGCATTAAACATTCCTGTGAAGGATTTAATGAGTTTGTCTGCCGAGATACATCATAATTAGAATGTAAGAATTCAGAGTGTCTAATTTCCGAATATAACATCGAATAATTATTAAAAACGGAAATCAATAATACAGAACTTCTTATAAGTTATTGTAAATAGCAAAACGTTGATAAACGTTTTACTATTGACAAAACGTTTATCAACATCTTACCAATACTGTTGCATTTTCAAAACGTTGATAAATGTTTTGAAAAAAGTAACAGTTGAAGAAACCTTTTCTGATTGTTTACAAAAACTTCGAAAACAACTAAATCCATTTCTGTGGCACACATTCATTCAAACTTGTACACAGGATTATATTCATAATGCCAAAAAAATAACCATTTCTCAAAGAATAGTTATGCCAGTGGATTTTCTGAAAACTGTACATTTTCATGCCAAAACGAAATTTTGGTACGTTAATGGTAACGTACGTTAATGGTACGTTAATGTAATTTGGTACTGCATTAACGGTCAAATCCACAAGCGACTGTATTTTCAGCCATTATTTCGTATGATCTCAATAAAGTAAAATCTTATGCTATTATTTTAGACAATGTAAGTCATAATCAATTTTTTGTAAATGCTCTCGTATGCAAAATTTCAACATGGCATCGTAAGAGGATTTGTATTTTCCCAAAGTGTACCAGTTTTACATTTTTATATGAGTGATGTGCTTTCCAATTTAAACAAAAATATAACTATGCGATTATGCGTGCAATGATCAGACTCCTTTCTCAATTAACTTAATTGGGCATATGTTTTTTTCAAATATTCCTGGCATAAATGGTGAAAATTTATTTTGTGTTATTGTATAATGATATATGTGGAATGAAGTCTGTGCTAAAAAAGCAATTCTAAGACATAGTGCTTACTTTTTCAAAAGAAAAAAAAGGAGAAATTTACAAGTATTTTACACAGTTCATTCTAAAATAGCAAAACAAACCTATTATTTTTTAAATCAAATTCGAAAACATTACAGTACATGAAAATTAACATTTGAAGAAATTTTCAGCAGTAATGTGTGTGTGTGTGTGTTTGTGTGCACTTATATACTATATTGTCATAAGTCATTTTCTTCCCCTTGCTTTCATCTTTTCCTCTCCCAAACCTTTAAAAAAATCATTCTCAGAGTCTGATTTATTTTAAAATGTCATATATAATTTAATATATTGTATTCAAAAACATTTTAATTCAATATGTATATATACATATTTCCTAAAGTATTAATTTTGTGAAGTCTATAGACTAACGGTGAGAGGGGGAGGGAGGGCGAGTTCTCAACAGTCCGTAATATGGTTGTTACACTGGTTTAAGCAATGTTAGAGAGTGAAAAGTTGTTTCACGCGAAAATAAAACAAAGTTTTACACTTTTAATGCAATAATGAGAAACTTTAGAGTACTTTTAAATAAAATTATCATGCAACGAATTTGCAATTATGCAATATCAATTCAATCCTCAAATAATCTTTTAACATTTATATTTTTTTGTGCTTTTTAAAAATTGTTACCTTTTTCAAAGGTTTAGAGTCAACCCCCCCCCCCCCCCCCTCCTTTCTGCACATACCCATGTTTCTGTTAAAAATGACTCCGTGTTGCCGTCAGAAAGATTCCTGTTATTGAGAATTACTTTACTGTTAGGGTTCCGTACTTAAAAAGTAAAAACGGAACCATTATAAGTTCACACCTGTGTCTGTCCGTCCGTCTGTCTGTCTGTCTGTCACAGCCATTTTACTCGTAAACTATGGAACGTGGAAAGTTAAATTCGTGGAAGTAATAAAGACCACTGACTCACATATTTTCAGATTAATAAACATTCATAAATATATTTAGTAAAAAAGTAGAGGGGCTAATTATGCTATTTGAAAAAAAATCTTTTCTTTGTATATCATGTGGGATATCCCGTGAAAGCATTTGTAACGCTGAACTCAAAAATACATTTCTTTTAATTTTAGGTATTATATATCCAAAGATATTGTTGAAAATGTAGCGCAAAAATATGTTTCCCCCCATCTAATTCCGAATCTACTGAAAATAAAATTATGAAAAAATTAGAGGTAGTAGACGTTAATATAAACCTTGCCGTAAAATTAAAGCGATTACCCTAGGTCACATAGTTTTTGAGTAATTCGCAATTTTCTGTTACACACAAATTTCGATTTACGAGCATTCAGAAAAATTGTTGAGCATCGCTGAATATACCCATCGTTGCAGAAGAATAAAAGCATTGTCGATAATGATTTTCGAAATAATCATCGGTAATTAGCCGAGATATTAACCCTTAAAGGTACGGTCAGTTTGGACATACACAAGGACAGGGGCGGCGTACTCTATGCCTAGTTAACAACTTTTAATGATATATATGTGTAATGTAATGTCCAGTAACAGTATAAAAGCAA
This sequence comes from Maratus speciosus, assembly GCA_963932465.1. NCBI lineage: Eukaryota > Metazoa > Arthropoda > Arachnida > Araneae > Salticidae > Maratus > Maratus speciosus. The sequence goes on from OZ010800.1 coordinate 27,864,625, forward strand.
TAAACGTCAAATTGTTAAAACATACTAATTTAAAGGGTCTCGGGACTCTAAAAAGTGGAAGAAATTAAAAAAAAGACCATTTCAACATTTAATGTCTTAAAATGTATATGGTTTTAAAACAGAATTTTAATTGGGATAAAAGATATAAGTATGCTCTTTCGTTTCATGTATTTAAAAAATTGCAAGATACTGAATTAGTAATTATAGGAGGCTCGAAACTGTTAGACATTTGTAGAACAAAAAAATGGCATAACATTTTACGCGCATGATTACAAAATAAATATTGCAACTAGAATGAAAATTTTGGTGGTTACTTATATTTCAGATTGTAATAATTTCCCTGAACTTAAATAAATTTGTATTTAAAGCATTTTTATATTTCTAATGCAATGTTGCATTTAGCTAATACAAAATTTTGAAAATTTCAACAGTAAAATCACCTAAAAAATATTTTTTTGAACAATAAAAAGAAAATATTAGGTTCAATTTATACAGACTATCACTAAATATATGTTTTGAAAATTTCATGAAAAAATATTCAGAAGCTTTTGAGGTATCCTGCGCGTTATGCTCAAAAAACGCTATTCGGAAAATAATGACTTTAAAGTTTCGGAAACGCCGCTTCAGCTATTGAGCGGGTATAACTCTAAAAGCCAAATCTTTTGTTCTAATGGGAATTTCAAGGAAACAATTACATTAAAAATTTCAGAAAAGATAGGAGTTTAACATGTAAAAAAGTTAAAATTTCTTAAATTTTGAAGCTTTAAGAGTCCTGCGACCGCTTAATCCTTTCCGGCACGGAGTAGTTCTATATATAAACTTATGAAATAATGAACTGACACCAGAATTTATAAACGAATTTATTGGAAAATGCGAACTTACTTATTTTCACGTACATGATAAAAGGAAAATTCTAATTAAATAATCTTGGTGCCGTTTGTCTGTTTTGGAATTAAAATTAGGTGCCCGTTTTTTAAGGGCATCGCCCTCGAAAGATTTAATTAGAATGAATCGCATAAATGCTGAGGGTTTCAAGATAGTTTGCATTAATTGTATCTCTCAATACGCCTCGAGTTATTTTAAAAGTTAATTAAGCACCTATCTGGAAAAACGGGGCACTGACCAAGGCGGCGTTGTAACTTTGAGACCTCAATTCGAAGCGCGCTTAGCACAATGCCAAATTAAAACTTTGAACAAATGTTTCGTTTTAGCTACATTGTAGAAATAAAGGTTATTACTACGCTGAATTTATTTTCATGAAATGCCAAATGAAGTTTAACTATGTACTGCTTTTATTGTCAGTACCGATTTAATTTCATCATAAACAGATTAGGATAATATTAAAAAAAGAGTTATACGAATAGTTATACATTTGATATTTTTTAGGTTCCATATCTATTTGAACTTTCATGGTATACCCGATTACACTTTTCTAATATATACAGATATACCCAACCGTACGTTGTATAGTTTTTTACAAAATCTTAGTATTCTTTTAGCAACTTTTTTTTTATATATAATACAATTACAGATTAAAATATTTATTCTACGGAACCCTCCATGCGCGAGTAATGCTCGCACTTGACCGTTTTTTTTTATTTACAACCTCAGAGCTATAAATAACCACCTTTCCATTTATTTTATATTAGATTTTTTTGTTTGAAATATTTTACAGTCATGTTTGGTATGCATTTAAGGTAAAATTTCTCGGAAAGTTCGAATCCACAAAGATTTTTTTCTCTATTTTAAATAGTTTCAAAATTAAAAAAATATATATTGCAGATTTAAAACCACAGTCTTCAAGTAATTATCTCGAACTTAGCGGAAGTGATGGGGACGTTATCGTAAATAGGTTTGCAGCTCTATGTGGGACACCTGTGTACTATCGCCAAAATTTCGCGAAGGCGAATAGATACATCTTTGTATAAAATTAATATAAATATATCATAACAGTGGCTTATTTTAATTTAAATCAGTTTCATTTAATTAGTCAATAATTTTTGCATTCAAAATTTAAAAAAAAATCAGATACCGAGGGGGATTTTATTAAAATAGGCCGCGCACTTCTTCTTCTCGCGGATACATGATGATCGTAGCATATAGTGTACTATCAATTTGTTCGTTCCCCAAGTATATGTGACATTTTCTAATAGAATACTTTTGGATTTAAAGAAATCTCTCTAGATTGAATAATTAGATTCCTTTGCAGCTTTAGGGACTAGTTTCATAAAACAATAAAAAAATTATTTCTCAGAATATCAGCATTTTTTGTTTTCACTAAAACTTTCAAGCACATCGTAAGGCAGTGACTGATGTAAATGATTTTATCAGTTGTGATATATCATAATTAGAATGTATGAATTCAGAAGTCAAATTTCCGAAGATAACATAGAAGAGTTACTTGAAACTGGGGTAATATGGAACGTCTTATAAATTACTGTCAATAGCAAAGCGTTGATAATCATTTTGAAAAAGTAACAGTCGAAGAAACCATTTCTGATTATTTACAAAATTTTTGAAAGCAACTAAATCCTTTTCTGCGGCGCACATTCATTCAAACTTATATAGAGAATTATTTTGATTATTGCCAAATAATTAAATAAATAAATAGCCAGTTCTGAAACAGTCGTCATGCAAAGAGATTTTTCTGAAAATTATACAGTTCTTTTCCAATACGAAATTTTGCTACGGAAATCTTCCCAAATGTTCAAATTCACAGGGGACTGTATTTGCAGTTCTTCGTTCGTATGGTGCCATAAGGTATATCTTATGCTATTTATTCAGGCAATTTAACTCATAAAAAATTTTATGTAAATGCTTCCCTGTAAAATTTCAACAGAAGGAATGTAATTTCTAAAATTGTATCTTTTTTTTGTTTTCTCTTATGGTTGTGCTTTCGAATTTAAACAAAAATATAACTTTGAAATTATGTCAGGAATAAATCAGTATCATTCCTTATTAGCTTAATTGCATATATTTTTTCAAAAACCCCTGGTAAAGTTGTTGTAGACATAATTTGTGCTGTTGTATAACGAAATGTATGGAATGAAGTTCGCCCTAGAAAAACAATTCTAAGAAATACCGCTGATTTTGTTAAAATTGTTCTTGAAAAAAATAAGTAAATGTACTCCGTGTATCAAATAGAGGAGAAATAAAACAGCAATTACAAGTTTTATTAATTTGAGAGAAACTGCCGACTCCAACAGTGAAGAGCATTTAACAAGTACAATTTGTTAAAGCCATAGAGAACGACACTATCTACTACAATCCATGCACATAACATGATTAGTACATGATTAGTACAAATAATTTACGGTTCAATAAATAAATAAGGATATAAGAGAAGCTGTAAATTATATTATTGATATTGAAATCAATAATTTATTCTGTTCAGTACCACAAACTGAAAGATTGCTATGTGGTTACAATGAGTAAAATATCATAATTTAAAGTTTCATGGTATTATTAGTGATTTAGTAGATGATGATTATCAAATAATAACATAGAGCCATGAAGCTCCGAAGTAATTCTCAAGTTTGAATCTCATGACCACATTATTTTATACAAAAAAAATCGAAGTGTGGTTGACATTTAATGTTCCCAGATTGATAAACTCTTAAAAACCTTAAAAACTCTAATTTTATAATTTTGTTCATTCTTTTATGTTATTTTTAACTTTAACCAGAACAACAAGTAATTCTGTACGAAAAATAAGTTTGTCAAAACAAAATTTAATTTTTTTTTTTTTTTTTTTTTTTTTTTTTTAGAATTTAAAATAAATGTTAGCTAAAATTCCCTTATGGAAAAATGTGACCAACACTTAGCATTTTGCAAAATCAAATGTAACTAATTTTTGTGTTATCAGATGAGTTCAATGCTTACTTCTTTTTAAAAAGATTATTATTACTCTGCTATATTATGTAAAAAAAAATTCTATATTGTTGTATAATTCGCAGGATTTCTACGGAAAACACAATTTTTGTACAATGCAATTTTTCGTGGTCACATTGTAATGAAACTTTTATTTATTATTTTGACAAGTAAAATGCTTTTTGTTATAAATTGCATATGGTTTATGTGAGCAGAGCACGCGTATTTGTAAGTGTTTGCATCAAATTTATCCTAAATGTGTTTTGTAATAAAAGAATTGGAAATATTTTTGAAATTTTTCTCTCATGGTCTCAAGAGTAACAATGTACGTTCCCATGTATGACTTTTTTATGGACACGATAACTTCCATAATTTTGCACAAATCTCCTCCAAACTGATACAGAAAATCAGGGTCAAGATTGTTAATGGGCAAATTCGGGTAAAGGGGTGGAAATGGGGAGGGGGTTGTGAAAACAGAAAACCACCATAACTTCTTATTTATGATACATATCAAATCAGTTGAAAGTTATTATTACTTCTACGAAAATGTCCAAAAAATTTATGTAGGACAGATTTTTGATATCATTAAAAAGTGCTCAAGCGACGTAAAAATAGGGTTTTAAGTAGAAAAAAAATAACTTCGTCAAATCGCAAGATATCAAATCCATTTAAATTTATTATAAATCTTCTTAATATTATCTATAACTTTTATATTGACAAGTTTTTTATATGACCATCTCTTACAGCAAAAATAATAATAATAAAAGGTCGGGGAATGGGAGGGGGGTCGTTGACGAAAAAAATCACATCTTCATTAATGCAGCACTAAGTCTATAAAAAACTATCAGTGGCGAGATGAAAGCTTTTAACCACCTCGATGATAAGGCTTATTAGGCATCATTATTAATCGCGTTGATGTCGTAATGAAAATATTATCAGAAATTAAAATGTAATATGTTGTTCATTTAATGAAACAATCAGCACACAGTTTAAATTTATGACATAAATATTCTAAATATTATCTATAACTTTTGTAGTAACAAGTTTATGATAAGATGAACTCTACTAATGGATGATATTACTAAAAATACCCTGAACGGAAGAAAATTCGAGGTTGAAGAAAAATTATCGTATTAACATGATTCCGATAAAACAAACTCTTATTGAAAAATAAAAATTAAAAGCTCGTCAAAAGTGGCCAAATAAAATTGTTAAACTGGGATTATGTCTAATCTTTATTTAGTTCATGTTTGTGAAATTAGTAGTTAATTTCGAAATCTATCTGTGGCTGTAGGCCGAGCCGTAAGAGATGTTTTTGATAGCCTAATCAGCCTACACTAATCATGTGACAACACTCACAAGCTAATGTTAAACAAATGGAAGCATCCTTTAAAATTTTTTAATTTGCATACACTAGTCATGTGACAACACTCGCAAGCTTAAGTGAAAACAATGTCCGCTTCCTTTACAATTGTTTCTTTTGAATGAGTTTATTTTTATACAGATTAATTGAAATAAATGTTTAAATCAGCAACTTTTGTAACTTTTCCATTTTCGTTGCAGATTTATTCATTTAGTATATACTTTTTGTTCACAATATCTGTAAAATTTATGTACATTTTTGCCCATTATGTTTGCGTAATTTCTGCAGATATAAATTATTCAGCATGCAAAAAGTACAAAAAATCTGAGTGTATTTGGCACCTCTGCATAAAAAGTGCAGAATTTAGGGATAGAGTTTGCACTTTTTATATATAAGGAGATGTGCCAAATGCGCTCGGATATTTTTTTTCAGAGTTTTTCTGGCTGGGGACAGAATAAAAAAAATGCACGAATTCCTAGATCACGATTTAAAAACCATGGAGTACTTACAACATCCTCCTTTAATCTAGCGTTTCAAAAATGAACTTAAATTGAACATATCGCTTAATTTTTTAAATTGTGGTATGGGAAGAGGCATTGTTGACATATCAGCAATCATTTCTTTGGAACTGCAATAACCCATAAGAACTATAATTTGTTCTTGTAATTGTCTAATATAATGGTAATTGACATCTATATGCCTTGGTTCTGACACTGTTTACCAGTATTTATCAGTATAATATAAGATCTGTTGTCTTTTTATAGTTCAATTTGTAAGGACTGTTTGAGACTGAATCTTCAAGTAAAGTCATAAGCCATTGTATGTCTTGTGCCGCATTAGCAGCAGCAATGTATTCTGCTTCAGCAAATAACAGTTCAATATAATTTTGTCGTTTTGAGAACTACGATATTGGGTTCTCTACTAGTAGGAAGATGTTTCCCTTGTAGGCTTCCATGTTGCTTTATCGGCAGCCTAATCAGCATCGGAGCAGCAGTTGAGAATACTTTCCTTTTTATTGTTTATTACCATATCTAAGCTCTAAATTATTTTACAACAAAACGTACCCTACCTTTCGATTCCACGCATGTGCAGCTTGTTTAAGCCCGTGCTTTTCCTTCCTTGCAGACTCTCTTTTTATGATCAATCTCTAGATTCAACATATCCCTTTGGCTGCAGCATATAGATATCCTACGTGAGTTCTCGATGAAAGAATACCGTTTTAATATCAACATGTTTGACACACATATTATTCTCATATGCAGCTGTTAAAAATGCTCTTATGGTTGTGTGTTTGACTACTAGTGCAAAACTTTCATCATAATTGGTTCCAAACATTTCGTTAAAACTTTTTACTACGAGTCTGGTTTTATATCATTCTACTTTGTCATTTTCATTCAACTTGGCTATAAACGTCGTTTTACAGTTTAATGCTTTTTATCTTTTGATAGCTTTACAAGATCCCATGTATACTTCTTTTTGAGAGAATGCATCTCTTCTTCCATTGCTTCCAGCCATTTCTTCGCTAATCAAGATTTAGAGAGTTCAGTGCTTTGTCTAGCAGGTTCTTTCACTGCTTCTGCTGTAAAATAAGGTAATTTTTAGGACGATTTTCCTTTGTCCTGAAACATTTTACCATAACACGATTTTTACATATTTTTTTGTTATCCCTCTTTTACAACTCAAGGCATGAATAGGTTACTTTTGGACCTCTACTTCGAAAAAATATTAGCCTATTATATTACGAACCACCGTTTAAAAAAATAATTTATGATTTAGTTCTAATTGTTTGAAAATTAAGTAGTTATGCACACTGTATTAGGATACATATTTTGATCACAAAAATATAAAAAGTTAGTTAAAAAATAAAGGTGAAATGGAATTATTTATGCATAATAATCTTCAAGTACTTCAGGGAATTCCGGATCATCCTCGTCTTCTTCGATTTCAGTAAGAGACTTTTTATTTCAAATGCTTTCGCAGTTCACACGTATTTGAACACTTGAGGCCTGCTTTTTTATAAACACTTTTTCTGGCAGGTCATCTTGCATTTGCAAGAAATACGTTTCAAAACGGCTTGAGATCATGGTGGCTGTAGCGTAGTTACTGGCTCCAGACCATCTTTTGTATTTTTTCAACCCCATTGTTCAGGATCTTTTTCATTCACAAGCCATTGTAGAACTTGAATATACACCCTCAAGGCATGTTACTGAGCTGCAGACTCAGTAGGAGGTAATGACGCCAAATGGATTGACGTCTCGTATGCAGACCTAAGTTAACAAAAATACCTCAATTTGTTTAATGGCGTGGTTATATTTGCAGCAAATTTATACAATGAGACCAAAAAACGATTGCCAGCATCAGTAACTGCGCAACATCTGCTACAGAAGCTTTAAAAATCCCAATGTATTAGTTAATGCAGGGTTTTTCTTGAGAGTCTGAAGAAAACTCATCATTCCTACTTTGAACAAGGCTGAGTTAGTATCAGAGCCTCCCATGTCATGCAAACGTAATATATTGCTAGGAATCGATTGGTCATGTTTGGTCAAAAACTGAGTGGTGAAACTGTCCCGTTGTCTGTCTTTAGGAATTATACATTTGAATGTCTATCTCTACAGCGACAAATCATGAAAACTAGCAAATCGACGTCTTCACCCTTCACCCAGGTAACTACAGACTTATGTTGTTGTGCAAGGTCCCTTGCAGTGATGACAATTAGTGTATTCGCATCCTCTCGTGCCGTTTTTTCACTCAAACAACTAAGAACTCGGAGAAAATCTATACCTATTAATACACAAAATATCCTCGAAAATCTGGAATTACCGGGACCGAGACTAAGTCTGATTTTTGAAAATTACAGACTTCAGAGAAAAATATTAAAAGTACTTACGATTTTCCTGATAATGACATTTATTCGTAATTTAATTCATACCCAAATGATATTAATGTGAGCGAAAAAGAAAATTGAATGTTTAAAAAATTTACTTTAGTTGATATTTTCTATGTTCGAAAAAAAAAATGATAAGCTGTGTAGTTATTTCTTCTAATGCAATTTCTCAAGCATCAATGTCAGGTAACCATCTCCTGTTTTGGATTTTATACAAATGACGGATATTCATTTTGGAAATATAGTCTTGTTTCTCTAAAGATGACATTAATTTTCCGGTCAAATTTATGCATTTTTCTCAGTGAGACATTATCTTCTGTCATGTCCTCGTCCTCGTCTTCTTTCCCCTGAGTGGCTACCAGTGTTATCGAGGGTTCTATTCAGCACAGCGTCAGCGATCTCGCTGTCGACTAATGCATCGTTTTTTATGTCATTTTTTAATTCGTAAACAATCGCTATTTTTAAATATCCCGTAAGTCGGAAGTAAAAAAAAAGGGGGGACTTTGATGCCTGGTCTGTGAATGGCGGATTTTTCGACGTCACATTGTATACCTATATCATAATAATATATAACCTAATAATACATGAGTACGTTTTCAAATGTTTACAGTGAAATGCTTACTTTCAGTGTTATGAATGGAAAGGGTGTAAAATAATATATTTTTTGCTATTTTACAAAATTCATGGTTTTCGCCGATTTTTCAACGCCTCTACGGAAGCCATATGTCGTACAAAAAAGAATATATATATATAAGAATATGAATTGTAGGTAATTTTCTCGTCAGTATTTTAATATATGGTCAGCATTTACATAAAAAGATTACTTTGCAAGTTATATGCCAACCTCCCCCCAAAAATCTGCATTTTTAGTGTTTTTTTCATTATTTTTCACATTGATCGATACAAATTTTGTAGGACAACTTCATGTTCGTGTTCAGCACCCCCGAAAACATAAAGTAAGGCACTAAAACCAATTGCGCCAGAATTTTCCATTTTAAGCTCTTTTTGAACCTATTTTTATTGGACTATTTATGAATTTTCAGGTATGCAAAACCAGCAGTTACTAAACAAACTCCCATTTTTAATAAAAATTTGATTACAGTAGTTACTCTATTAGATACTTCATTTAACAACAGAAATTGCACTTACTTGCAGTATTCATCTTCCTCATTACACTGGAAAAATAAAATACATCATAAAAATAATATACAAATACTAAATTGTAAAGTATGAATTATTTATAAATCATAGAAGAAAATAGGTGAACTAACGACAGTATCAAATTATTAAAGCATACCTTTCCAAAATAAATTGCTAAGAAGATTGATTTCATGAAAATATTCTTTTATACTTATTATAATATTATAAATGAAAAGTGTGTCTGAAAGTTTGAATGAAGTCAACTCAAAAACGGATGAATTAATGCTTTTGTATCTTTATATGTAGGTGGATTACAAACCAGAAATGAACATAGGCTATGTTAAGTTAATTTTATGCAAATATTTTTCCTGATAATTCCAAATTTCATTATTTTTCATACAGAATCAATTTGCCTGTCACATTTAGCCACCTTTTTTTAACGTTGCCAATAAAATAAAAACCCAGAATAATACTTTCTCTTCTACAATTAATTTTCAATTGAACAATTTCCACACGAAAAATTCAAAAACAAAGAATTCAAAAGAACATAAATATGGCGTCATATTTGAAAAAAAAAAGGAATATTGTTTATTATACATGAAGCTTGAATATCTGTTACGTTAATAAAAGGTTTTGAGTCAAAAAGGGCGTAATAATTAGAAGGAATAGCAATGAAAAAGTCTTAATTTATATTATTAAGATCGTTTAGATTTTTTCTCTTAAGATTTTTTCTTAATTTATTTAAGTATTGCGCGGCAGCGCAATACTTATTTATTTCCAGTGTCACTTCTCAATGTTAATTTAACATAGAAAAGCCTATGGAGATGATAACTTTTTCATTTTTTCTTCCCACCTTTTTGTCCCTGATGCCACTCATTTTTAATTCTGTGATAATTCTAATAATATTATAAATTCAAAGTGTAAAAACATTTGCCAGACGTCAGGATCAAAATGGATCATAAAATGCTTTTGCATATATTTGGATTATAATCTAGAGAGTAACATGGGCTAATTTTTATTTACATTATTCAAATATTTTTCTTAACAATTCCAAATTTCGCTTTTTTCATTGAGAATCAACGGACATTTTCTAATAAAATTTAACATTTTTCCCATTTTTCCTTCATTGTTGTAAATAATTCAAAAGCCGTATTAATAATTTGCCTATTTCTAGTTGAATGATTTTCACGTGAAACATAAAACTGAAAAAGTTTTTTTTTAGAATTAAAAAGAAGATGAATATGACGTCATATTTTGAAAAAAATGACATTTTCAAGCAGATTTTTTAAGTTCAGATTGTAATTTTTTGATCAAACTCCAACAACCTGCATTACTGCACTGGTGAAACATTTTGAATTATACATAGGTAAATTGCATCACAAATTGTGATGCGATATCGCACAAATGAAAGCCTGATGATGATACCCCCCATTAATTTTGAAATGTGTTTGTCTAAATGTAGTAGTTATTAAAAAACTTGACATATTAAACAAAAACCTAATTTGCAGAACAAATTAAAAAAAAAAAAACAAAATTTATTTCCTAAATTGTTTAAGCCCGAGAAGGGGCAGATATTAAGATATTTCATTCAATTCGTTCTACATTTAATGTTAAATTTTTGTAACCAATAAGCTAAACCAATTGAACATTAAAAAATAAAAATGAAATTCATACAACATGATGCTTTAAACACCTATATACTTAGATTCCGTTCAAATGAAATTGAAATAAATCTTAGACTTTTTCCATTTTCAAGTTGTAAATATTTGTACTGCAGATTTTGCATTATGTTTATGACGATTGTACATAATATGATAAGGTACATGCAAAATACAAAACTTTAAAAAAAGTCTAAGATTTATTTCGATTTCATTTGAACGGAATCTAAGTATATAGGTGTTTAAAGTGTTGTATGAATTTCATTTTTATTTTTTAATGTTCAATTGGTTTAGCTTATTGGTTACAAAAATTTAACATTAAATGTAGAACGAATTGAATGAAATATCTTAATATCTGTCCCTTCTCGGGCTTAAACAATTTAGGAAATATTTTTTTTTTTTTTTTTTTTTTTAATTTGTTCTGCAAATTAGGTTTTTGTTTAATATTATTAAGAATATGTTTCGGTAAAAAATATGACGTCATGTTTGAAATAAAACATGCATTTTCAAGTATTTATTAAAAATACAAGGGTATGGATATCTGTAACTAATGAAAATGATTAAATAATGACGTCATAATTAAAATTAACAACAGAAATATGTTTTACTAATGCTGATTAAAAAGTGTTATACTGATTAAAAAGTGCATAGAAATGAGTGTTGTCATTTAAAATTAGCTTTATGTGAAGACATTTTTTGTGGAAAAAGGGGAAATAAAACGTATGAATATATTTTTAACGGTATTTTCTTTTACAAAATTGAAAAAAAATTCTAAAAGCTAAAAACATATTTTCACACGCTGATGCTTCATTAATGAATTTATTCCACAGAAACAGAAAAATCATCTGTCAAGATATTGATATTTATAACCAAGGATGTAAATTTAACGACCATGTATTTAAGTGGGTAGTTATTGTCCCCCTATTCATATGAATTGAATTTAAATAATCCCCCAAAACTAATCAGGGAAGCGCCTTATCAGAATGAACCTATTTACAAAATTTTATACAAATCGGATATTTGTATCAAGAGTTATCGCGTTACGTACATACATAAGTACATACAGAACTTGCGGACACCTTAGCCTATGAGCTAAAAAAGCATATACTATTACGTTGGCAGATAAAACGTTTCACAAAGGCTAGTAAACAGTTTTAACGGGTAAAAATGATGTAATATTTTTTCATGTAAAGCATTCATTAATTTTAATTTCGTCAAAGTCGTGTCATTTTCATTTCATCAGCTTCGAAATTAGAAACGAAATCTTAAAATAACAATATACTTTTCAGAAATAATGTGTTGCATCAAAAGTCGCAAAATTTCAAAAAACAATTTTAGCTTACATTTTCTTACTTGAAATTTAGTATTTAATAAAATTAATGATTCAATGTTTATCTAAATGTGCAGTCGTGTAAAAAAAAGTAAACACCCCCTACTAACTCTTCAACAAATTATCCTAGATGAAAGTTACCGGTACCGAACGATTGGGAATAAAGTCTACTTTTAAATGATGTATTTAAAAATTTCTTAAGGAGTCATCTGCATATTAAAATGAATCCAAACTTCATTTTTTTCAATGGCAATGCCCAATTTTAACGAGATATTTCAAATCTTCGGGTCAAACTATACTTAGACACGAAATTTCAAGTCATTTGAATGATAAGTTTTTGAATTATAAACATTTAAAATTAAGTGCTTGTAATGTTAAATTACAATTTCATATTTTTATTTATATCTCCTGAAGTTATGCTCCTAATGGGCTAATTTTTTTGTAGCAATAATACTAATATACCCAAACATAAATACGCTAAATTTGCAATTTTTATAATTTTATGATATTAATTATGAATTATGAAATTAATATTTGAAAGAATTATGAATTGCAACCTACAATTTTTTTGATGGATTTTGATTTATTAAGTCCTGCTTTATGGAAATCCAAAATTTAACATTTTTCTTCCAAGTAGTTTTCAAATTATGCTTAAAAAACGGCAAAATGGTGATTTAAGGGGCCATCTATGATAGAAGTGAGTAGATATTTTGAATTTTATTCTGCTGACCTGTAATCTAGCGGGCTTCATTGACTCCTTGAGTAGCACTTCAGGTGCCTCGATCAGGAAGGGGTTATAAATCCCGGTTATTAATCAAGTACAGAACTTCAATTTGCATACAGCCCTTAAAATACGCTCGTTTTAAAATAATTATTTTCTCTGAAACTTATGGTACTAATTGCATAAAAATTTGTTTTTAGGCTAAATGAAGGGTGTAGCGTTCATTTATGCTGTCAAAATTGTGTACTTCTATTAAAAAATCAAAGTTACAGTTCGTTTTAATATGTATAGGGTCCCCTATGCCAATTTTATATACATCATTTAAAAGTAGACTTTATTTCCAATCATTCGGTACCAGTAACTTTCTTCTACGATAATGTATTCAGGAGATAGTAGGAGGTGTTTACATTTTTTTTTCAAGACTATACAATAATGTTAGATTTCATCAAGCGATTTCATCCTTTAATTAAATTAAAATACATATTTTAACATGATTCATGAAGTGAAAGAATATATATATATATATATATTATCTCGAGAAGTATGAACAGTATTCCTGAGTCGTAACAAAATGTAAAATGGCGATTTTTATGGTCTCGAACCGAAAGGAAGAATACGCTCCCTCTCTTTATGGATTATTAGACGGATACATATTCTAAACTATTTATATTCTTTTAACTCGAAATTTTCTGTAATCATCTGCATGCAATAAGTAAGATAAACAATATTCCTGTGAGGTCACATAAAGTAAAATGACGATTCTTATAATCTTGAACCGAAAATTTCATTATTCCGTAGAAAATACTAACCTGGTGAAAGAGTCGTTTTATTTGAAATCATTTACCTGTTTTCTTTCAGAAAATATTAGCATTTCATAGCAATTTTACAAAATGGTGTGATTTCCACAGACTTTATCATTCACAAATACATAAGTTTAACATCCTTTTACCGAACAATCTCCCAAAATACTGGTTTCAATAAAATTTAATTAATACCGTATGAAAGTCGATGTAAAAAATGTTCAGCAAACAATTTTAATTGGTGATTAGGTTTTACATGTGACCACGTTTACGTGTAAAGAAGAGCCGACACCACTAACTGAAATTAAATTCGCATTTCACCTCACATCTTTTCAAATTTTAAAGGCACGGAAAAGCACAAGAGATAAAACAATAAAAATTCCCGGTAATAATCAGTTATCATTGTCTGACATTTTCATTTGATTTTAAAATAGCTAAATCTACAATTAACTAGTTGGATGAGCCAAACCCAAAACTTTCTTCTATCTAATGCATCTTAATATTTCAAAATGTTGTTACAAAATGTCAATATTTCATTTTTATTAGTTCAGTACTATATCAACTTTGACTTTCATCTTAAATTTCTGCTTCAGTCAATTAATCGGAGTAAAAACGAGTTAATTTCGATCATGATATTTATTAAAAGCCATAGTTTTCCGTGATTCTTTAGTATATCAGCTGTTCGAGAATAGTCGGCTAATTAGAATGGGAAGTTCCGTCGCTTCACGATATACCGGTATACAGTAGAACTAAGAAAATTACACAAAAAACGTATTATAGTGCTACCTTTCGGCGGAATATTTATAAATTCAGGGACCACTTTCTTGGCATGTCCAAAAACATACACAAAAATTTGTTTCAAATCTATGCATAACTTCATACACTTTTATATGGTACAATATTGAAAATGGCACAAAAATCGTTATTACAGAGACCATTTCCGGCAGATTTTTTCCAAATTAAAGGAGGACCTTTTTCAATGGCCAAAAATATACACAAAAAATTTGGTTCAATTCTATGCTTAACATCATACACTTTTCGATGTTACAATATTGAAAATGGCAAAAAAATTGCTATTATAGCGTCACCTTCCGGCAGAATTTTTCCAAATTAAGGGAGGACATTCTTGCCATGACCAAAAACATACACAAAAAATTTGGTTCAATTCTATGCCTAACTTCATACACTTTTCGATGGTACAACATTGAAAATGGCACAAAAATCGCTATTACAGCGCCTCCTTCCGGCGGAATTTTTCGAAATCCTGGGAGAATCTTCTTGCCATGTCCAAAATCATTAAAAAAAATTGGTTTAATTCTATGCATAACTTCATACACTTTTCAATGATACAATATTGAAAATGGCACAAAATTGACTATTACAGCGCCCCCTTCCGGCGGAATTTTTCCAAATTCAGGGAGGACTTTCTTGCCATGGACAAAAACATAAAAAAATTGTTCCAAATCTATGCATAACTTCATACACTTTTCGATGGTACAATATTGAAAATGGCACAAAAATCGCTATTACAGCGACCCCTTCAAGCGGAATTTTTCCAAAATAAGGTAGGACCTGCTTGCCATATCCAAAAACTAAAAAAAAAAAATGCTTTAATTCAATGCATAACTTCATACACTTTTTGATGGTACAATGACGACAAACACACGGACAGACGGACAGACACATGGACAGCATGACATTTTCTATAAACATGTTTTTGGGATATCTGACCCCTAAAACGTGTAAATCCGTCGAAAACCAGAAGTCGAAAGAATTTCGATTACAGTACTTTCTTCTATTGAAGATGGAAGAAAGTAAAAATATCTCTAAAAATAATCGCTGTCAATCCTTCAAATTTCGAAACTTCCATAATCGTAACGCCCCACCAGTGGCTGAGAGGTTCTGCTCTCGAAACTGGTAGACGGGAAGTGCTGGGTTCGATCCCGATCGCGCCCGTCGGCCTAATTGTTCGGAGTTTTCGTGGTTTTCTTCGAACCATGGATTTCCATGCGTTAATACGGGTTAGGTTCCCTTAGAAAGACCCCCACGAAGGGCACTCCCCCTCGGGCCTATATCCCTAGTGTAGATAATCGGCCGTCACAAAATCAACCAACCAACCAACCAATCATAATCGTAAATTACAACACAGCAATCAATATAAAAATATTTATCCATAATTGAAGTGCTTTTTCCATAGATAGATTTTTTCGCACTTGAAAACAATAAGCAACTCTATTCCTTAAACAATAAACATTTAGGCTTCGAAAGTCTTTGGAGCATGATAAACATTTTGTTATTATTGGTAGATCTACAGCTTTTAAAAGTGTGGCACCGTGAATTAAAACTGTAAAAAATATTTGAAGGTTAAAGTTTTTTACGTACATTTATTATCTATTTTTGAACTTTTATGCTTCACCATGTTTGACTTTTTTAATACCATTTACCTGTTTTTTTTTCAAGATAATATTGCTAATAATTGATAATAAATATTTTTTTCGAAACATAATAATGTATGTTTGATTTTTTAATTATTCTAATCAAATCAAAGTCATGCCTGCAGGGACCTGTTAAGAACTACTTTAATTTAAAAAATATTTACTAACATATCCCTTTAAATAACAGTCTTTGTCAGGAAAACATAATTTGAATCAATATCCAAGAACGGAATAAATATCTATATATTTAAAAGACAAGGCTGTTTTTTTGACATCTGGCTGATATTTCTGCTGAAATGATTTTGAAATTTACTTTTTTTTTTACAGAAATCCGTTTATTTGTACCCACACTTGATATTTAAAAAAAGCAACTCCTTTTTTATATTTTAATTTTTATTTTAAAAGTCTTTTAGGACATTTTTCCACAGTGTTAGCCATTGGGTTACTTCCATCGGTACAGTGAAAGGGGGAACAATCGGAATTACTATAATTAAGGATGTCATTTTCTCATTGCAATGAAAAATAACATTTTTTTAAAATTTCGAATGGAAAAAGGCGCCACGTTTAAAAAAATAAACGGTCAAGTGCGAGTATTACTTGAGCTCAGAGGGTCCCATGCAATAAATATATGAATAATTAATTGAATTATATTATTAATAAAATTGTTGCTAAAAGAATAATAAGACTTTCTAAAAATCTGTACAATGTAGGGTTGGGTATAGTTGTATATACTATAAAGGTATAAATGCCTTTACAATAAAATTTCAAACAGATATGAAGCCTAAATAATATCCAATATTGCTATTCTGTATAGCTCTTTTTTTTAATCTTATCCTAATATGTTTTTTTTTATGAACTTAATTCGGTACTGACAATAAAAGTAGTGCATATTGAAACTTCATTTGGCATTTCATAATTCTAAAGTTAGAGTAGGAATATTTTTTTCTTTTTACAATGTTGCTAAAACAAAACTCTTGTTCAAAGTTTAAATTTGGCAATGTTCTAAGCGCGCTTCGAAAAGAAGTCGCAAAGTTGCAACTCCGCCTAGGTTCGTGCTGCATTTTTCCAGATAGATTTTTAATGAACATTTAAAGACACGAGAGGCGTATTGAGAGATCCCCTTAATGCAAACTAGTCGTGAATCCCATAGTATGTAAGTGTTTAATTCTCAATAAATTAGTCTGTTTTTAACAATTTAACGTTTATTGCTTTTGTATACTAATTGGCATTTCATTATATAAATATAGCATTAAAAGTTATTATCTAGACTTTAAAAGCCGATGGTACATAGAATACTCCGCCCGTGTCATTATGTATGTCCAAACCGTCCATGTCTTTAAGGGTTAATATCTCGGTTAATTACCGACGATTTTTTTCGGAAATCATTATGAACAATTCTTTTTATACTTCTGCTATGATTGGTACCTCCAGCGTTCCTCAATACCTTTGCTTAATTTGTGTGTAACAGAAAAATGCACATTTCTCAGTAACTATGTGACCTAGGGTAATCGCTATAATTTTCTTGCAAGGTTTAAATTAACCTCTATTACCTCTAATTTTCTCATAATTTTAGTTTAAGTAGATTCAGAAATAGTTGGAGGGTGACATATTTTTTTACTAAATTTTCGACGATATCTGTGAAACTATAATACCTAAAATTAAAATAAATGTATCTTTGAGTTCTTTTTTCTAGTAACATAATTGGCCCTTCTATATTTTTCCCAAATATATTTGTGAACATGTGGGTAAATAGTCTTTATTACTTCCCCTAATTTGAACTTTCCACGTACATAGTTTACATGTAAAATGGCTGTGACAGACACAGGAGTGATCTTATAATGGTTCCGTTTTCAATTTTTATGTACGGAACATTAAAATCTCATTTTTACTCATAAAGAGATTACATTTCGAATTTTTCCAGTTTCTTCTATCTTCAATAGAAGAAAGTATGGTAAACGAAATTTTTTTCGACTTCCGTTTTTCGACGGATTTACACGTTTTAGGGGTTAAAGACACCTAAAATATGTTTATAGAAAATGTCTGTCAGTCCATGTGTCCGTCAGTCCGTCTGTTCGTCTGTTCGTGAGTCCGTCTCTCTGTCGCTATTGTACCATCAAAAATTCTACGAAGTTATGCATATAATTGAACCAATTTTTTTAAAACAGATTTTGACGATGGCAAGCAGGTTCTTTCTTCATTTGAAAAACATTCGCAAACATCTGATATACAACAGAATAACGAAAAACTATTGATTTTCAACCGACTTCAAAAATATGGAGGTTATCAAATCAACCTGTATGTATGTTTTTGTCCTGTTCAAGCACAACTTCCACAAATATGAACCGATTTTGATAATTCTTTTTTTGTTTGAAAGTGTAACTCACCTGTGTGTTCCCATTCCAATTTTATCAAAATCTGTTGATTATAACAATTTCTTTTAATAAAAACATTAAAATTGAAATCCATTTTGAAGCAGTCGCTTAATTTTAAGCGTTTATCTTTCATGCTGTTTCCCTAAAGCTGGGAACCCACATGCTGAAAAATATGACCGAATTGGACAGCGGAACGGCAAATTGACCCCATATTTGCCACGTACAAATGCGAAAACGCAGCGAAATTTTAGTTAAACATGTTTTAACTTTTTCCGTTTTCCGCGACGGCATCTGTAGAAATCAGACATGCGCAGTAGTTAACGCGGAAGCTCCAACGAAAAACGCAAGTGCGATAGTCGTAAATTTGGCGTAGCGGAAAAATTTGCCGCTATAGATTTCCGTCGTATTTTTCCGCATGTGGGTTCCCGGCTTTACAGAGATACGAGGTGTTTTCAAAGAGCGGAAACGTAGCTGGACAAGGACCGAGATACAGATAGATTTTTCGCTGTGAGCGAAACGAGATTGGTCAATCAGAAACCTGCATTTTTGCGCACTTTTCGCTGTTTGCATAAATGCAGGCTTCTGTTTGGTCGATCTCGTTTCGCTAACAGCGAAAATCTATCTGGATCCCGACCCAAGTTCTGCCGTTCACCAAACCGGAAGTCTGACATAGATACAAACCGATATCGGAAGTAGGTGTCAAAAAGTTGAAAATTAACAAGTTTTCTCATGCACCAGAGCACGTGCCTGAGTATGAGTACAGCGTCTAGAATACATAGTGTGGAAAACTATCCTAAAAATTTGTATCCCTTAAATGTGCGACGATACTGCTCAAATTCAAAGAGCCGATCGCAGCGACATCTGGGGAATTTTCGTATTAAATTGTATAGAATAGCAATATTCTTACAGTTTTAGAAAATATCCTGTAGATCTCGCTGCGAACTTTATATTGCAGAAGAATTGTTGCACATTTAAGGGATACAATATTTTAGCTCTTTTTTAAGTACTAGGGGGCTCGGCCCCCTACGAGCTACGCTCGCCAACCCCCGTCCAGACACCGCAGACTCTAAATGCACGCTAATTTGATCGGCTTTAAAAAGATTTCGAAAGATTGAATTATAATTTAATAAACAGTGGCGATCTCCCTATAAACGAATTTCTATTCATTTCTCTTTGATTGGGGATTTTAACGCCAAATCCGCTGCGGTACTACTTGATTATCCTGTCGACCAATTTTGCCAAATTATATAAATCGCCAAACCACTCGCCAAATTATACAAATTGATGTAATTTTTATTTTAAATAACGAAAGAACAAATAAATTCGTGTAACATTAATAAAAATACAAATAAAACGTCGAAATAAAAATAACTTGATGACGTATACACGTGTAACAACATTTCAAAATAAGCTAATATAAAAGGAATTAAGTAAAGAGAGTCTTTGTCTCCTGGTATTTTTTAACAAAGCGAAAAGAAAGTTCTTTTAAATGAGACATTTTAAATTAATTCTCAAAATATCAAATAAATGTCTAGCGCAATTTCTAAATTTGAACTTTTTTGCAATATTATTTTGTGTTCATTTTATGTAATAACTATAATGTGACGTAAATATGACGTAATTTCTCCTAAGACTTCTAACGCATGTTAATGAATTTATTATTTTACAATATCCTTTCTCTTTTAAAATTCACGTGTATACTTTTTATGACGTAATTTTTAATAAGTTCCTGCTTTTTATACGTAATTATTTAATTCTAATTTGAAAGTTTTTTTCCTGTTTATAATAGTCACGTGTAAATAAGTTTTTAATTTGAAGCAAACATTATTGCTTGCGCTTTTTATACAGTTGGCAACAGTTTAAATTAGTACAATTTTCTGAAATCTGTAAAAAATATCTCTGGAAATGCTGAAAATTTGAATTTAAAATAGAAATAAAACCTGAAAAAATGAGTCAAAATAAACAAATTAATGCAATCTGCACTCCGGCAAATTCTAACGCATAAAATGATCTAAAAATGATTACACTGTCATGTATAGTTTTTGCTGCTATAAAACTTTTTTAGTGGAACGATTTTGTCCAACTTTAGCATTAAATAACTCTTAAAATAATTCTTCGATTTGAAAACTGTCTGCATCAGCGTCTTTATCAAACATTTCTGTATAAAACCACCGATTTTCATATTTTTATATGCATTATTTTTGTTAATATTAACGAAGAAAGGCCTTCGGTCACAAAAAAATCAGGCGGCGGCGGCGGTGACAGCGGTAGTTACTTTTTTTTAGAATAGAGAGATTACAGGGATAGCCGATTTCCACACTATATATTCTAGTCGCTAAAGTATGAGTGTGCCTCTTGTGTTGGAGTCACAAAGTGCTTTCATATGTCAATGCACAGTAAAGTTCATTGTTATGTATAGAGACACTGTCTTTAGATTCAGATTCGGTGATCAAATTAGATATAAGAATGATTTCAGATTTTCTTCAGATAGGATTCTTCGATAGGAAAGTGGCGCCATTATTATATATTTGATTGGTTGAGATAAATCTAGGAAAATGCGATTTTTAATTTTTTTTTCGTCATCATGAAGCATTTTTCATTTAATATTTTCGTCATCAAAATTCTTTTCTTTTTGTCACCACGAAGCAGCTTAGTGACCCTGCAATTACCGTCAAGCTCATTAAATTTTCTCATTCGTATGACCGAACTCATTCAGGCAACCATCGTCATGTTCCAGTATAGAAAATGTCCAGGATTGCTATTGTCTGGATAAAAGCACCTGTCAAAGCATAATCTCAGCATCGAATGCAATGCCACTGTCACATAGAGGTAGTCTGGTTCAGGTGTCCATATTCGGACCCAACATCCAAACATCACCACTCATTTTCGATGCCATTACTGCTTTTATGGATATTATATAGCTGCAGTTTATTTACTAAAGCATTGCACGGTTTTTGCTAGCTTTTTTCTTTTTAGTTTTTTTTTTTTTAAACTTTTGACTACACATAAGAAACTACTGTGCACTGACATATGGAATCACTTTGCTGTGCACTGACACATGGAAGAACTTAGCCGCGCCCTGATGTGCAAGGGCACTTTAGTGATGGATTTCAGCTTTTCATCAACCAATTCTGATGTGCGGACGTACATCGTTAAAAATCTGGAACTTTTGCTGCGTAGTCAATTCACCGCTTTTATAGAATCATGGAAGACGGTAGTATTCCGAGTGACGCAGCCTTAAGCCTAAAATCGTATCGTATCGTAAAAATCGTATCGTATCGTATCATAGAATTCGTAGATGGCGGAACTCATATATACAGCTAACTCGACATCAAAGAAAACGCGAAAGCCGCCTTTTAATAACTCAGCAGATATATGTCTTATTGTTCTGAATTTTCTAGAACAGTCTTATATCTGCAGTCTAATCGTATACTGAAATTTTTACATTTCTACGTGCAGTATATTTTGAGATCTAAATAGCCATTTTTAAAGTGAAAACGTTAGTATGATATCGAGGAAGTTCCTAAGTTGAAAATCTCGAAAACGGTTCTAACGATTATTTTTAAATTGATACATAATATAAATGTGATTAAGGCGAGGTGAATAACACTTTTCTTTTTTCTGGGAAAACTCTCGTTCGTTAAATAATTCAATTTTTTTTCTCTCGAAAATGACACGGGCGATTTTTTAAAAATCAAATAAATGTGTTTCAGATGAACCAAATAACAATTTACTTGTTTCCAGCAAGACTCTTGTTCGTTTTATAATGCGCATGAAAAATCGGACTATATTTATTCGCCATTCTATGGAAATTTCACCGAAAATGCATGACACTGTATTCATACACATGCTTTCTTTTTAACCACTTTTGGGGAGAAAAATTTTGTCTTCCCACTGGCTGATTGGCTAAGGGCCATCGTTTACTGATCTTACGATAGGCAGTTCGATACTCCTTGGTACGTGTTTTCAGATGTGAATGTGTTTTTTTATTTTTTTTAAGTCTGCTAGTTGACCATTATTCTCAGTTCCTTTGTAATTTTTTTAATTGCTATTAAATTAAATAAAATTACAATTATAATGACGCCAATTTGATGATGATTATTTCTTGGCAATATTTCAACAATAAAAATATTACCATAAATTTTATAAATATATTTAATTTCAATCACTTTACAAAAAATATACATTAATAATTATTATTTGAATATAAATCACACGATCAGAAACGTAAAAAAATAATTCATTTCAGCTCTTCTTCTTATAATATCATTTTTTATTATTATGACGGTCAATCAATATATAATCACTGACATCCATAATATTATTATTATTATAACTATTATTTTCCTTGCATAAAAGCTATTGTGATGTAATAATTCTTTTATAATAAATAATTTAGTTGAAATGTTTTATTTATAAATATCAATGAAGTTTGATAACCCCGAGACAATTGTTTTTATTTAACTTTGCAAATATTTACAGTTTACATAATAAGCATATCAGAATTCTGGGGTCGCCATCTTTTGACGCAATTGCGTAGTATTATAGAGAAATGTTTGATAAAAACGTTGAAGTAGACAGCTTTTAAATCGAAGAATTATTTTAAGAGATATTTAATGTTAAATCTGGATAAAAATGACTCATTAAAAAAGTCTCATAGGAAAAAAAAATATACATGGGAATTTAATCATTTTCATTCAATTTAATCATTCAATAGAAACGCGAAGTTTGCAGAGTGCATTTATTATTTTTAACTTGCCTAATTTTTTGACGGTTTATTTCAATTTTAAATTAAAATTTTCAGAATTTCCAGAGATATTTTATACATATTTTAGAAAAGGTTATTTTAAATTGTTGCCAATTGTTAAAACAGCGCAAAGAATAATATATCCTTTAAATTAAAAATTTATTCACACGTGACTATTATAAACAGAAAAAAATCCTTTTAAAATAGAATTAAATGATAACGTGTTAAAAGCAGGAAAATATTAAAAATTACGTCATAAAAATTGTTTTTACACATGCTTACTTAAAATGAAAGAAAATTATAAAATAATCAATTATTTTCAAATTAGAATTAAATGATTACGCATTAAAAGAAGGAAAACATTGAAAATTGCGTCATAAAAATTATATTTACACGTGAATATTAAAAGAAAAAGAAAAGTTTTAAATAATAAATTCATTGATATGTGTTAAAAGTCATTAATGGAGGAAATTACGTCATATTGGCCAAAGTGGCCAAAACAGTTTGCAAAACATATTGCAAAACATATTGCAGAACAGTTTAAATTAAAAAATATATTTATATGAGAGATTTATTTCAAATTTCGAGATGATATTTTTAACTATAATTGCCAATTTTAAGGTAGCGCAAATAATAATATTATCTTTCTAATAATAAAAATATTTTCAGTTGAATGTTACAAAGAGAAAGGAAAGTTTGGTGAAAATTATGTCAGATTTAAAACGTTACATTTAAAATCTCTTATTTAAAATCATTTTCTTATAGCGTTGTTAAAAAATACCATAAAGCAAAGACTCTGTTGACTTAGTTCCTTTTATATTTGGTAATTTTCAAATGTTAACTAATCTTATTTAATCAAGCACGGAAACAGCAACTAATATCAGCTGATTCGGTTTTGAAATCCCTCAGTAAAAGGGAAACCCGTTTACAGTAAGATCGCCATTGATTTTTTAATTATACAGAGCAGCCTCGATTATCCGAGCTAATTGGGACTGTTAGTAAATCGGAATCGGAAATCTCGGTTAATAGAAACTGTGTGTAAAAACTCGCCGTGCTTGCGAATTTAACATCTCTTTAAAAAATATATATAGAACGTTTTTTAAATAATAAAAATAAATATGCAAAGTTCTGTTTCACAGCTTAACAAATTTAAAAAGAAAATCAACTACCAGTAGTAAATTTTAAAATGCAAATTGAAAAATTTACGAAAGTTCACACAGCCACGGGAAACAAAGCATTGTTCGCTATTGACTTCTCAGGGTCCAATGTTTCTTTGGAGTTGAGTGCTTTTGGGGGCAGAAGGGCCTGTATAGCACAGACAGTGAGCTAAAGAGTGTGGTTATTTTTAAGGCTAATTCAAAAGGAAAAAAAAATCAGACTTTGTTATCGGCTCGGTTAACGGAAACCTCGATTAATCGAAGCTCGGTTAATCCAGGTTCTACTATAATTCAATCTTCCGTAATCTTTTTAAAGCAGATCAAATTAATGGACTGCTGGGCAACATATAACAATGATATGTTCCCGCACCATGTTGGTTAAATCAAAGTAAAATTGCGTAATTTGTTATTTCTGTTTGTATAAATATTTTTTATAAAATATAATTATGAGTGTAAAATTATAATGTTTATATATTTAAGTAAAATAGGAGTGTAAGTTCATACAAAAATTATTAAGTTGATTTTAAATATTAAATATATATTTTTAAAAATTGTTGTATTGTAAAATGAATGTATAATGTTGAATAGAGTTCGGATCTCAGATAACAACAATAGCCAGACGCCATGGTGTCGTTTTATGACAAGCCAATGGAAAGTGGTGTATAATTAGAAATCGTAAAATAATAAAAACGTTGGAATAAATTTATGGCCTTAATAAAAGTGTTGGGATAAATTTATGGCTTTTCAGACCACCCAAACTTTAAGGCAGATAATAATATTAAAGTATATGTAAGGGGCCATTTGCAGACTGTTAGCTAATAGGCCTATCGAAGGATAATGCAAAATCTTCTCACATCCAATAAGGGTGGACTAGACAAAATAGTTCCACCCACTGCAGAAGTTGGTGTGCCAGAGGAATAAGGTTTGAAAAAGAGAGTCTGAAAAAAGATGTAGAGGACGCAGGAGCTCTCCTGAAAGCCCGTGCAATGAATCCTGAAAGCCCTAGTAATGCCCAGGCGAGATGTACATATCGGAGTGAGCCTAAGCAAGCCTAATTGAGGATGTCTTCCTGATGTTAAAATAAAGTGGATTGTTCTACAGAGGTCCGTAGCTATGCATCCTGCCATCCCGATATCGCCGCTCTGATACGAAGCGAATTCCTGATGACATAAGGATTTGACCCTTAGCAACGCGACAACTCTGAATTTGATGAATAAAGGCCATCATCCCGTATATAAAAAAAAGGTACTTCCTTAAACTTTATTCTGTTACCACTTAAAATCATATGAAAAATTATAAATATACTTTTCTGATATATTATGGTAGAGAGTAATCTGAGATCCGACAAAACCAATAATTAAATATAATTAAGGTAATTTAAAAATGAAAGAGAATTATTTTGTTAGCAAAAAGAAAAATATATAATAATAAGATTAAATGAAAATATGGTCCTTTTTTTTTAAAGATTAAATATACTTAAAATAATGGGAAGCAAACAAAGGTGTTGCTTTCTTTTTTTTGAAATAATATTATCTATTTCTGTATATAGTTGTGTTCAATGTAAATAAAATATTTAATCAAGTTTTAAAAAGTTTCTGTAATTATTTAATTGATAATGTTTAAGGTGTGTCAATTTATTTTTACAGCTTAAATTTTAGTTTAATTCATAAGTGGAAGAGTTCGTCTAAATAATTCACAACGCAAACTCTTAATTTTATTCGTAATTATTTAAAATTTAATAATTACATTTTGACGCGAATTATAATTTAATTTTATTAATGCTTCGCGTTGCTCTTCTACTAGAATTATGTAATTGCGATCACTTATGTTATTTGAATTTATCTAAGGTATATAAAATTTTATACCAATTTACTATGAGGTTGCTCGGTTGATTTGGACCAATTAACAATTTTGGATGTAAATTAAATAGAAAATAAACAGGTGTAATTATCTGTCCAGCATCCCCTCCTTCATAGTAAAATGGTGCTATGACTCAGGAACGTTCATCTGAGGTCATTAGAAATAATAATAATAATAATAATAATAAAGGAAAATAAATTTAAGTATTATTTTAATGCCACAATTTTAAAGATATTGTAGGTATGTAAGTTTAATTGATTAAAATTTTATTAAAATTAATTTTATTATTGTAACAATAATGACACACATATAATAATTTTATATAAATAAAATGAATAATATATGTTAGCAAAAAAAAAAAGGAAATGAAAAAAATAATTCTGGGATTTATAATAGGTAAATTTAGGAATTACAAATTTTTTCTTTTTTCTCTCTTTTCTCTTTTGGTTGGATCTCAGTTACCATTGAGAAATAATGACATTCACATCACAGATGACACATTTGTAAAAATAATTTTCTTTTAATATAATGTATAAATAATAAGAAGAAGAAGAATGAGTAAAATTTTATAATATGACTGGTATAAAAATGATTGAAATGTCAATAGATCATGATTTTTGAAATTGTATCACCTTGATACAAAAGAAAATTTATGAGTCGTACTACGAAGTAGTAGTACAATATTTACAAAAAAAAAAAAAAAAAAAATAAGATTGTTTTTTCTGTAGAAAAAGACAGATATTTTTCTGTTAAATGAAATTATGTTGTTTTTTATATATACGTGTATTATAAATATTTTAGGGGTATTTATGTGTGTAAAAGAATAATCTACAAAACAACTTCATCTCCTAAGAAAATTTTTTAAATTTTAGTGCTGTTGTTTTTATGTATTTATGCAATTTAGAATATTTTCATACATATGTTGTAATATAGAGAAAATAGTATGAGATGCAAAATATTCTTTTAAGAGGCATACGAAAAAGTAAAGGATTTAAATTTGGGTCAAACAGTATATTTAAAATGTATTGGAAAACCAGGCGCATTAGAGCCAAAATTTCAAGGACCCTACGAAGTTACTAAAAAGTTTAGAAACTTTAATTATTTACTACAATATGTTCCAGATAAATCAATAGAGCCGATCAAACGACATATGGATCAGCTGTACGCTCCGAAATATGCAACAGGTCATACAGAGGCGGAAATTACGAATTTACAGGGGTCGCAGAAAAAAATTAAGGGTGATAAAAATTACAAAAATAAATGTGGCATTTGTATGAGAAAATCGCACTTAACTGAAAATTGTTGGTTTGTATCGAACAAAAATGCGAGTCAAAAGGGGGACAAAGTTACTAAAAAGTATTATAAAAAAAATAATAAATATTCTGAGAATGTAGACCCATATTTAAAGTATCAAACAGATATAATTATGATAAAACAATTATGATAAAACAATTATGATAAAAATATGTCGTTATATGGTTATACACCATATACAAACTTATACGGGGGTGTTATACAAGATCATTACCCTTTCCCCCCTCCCCAATATTATCCATGGGATATGAATTGGTATTAAAAATAAATCAAAATACATAATTAATCGAATTTCAAAATTTCAAAATTTTCAAAATTTAAAAATAAATTTTTCTCTTTTAGGTATAAAAATTGAAACAAAATTAATAACTTGCCTTTTTAAAATTCAAAATAATAATAAGAAAGGATAGGAACATGGGAACGCCAATTTGTCTCAGGGTTACAATATTGAGCAAATGTGCAGGGCGCACCCGAAAACATACTTATAAAATTATGTAATGTGCTTCACAAAACTTCACTGGAGCAGTGAAATATTTCTCTCCAGGCAAAAGTTATATATATATATTTTTTTCGAATATGAATTAAAAAATATAAAATCTTAACAAAGCCAAATAACATTAAAACTTAATTAATTTAATAGTGAATAATGTTGGAGTAATTAAAAAAAAAAAAAAAAAAAAAAAAAAAAAAAAAAAAGAGAGAATTTTTTTTCTGTCTTCTATAAGGGTAGCCTTTGCTAATAGCCTTACAATTTAGATGACAGAATTTCAGAATTACTCTTTAAAATGAGTTGCTGTAAGCTATAGGTTCAGGGTAGTTAGAACAGCTTTATAGCATACTCATATATATATATTTTTCTTATATAAATATATGGTTGACAAGGAATAAATTATTAGTGCACTCTATATTAGGATAGCGGTCAGCTATAAGCCTAAATATAATAAAATATACAAAAAGTGCTAAGATTTATTCCGGTAGTTCAATTACAACTTATATGCTAAAGTCTAGAATTTAGACAGCAGGGATAAGTTTTATAAACAAAAGTGTTATAAAAATTAAAAAAAAAGGATTTTGGTGTAGCACATTGGTTTTTAAAAAAACATATATATGTATAACAGTGGACAAGGCAAGTTATTTCAATATGATTGCACACAAAATTATAGTAAAAAAATTACACAAATAATTAATTGAAGTAAAATTAATTTTTTTTTACCAAAGGCTTTCTGTATAGGGTGCAATTTTGGCCTACGGCTGGGTATGCACCAACACCAACAAAATTTTTGTAGAAAATTTATCAATTCATCAAGGTAAATCAAGGTCATCACTTAGTTATAAATTTCAGGATTCTTGGCTGAAAAAGGAATCGAAGAAAAAATTAAGTATGGTATAATTACTAGATGTTATGCTCAGAAACAATAAAATTAGTAATATTATATTGTAAAAAGCAGCATTTTGAGTTTTATTTAGGAAAACTTTTGATTTTTAGGTTTTACACATTTATGGAGTGTCTAGCTCAGTGTATAGTTCCTAGATTTAATAAAAAAAAATAATAAATAAAAATATAAGTTGGTGTTGTTTTCAAAATAAATAACAAAAGGTATAGCAATTAGCATTTACAGTTAAAATTTATGGAATTTTCAGCAAAATTAACATTAGACAAACATAGTTTATATTATATTTAGCTTGATAAGCTAATTTACTTTTATTAACGGTATTCAATTAGAATTAAAGTAGGCTTAAATCCAAGTTAAATTAATTAATAACATTGTTATAGTGTAAAATTTTATGTAAGACTATTATATTTTTATTGTATATATAAAAATATGCAAATTTAATAATTAATAAAATGTATTAGCAAAATTATTTAATATAAATATTAAATGACATCTTGCTGAAATCAGCTAGAAATTAGATTTTTTTTTTTTTTAAATAAAATATTTTATAAATTTATGTTAGTTTAGAATTTAAGAATTTTTTTTTTCTTCTCTTTACTTTCCCTTAGAATTAAATGCAATTCTAAATTAAACACATATAAATATACATAGGATTGATAAATTTGAGTGTGTGAGTTCATAAATTTTTTTATATATAATTTGGCCAATTTAACATAAGGAAACAAAATAAATAAATAAATATATTTATATATATTGGCCTTATTTTTTATTAAAATATGTAGTATGGCTTAATAAATTTATTTACTTATTTTTTTTATAGTACGTACAGTAATTATTTTAAAAACTTGATCTATAAAAAAATTGGATGAGGTTGTTTGGGAGTATACAAAGATTTTTTCTGCTGGCAGAAGTTCTTTGGTCCGGCCGGGAACTCATAGATGGCTGCATACGATTTTACGTAGTAATTATCATTTGCTTTTGGATTTTTTAAAATTATACAAGTGTATTAAGTACATTTTTTTATAATTAAATAATAATTATTAATATTTGATTAATAATAATAATTTATTATCTTTTATTTTTAAACATATCATTAAATTTTAGACAGTAGAATTCACATACGGAATGTTAATGATAAATTAATTTTTGAATAAATAAATTTTTATTTCATTCAGTAAATAAATAAATATGAAAATTTAACAATCTTTTAAGATAGAAATGTTGGCTAAATAAATAATAATTAAAGACAAAAAAAATTGTTCTCTTCTTCGTCAATGGTATTTTCTGACAACACTATTTAATAGGATTAAATGAAGGTGCATTTTTAAGGTCAGCGTAATGCATATTTTGCATTTTGAGAGGCTGTAGAAGTCATTTTTCCGTGTTGTTTACATATTAATAGTAAACAATATCATGAATCAAAATTTGTGTTTGTTAGAAAGGTCTAAAAATATACAATGTAATCAGTTAAAGAAAATTATATGCATTTTTTTTTTTTAAATCCTGAAAGGCAATTTGGTTTAGATTTGAACCTGACAGCATAAAAAGCCACGCTCGCTTCAGTTGCAGTATGAGGCAGGAGAATTCAAATGCTAGAATCGCCATTTTCTCCTACAAAATAATAAAAAAAGCAGAAGGTTTACATTAGATATGATAGAAATACATACACTGTTTATGCATAGATTATGTTAAAAATTACATACAGGCATGCACAGTTAGTTAAGAAGAAAGTATATCAAGAAATTATACTAATTAATAAGGTAATTACAAGCATGAAATGGTTTTAAATACATACTTTTGGAAGTCGTAAAATTGTGTCACAGCACAAACCACCTCGCAGAAAGTGATTAGTAGCTTGACCAACCCCCACTTTTCGGGAGGATAGGGGACGGTCAAAAACTGGTTTTATTAGCTTCTCCTTCTCTCCTTTTTTTTTCTCTACCCTGTTTTGAAAGTTGGAGAACATTACGTAATAATATATTAAAGGAGATGAAATAGCTTGTATATGTTGACGTATCATACATGTTAGAAGTAACAAATAAATAAATAAAATAATGTAACCAGTTTGTATACAATATTTTTCTGATTATAATTTGAATACATCAGATTAATTATGTGAAAAATAACATGTCATACGACAAGCATTGTATTTACTTTTATTCAGTATAAAATGTGTTTTAAATGAAACACTGTGTCATAAGGTTATATGTGATGAAATAATATGTCAAATGTGTATGCCATTATTTTTCTTGTAATTAGGTTTATTTCGGCATATTAGTTTCATACAAAATTATAGCTTTGAATGTATTTTGGGCATTTAAAACTGTAAAGTTACAAAATTATTAAACATGTGTGTGGTAAAGAAAAAAGGCTTCGAGAAAGACTTCAGATTTTCAGTACAGAGGTCTTCTATAAATGTGAATGTCAACAGACAACTATGCTATCATGTGTTGAACTTTCTGTTATGAAAAATAGAAGAACTTCTTATAAAATATACCAGAACCATTGATAATTGAACTTTACAGACTTAGTTCAAAAACTGTGTAGATACACAGTCATATGGACACGTACATTCTTTTATGCTTTACAAAAAAAAAATAAAACCAGCAATCAGTTTTTATTTTTTTTTTCTCTGACCACCGGGAGAGATGCTGGGCAACATATAACAATGATATGTTCCCGCACCATGTTGGTTAAATCAAAGTAAAATTGCGTAATTTGTTATTTCTGTTTGTATAAATATTTTTTATAAAATATAATTATGAGTGTAAAATTATAATGTTTATATATTTAAGTAAAATAGGAGTGTAAGTTCATACAAAAATTATTAAGTTGATTTTAAATATCAAATATATATTTTTAAAAATTGTTGTATTGTAAAATGAATGTATAATGTTGAATAGAGTTCGGATCTCAGATAACAACAATAGCCAGACGCCATGGTGTCGTTTTATGACAAGCCAATGGAAAGTGGTGTATAATTAGAAATCGTAAAATAATAAAAACGTTGGAATAAATTTATGGCCTTAATAAAAGTGTTGGGATAAATTTATGGCTTTTCAGACCACCCAAACTTCAAGGCAGATAATAATATTAAAGTATATATAAGGGGCCATTTGCAGACTGTTAGCTAATAGGCCTATCGAAGGATAATGCAAAATCTTCTCACATCCAATAAGAGTGGACTAGACAAAATAGTTCCACCCACTGCAGAAGTTGGTGTGCCAGAGGAATAAGGTTTGAAAAAGAGAGTCTGAAAAAAGATGTAGATGACGTAGGAGCTCTCCTGAAAGCCCGTGAAATGAATCCTGAAAGCCCTAGTAATACCCAGGCGAGATGTACATATCGGAGTGAGCCTAAGCAAGCCTAATTGAGGATGTCTTCCTGATGTACATATCGGAGTGAGCCTAAGCAAGCCTAATTGAGGATGTCTTCCTGATGTTAAAATAAAGTGGATTGTTCTACAGAGGTCCGTAGCTATGCATCCTGCCATCCCGATATCGCCGCTCTGATACGAAACGAATTCCTGATGACATAAGGATTTGATCCTTAGCAACGCCACAACTCTGAATTTGATGAATAAAGGCCACCATCCCGTATATAAAAAAAAAGGTACTTCCTTAAACTTTATTCTGTTACCACTTAAAATCATATGAAAAATTATAAATATACTTTTCTGATATGTTATGGTAGAGAGTAATCTGAGATCCGACAAAACCAATAATTAAATATAATTAAGGTAATTTAAAAATGAAAGAGAATTATTTTGTTAGCAAAAAGAAAAATATATAATAATAAGATTAAATGAAAATATGGTCTTTTTTTTTTAAAGATTAAATATACTTAAAATAATGAGAAGCAAACAAAGGTGTTGCTTTCTTTTTTTTTGAAATAATATTATCTATTTCTGTATATAGTTGTGTTCAATGTAAATAAAATATTTAATCAAGTTTTAAAAAGTTTCTGTAATTATTTAATTGATAATGTTTAAGGTGTGTCAATTTATTTTTACAGCTTAAATTTTAGTTTAATTCATAAGTGGAAGAGTTCGTCTAAATAATTCACAACGCAAACTCTTAATTTTATTCGTAATTATTTAAAATTTAATAATTACATTTTGACGCGAATTATAATTTAATTTTATTAATGCTTCGCGTTGCTCTTCTACCAGAATTATGTAATTTCGATCACTTATGTTATTTGAATTTATCTAAGGTATATAAAATTATATACCAATTTACTATGAGGTTGCTCGGTTGATTTGGACCAATTAACAATTTTGGATGTAAATTAAATAGAAAATAAACAGGTGTAATTATCTGTCCAGCATGGACTTTAGCACAAAGTCACATAGCAGATAACTGCCATGCTTGTTGGCCACCTTTTTTTCAAAAAGTTTGCTTCACCTTATTCAATTAATGAGATATCTCCGATAAAATAAGTCACATTTTCCCGTTCTAAAATACTGGTATCCAAAAATCGTAGCATGTAACTGACACTACAAGTACTCATGAAACTAGACTATTTTAAGTCTGATTTTTATTATAGACTATATAAAATTATTAAAAATATATATTATGATAGGAACTAGCGGGCTTCGTCCGCTATTTACGTTACGGATATAAAAATCATGTTTTTTTTAGGGAAAAAGAAATAAAAACTTATTTGACGATAGGTTTATAAAGACACATTTTGTATTTGTTGTATTTCCGGAGATGAGGAGGGGGGGGGGACTATTTTGATTAAATATCGCAATTAGTCTACATGGCAGATATAATTATGATAGACACTAGAGGGCTTCGCCCCTCTATGGCGCCTTATGGGTCCAGCTTCCATAACTCAGAAACTACCTTTCGGACATCAATGCAACAGATTCCAAACGTTATAATTAACTTAATAATCACCCTGTATAACATTAAAGTAAATTTATGAGTACTGCATACTATTTTTTTTATCGTAATTTCTGAAGAGAAAAAATTATTTCGGTTCCATTCTTAGGTACTGGTCTGAAAACTTTTGAAAAAGGGGGGAAGGAGTGGACATGAGACTGCTGTTTGTCAAACAACCCAACGGGGTCTGGCTTATTCAACTTGGTTTTTGATGACTTCAATTGGAAGGTGGTTTGTTTAAAAGAGTGCGTTCCCTGCCCCATGAAAACTGGAACTATTGGTGCACCATCTATGTAAGGATTTAATAATTATAAATTAACATTTTGGATTTATTAATTTAAGGATAAAGTGTTTTTAAAGGAATATCAAATGAAACCCTCTGTGCGATCTGCGATTATACTTACCCAGTTGTTTTTATATACAAACTGCTATAAGGAAAATTGTAATAAAATAGTAAAAATTAAATCTGCATTAAATTCCATAAGTATCCTTTTTTTAATTATTTTATCACTAACCTCAAAAAAGTAATGATATCAATGCAAAAACCCTCGACGGGTTAAAAGTTTCTGACGCAGCACTTTATCTTATGCTCTAAGAATTTTAAATATTGAACTTAAAAATACTGATATCAAATTTTGAGTGACGTTATGCTATTTCTTAAAAAATATATTTGCATTTATTTCATCATTTTATTTTTGTTTTATTTATAATCGTATGTGCAAAAGTTATGTTCAACATGAAAAGCTGCATAAAATTTTATTCGCTGTTGCTTTATCATTTACATCTCTTATAAATTCAAAATATGAGTTTTAAAAGATATGATATAAAATTTAAGTGACGCCTTGATGTGACTTTAAAAGGTTTGTTTTAAAATTCAATTTAAATTATTTTTGACTTGGTTAAAATATTTTTTTACATCTACACAATACTTTTAATTTTCCAATTCACTGTTAAATATATCACTTTCATTGAATCTATACTATGCATTGAAATGTATTTATTTCAATAAATTGATTTATCTTTTGTGTCACGCTATTCCAAATTGTGAGTAAGATTTATGTAAATGGTTTCTTTGCGTCATTGTGTCCAAACTACATGAAATGTATGAAAAAGGATAGTTTGACGCAAATAAACCATTTACATAAATCTTACTCACAATTTTGAATAGCGTGACACAAAAGATAAATCAATTTATTGAAATAAATGCATTTCAATGCATAGTATAGATTCAATGAAAGTGATATATTTAACAGTGAATTGGAAAATTAAAAGTATTGTGTAGATGTAAAAAAATATTTTAACCAAGTCAAAAATAATTTAAATTGAATTTTAAAACAAACCTTTTAAAGTCACATCAAGGCGTCACTTAAATTTTATATCATATCTTTTAAAACTCATATTTTGAATTTATGAGAGATGTAAATGATAAAGCAACAGCGAATAAAATTTTATGCAGCTTTTCATGTTGAACATAACTTTTGCACATGAGATTATAAATAAAACAAAAATAAAATGATGAAATAAATGCAAATATATTTTTTAAGAAATAGCATAACGTCACTCAAAATTTGATATCAGTATTTTTAAGTTCAATATTTAAAATTCTTAGAGCATAAGATAAAGTGCTGCGTCAGAAACTTTTAACCCGTCAAGGGTTTGTGCATTGATATCTCTATTCAGACAAATGAGAATGCTCGATAATATCGTTAAGTAATCGTTTTCTATAAAAGTGGTGGAGTGACTATGCACCAAAATCTACAAACAGTGTATCGATGTGGACTTTAAGGTTTGCTGGATATGGTAACTTTCCGAAGTGCATTATCTGTCCAAAGTGCGAAATCGTAACTGAACAAGTTCTCGCATCTACCAAAATGGAAGCCCCACATCGATACCACCCGGCATCGGAAGTAGGTGTCGAAAAGCTCAAAATGTACCAGTAAAATACCTTCATATATCAGAGCAATAGTGCCTATGTACGAAGGTGCCTATTTTGCCGGAGACAAAATGTACCCCCATATGTTAGAGCACAGTGAAGTGCATTATCATGTGTACAGACACTGGTCGGGATAGATATAGATTTTTCGATGTTAGTGAAACGAGATTTCCCAATCAGAAGTCTGCAATTTTTGCGAGCTTTTTGCTGTTTGCAAATATACAAACTTCTGAATGGTCAATCTCTTTTCGCTAACAGCGAAAAATGTATCTGGATCAAGGTTACTTTTTTTAGATCCAGATTAGGTTGTCAGAATGACTTCAGATTTTTTTTTCAGGTAGGGATCCTCGATATGAAAATGACGACATATGGAGTATAAATATTTGATTCTGGACTAAAGTGAATTACCAAGTATCTTGGTGAGCCAGCCATTACCGACAAGCTTATTAACTCCTCACACTCGTGTAATCGAATTCGTTCAGATGATTATCACCGAGTTATACGGCATCTAGACGATATAGTGCGGAAACCGACTATTCCAGTAATGCTTTAAAAAGTGTTAAAAATTGTATCACATAAATGTCTAATGATACTGAAAGACAAATATCGATCGCAGTGACATCTGCTAGTTCTACAAAGGCCGAAATGCTATCTCAATGGAGGATATTCCATCTACGTCATGATCACGTGGTCAAAGTAAAAACTTCTAGCGTAAAGAAGGGTAGACGCAATATATACCCCGCCAGCCAGTGAAACAGTTCATGCGAAAAGCAGTAGTAGCTTCCCTCCTTATCAGTTAGAAGTTCTTTGGGTATATTACCGGTACCACGTGACTTTTTTCAGCCTCAAAAAGTAAACTGAATACTTATACAATGTTTACGTTTGAGCTACCATTTGTCACTGCGATCACCAATTTCCATTCTGCATCATTCGACATTTTTGGAATACAATTTTTAACACTTTTTGGTTGACTTATTTTTACACTCTATCTTCTAGACGCTATAGTTACAGCGCCTAGAAGATACAGTGTGGAAAACGGCTACAAAATTGCGCTAGAAAATTGAATCCCATAAATGTACAACGATGCTGAATAACAAGATATCGATCGTAGCGCCATCGTAGTGATTTAAAAACGACAGTCATTCTAAAAGAGACTCTTTAACCTATTTCACGTGATTCCTTAACTCAAATTAGCTTATAACAGACTAAAATATCTTATATTTATAGTTTCCGATATTTAACATTCTATAGTTTTTGAAAACACATGGTTTATATTGAAAAGAGTTACGAGATGGCGCTCGTATCAGCATATTGCCGCTGAGCATTGTTGGAGATTTATGGGATACAAGTTTTTAGCACTTTTTAAAGCATTATAGGAATAGCTGTTTTCCACACTGTATCTTCTAGGCGCTGTACTATAGTTATGCAATAGAAAATGCCTAGGTTTGTTATAATTTGGACAAAAGCATCTCTCAAAGCACTTTTCCGCGCTCTGATGCGTACATTTACTGATGGATTGTCAGCTTTTCCACACCCAATTCCGATGTCCGAAGGTATCGATGCGGATCTTAAAATTTACTAGATGCGGTAACTTTCCAAAGTGCAAGGTCTTGTTTATAAAAGTTACAGCATCCAGAAAAACCCAAATATCTAAAACGATGCTAACCGACATCGGAAGTTGGTATCAAAATGTTTACAATCCAATAGCAAAGTGACCTTATACATCAGCAAAGTGTCTTCCTTAGTCGGTGCACTGCAAAGTGCCTCCAAATCTCAGTACACATAAAAATCCCTTTATATGTCTGTGCATAGTAAAGTGTCTTCTTATCTGCGCTGACTTCGGTTATCAGATTCGGACTAAACACCTACTAATTGCCGCTCATTTCTGATGTCTTTATTGCCTAAGGATAGGGAGTATTGGTATGAGAATGACGACATACGAAAAAAATATATTGATTAATAGATTCTTGACAAAAGCTGTCGCCATGAATTTTGACGAACTTCAGTTATCGTTAAACTAATTCTTGTTAAATTGTCCACCACTCCTATAATCAAACTTGTCCATTCGAGTATCGCTAAGTTCTGGAATAGAAAATGCCTAGTTTTGCCATAGTTTAGACAAACACGTACGTATAAGCAATGTCTGAGCATTGTATGTCACCACTCTCATATAGAGGTACCTTACATGAGGAATCAATTGATGGAGATTATCAGAAAATAATAATGCAGAATTCTGGACCACATTTTCAAACAAGACAAGTCAACAGCTTTTCAGATTCCAGTATTTTAGTACAGAAAATTTTGTTTTATTCGATAAAAGATTTTTTTGCAATTTAAAAGGACATACTCTATAAAAATTACAGGTATACAAAAAGCCAGAAGCTTGGCAACTCTACTCTTTAGTTCGGAATCCAGATAGATTTTTCGCTGGTATCGAGACTAGATTGACTAATCAGTTGCCTGCACTTTGCCGGTTTGAAGTAAACAGTGAAAAGTTCGCAAAAATACAGGCTTCTGATTGATCGATCTCTTTTCGCTAACAACGAAAAATCTATCTGGATCCTTGCCAATATACGTAAACAGTCAATAGAAATTTTAATACTAGTCTGAATTTTGCTTCTTGACAACGGAGTCCTACAAAAAATAATTCTTCAATGTACACTGTTGTGAATACAATGTACTTGTTTAAAAAACTATCATAAGTATTAAATGCTAATAAAATGAATACTTCGAATGAAGTTACGAAGAATTTATTAAAAACTATTTGTTTAATAAATAATTTTTGTAAGTTATAATTTCTATGACAAATTAATTATTTATTAAACAGATATTGAAATCAGGATAATTATTTATTACGGTATGAATAGCTAAAAAGTAGGAAATAAAATTAACTTTTCAAAAAAAAAAAAAAATAACCTACTTCTAAAAACGCACTAAAAAAATTAAATAATTCTTTAAAATTCTCTAATGACGAAACGTTATCCAATAAC
Source organism: Maratus speciosus (assembly GCA_963932465.1). Taxonomy (NCBI): domain Eukaryota; kingdom Metazoa; phylum Arthropoda; class Arachnida; order Araneae; family Salticidae; genus Maratus; species Maratus speciosus. The sequence goes on from OZ010800.1 coordinate 27,903,482, forward strand.
CACACATCGGATATCATGTATCCGCATTAAAACGTTAAATTTAATATGTAGAATTTAATATTCCCCAAACATGGATTTTCTAGAGAATATTTCTTACAAGAGATTAATTTACATATTTATGATTTAATTTACGAATATATAGATATAAAAAGTATTCAATTACTTTTTTAAGTTGGTGCCAAACATTCACAATCCATAATGATTAAAGAAATAATTTTCTGAAGAAATAGAGCATTTTTTTGACTTTGTATCGTATTTTCCATCGTCACTTTATTTATGGTAATAGGTATAATATATTCACAATTTTACTATACTTAAGATAGGTTGGCAGCAACTTCAAAAAGTAATTGATTACTTTTATATGTATATATTCGTAAAATAAATCATAAATATGTAAACTCATCTCCTGTAAAAAATATTCTCTAGAAAATCCATGTTTGGTGGATATTAAATTCTACATATTAAATTTAACGTTTTTATGCCGATACATGATATCCGATGTATGGTTATTGGATAACGTTTGGTCATTAGAGATTTTTAAAGAATTATTTATTTATTTTTAGTGCTTTTTTGAAGTCGGTTATTTATTTATTTATTTATTTTTTTTTTTTGAAAAGTTGATTTTATAATAAATATCGTGATCGAGATTAACTCGTTTTTACTTCGATTAATTGAATGAAGCAAAAATTTATAATGAAAATCAAAGTTTATATAGTATTGAACTAATAAAAATGAAATATTAACATTTGTAACAACATTTTGAAATATTAAAATATATGAGATAGAGACATATTCAACTACTTTACATTAAGATGATACTGGGACTGAGACGTTAGTCTGAAAGGGCTTCAGTGAGCTAAAATGGCATCATAGTAAAAAGGAAATGAGTATTTTCTTTGAAAAAACTAAATATTTTACAACGAATGCGTCGAAAAGAATAAATTTATGGATTCCACTGGAGCGGAGATTAGAACATCGAGTCAAGAGTGCGAATATCCACAAGCAAAATTGTAACTGGAAAAAGTAACGTAATTTTTGAAAATATATTTATTAATAATATATTGCATGTTAAAATATTTGTAAAATGGTGAATGTGAATATGAAAAGTACGCATGTAAATTTTGCGACGGGAAAAATTATCTTATTTTTAGCTTTCGATTTACAAAAAAATATGATTCGTCGATTTTTCATTTCGTAATACAAAGATCAAAGCGTCAATTGATAACTTCATAATTTATTATTTTAATATCAGGTTACTGGTTACTTATAGTAATAAAGTTTAATTTTGCAATAATCTGAATAGTTATTATGCTCACATTCCTGCGACATCTATAGGTCTAAAGGGTACGAGGTGGTCAAAATTTTAAATCGGTAAAGTATTTAATTGTAGAATTTCCAGTTTTAATGGTATGATTAGAGCACAAATTAACGTCTTTGTGCAAAATTATAATATGTTTCATCATTTTGTTCCATTGGATTCCACACGTATGAATCCACAAAAGACAGTTACATTCTGGACCTCAGTACGATGAACTGTTAAATATAAAGCTCCGTTTGATTCCACATGAGAAATATAATGTAATCAAATAAAATTACATTTGGAGGTTTATGCACTTCGGCTCTTAACATGTGATATTTTCAGAGGTCCAAAGCTTCCACTAATATTCCGTAAAATGTTAATTTATTTAACCCTGTTTTCCAACGGTTAAAACTGGAAAAAAAATTGTCGAATCTTTATTTTATTTTACTATAAATAATCTTTTCTGAGTTGTTTCGAAATTAAAGTTTCACTTTTATGAGTAGTAATCTAAAAGACCGTTTATTAGAGGTAATTTTTTACCAACTGATTTCTAAAACCATTAGCAGATTATTTTGATACGACGAAGAAAACAAAAATGGTGATATAGGGCAAGTTGGCCCACATAATCGGGAGCATGGTCGCCAATCTTTTTTAAAACCTTTTTCAGTACCTGCCTCACCAGATTCTGATACAAGAAATAAAAAGGTAACTTCAGTTCAAGCAAAAACTTTAATTCAACCAGAAACTCTATCAATTTCTACAACCCAAGCACCGCAGAAATCTACAGACATTCCTCCATCTAATGTCCTGCCATATGCAGCAGCAGTCACGGTTCCAACATCAAATGATCTAAAACCTTTGGCAAAAGTTCTTATCATATGCAGTTTATTATCACTTGATAAACTTAGAGAAGTATATAAATGTAGAATAATATCTGGATTTACACTAATTGGCGTGTTACATATAATTATAAGTGTGCGTATTAAAAGAGAGCTGCAAAGTGTCGATGTAAAAATACAAAAGAAATCTGTTTCCACAGTTATTTAGAATTACAAAAGAAGCATTATGATGTTTAGAATTAAACGTTTGAGTAGGATTTTAAATTAGATCACCTGTCTTGGATACGCTTATTCTCATTACCTGTATAGCAAGTGTAGTGGTCACTCTGTGACGTCATTGCAAGTCACGGTGGTCAAGTCGTATCTGTGACTGAAATACCACTACTCAGTTTGTTTCAAATTTTGACTAAAATGTGAACTGCTTAAAAATAGTAAAAATTGCAAGGATACCAAAAATTATGTTATTCAATGTGGTAAACACGTTTATGACAAAATTTTTCAATTTTGTTTTACTTCACTCTAAGTCATGTCACATAAGTGATCAAAAGATCTCCAGGTGTTGAAGTCACATTTTGACGAAAGTGTGAATTTTAAAAATATTTGAAAATGAGGAGAAATATTAAATTGTCTTAATGCACTTAGTGGATCTGGATTTGACTAATTTTGTTTTAATCATTATAAATTAAACGATATTAATCAATTTGTTTAAGGAAAATTCTTTCTACGGGGATCAATTTCAGTTTATACACAATTAGGAAATATGAAAGAAATATAATTCTGCAGACAATCCAAGAAAGAAAAAAATATATTAATGGAGTTTTCTGTTGCTTTTTCTATTACATGAAAACTTAATAAATTTTGTTAAACTAAGAGCAGCAATCTATATTATAAAGCGAAAACATATCCGTGAATAAAAATAATGTCGTTTTGACGGTCAAATTATCTGATCAATAAATTTCGCTTTTACTGTGATTTCTTTAAATTTCTAAAAGTAACACAATTTCAATTTTTACACTGTCAAATGTTCCTTCAAATGCAATTTGTTTGGAAGTGTTATCTCAATATATTGTTTTTTGTGGTTTTAAAAATAATTTTCAAGCATATTTTTTATATGTGTTTTAAAAGATTGAAGCGTTTTCACTTAAAACATTAAGAATAATTTAGAGTTTATTTTCTGCTAATATTCCACAACTTCATCCAAAAAAAAGTATATATAAATAAAACAAAACTTTAATACACATGTAAACGAACCACGCGCTTAAGCTAATAAAACATAACTAATAATAACTAATATTTTTCATACGATACATAACTAATATTTTTCATATGAAAATGCTTTTTGTGTTAATAGTGAGTAAAAAAAAAAAAAAAAAAAAAAAAAAAAAAAAATGTAACAAATGTATTTCAATTAATACAAAAGATTTTTTCCTATATTTTATAAACCGGAATGTCCGGGTTGGTTTATTAATTGGTTTGTTTATTAAATTATTCTTAACACCGGAATTGACAGAAAATAATAAAGTAAAGAAGAAGAGTTAAACGGTAGGAGGTGGAAAAAACAAAGATTCGTTTGTGTATGCGTAATGAGCGGCGTTTTTTAATAAAAAGGTGCTTTATTATAATAAATAAAAGCACTTGTATATATTCAATAGTATTTTTTTCTGTTACTCATTAACTAATTTAAATAACTCTTTAAAAATGAATTTTGCTACTTCTTTCAGACTTTTAAAATAAATTTAACATTTTCTAGATGTAAAATAAAATATACAAAATGCAAAATATATAACATAATTATTTATTCATACTTTCATTTTCCATTTCCAGAAATAAATAGAAGCAGCTATTGCATAAAAAAAAATGTCAGATTGACAAAGAAAAATTTTTTTCCCCCAATAAATTTTTCTTACATTTTAAGACATATTTTGAACTTATTACGCATGATACAAACTTCACTTTTTTTACAAAAGATCTTGCATTATTGCAATATATACATTAAAAAATTAAGCAACGTTTCATTTAACCATCTCATGCATGAATTATTTTCCAATTGTCAAAAAAATTTACCGCTGGCAAATTATCTTGCAATAGATGAGAATAATGACAAGAAAGTTTTTAAATTTTTTTCATTCTTATGAGTTTTATGAGTAGCCTCATATGATGCTTGTATGCAGAAATGTTACATTTGTTACAATAGTGTTGTAATCTTACTTTATTGTTATTCTTTACAATATACTTATATTTCTTCTGGGAAAAAAATCAATTTTGATGAAAATGTTAGAAACATTCTGGACATAAATGTATTTGACAGCGGCCACAAATATATCTCGTTTTTGAAGGACAGCTTTCATTCTTGCACCTCAGAGAAAATTTAACATCAGACTAAATTGGATAACGTTTATCATTGTCGTATCCTTTGTTACTAAAGACAGTTTACTTTTCTTTGCTGTACATTCGAAAGAGGGAGAACTTCTAGCGGATGGTCGATCCTTTTTATTAAACTTCAATGATGATGTTCTTGTATGTATTTTGCTTGTTGTTATACTACTTTTGTAATCTAATAAGTCATTATCAGCTCTTCCATCTTTTCTTCAAAGAAGCCAGGCATCTACAACAGCAACATTGTAAAGGTAAAACAATACGCATATTTTAACGTTTATTGCTGTGATAATGACCATAAAGTGGCTCAAGTGAATTTATTAAGTCCACACCTCCCATATGATGTTTATACATTTGCACTGAGTGTGGTCTATCTTTTTCTACAATAGACTTAGTTGCATGACAAAAAAGTTTTGCTTTATTTGTTGGTTGAACTCCAGCAAAAGATGAGACCACAATAGCTTTATCAATCCATCGAGTCACTGTTATGTTGTCCTCAGAAGTAGTTACAGAAATTGATCCCCTTCCACATTTTATGATAGTTTTAGCATTTTTTAGCCTTTTTTCGGCGCTCTTCATTCTGTTAGCTTAAATAGTTCCTAAATGTTTCGTGTTTTTAATTCCTCAATTAGAGGAATTGAAGTAAATAAATTGTCATAATATAGATTATTATTTTTCCAGCTATATTATGGCACAAATACAAAACTACATCACCAGCTGCACCATACTCTTTTGACCGTGGCACTCTTCCATTTGCTCCCTGAAATATTTAAAAACAATAAACATAGCCAGAAACTCCAGCACAAACCCACTTTTTACAACCCCATAGCTTTGGTTTTGATGTTATATATTGCTTAAGAGAAGATCTACCTTTGAAAAGCACCATCATCTCATCAATTGACTGGGATTCTTCTGGCATTCTAGCTTCGCGAAATTTCTTATGAGGGATATCTAAAAACGTTCGTAATCTTATCAAACGATTTGTATTATCTGCAGGAATGTCTACAGGTTGTCCTGGAAGTGAAGACAAAGTTTTATTAATTGAAATCTATTTAAAGACATAGAATCAGCTATAATGCTTAGTCAGCTATAGTCAGAATCAGTTATAATGCTTAGTCAGAATAGTATTAATGCTTAGTCAGAATCAGCTATAATGCTATGACAAAGTTTTATTAATTGAAACCTTATTTCGGCTGTAATGCTTAGCCAGCTATAATGCTTAGCTATAATACTTATATTATTACAGCAGCATAGCATTATATTATTATAGCAGCTATAATTCTTAGTCAGCTATAATGCTCAGCTATAATGCTTATATTATTATAGCAGCATAGAATCAGATATAATGCTTAGTCAGCTATAGTCAGAATCAGCTATAATGCTTAGTCAGAATAGTATAAATGCTTAGTCAGAATAGTATTAATGCTTAGTCAGAATCAGCTATAATGCTAAGACAATTATTTATTAATTGAAACCTATTTTAAGACATAGAATCAGGTATAATGCTTAACCCCTTCGGGACGGGAGCCTTTTGAACAATTTTTAATCTTTTGTCACCGTTATTTAAAAACAGAAATTTGTGTCTTCCTGAATCAATAAAATGCGCTGATTAAATAACGGAAATTTTACAGTAAAATTTTACCGGTGGGGAAAACAAGGATTCTGAGCGCTTCATGCGGCACGTATACGTGTCGCTCGTCCCCAAAGGGTTAATCGTTAGCCACCACTTGCAGACACATATTGACGAAGTCGGGAATAACGTATATAGGTCATTACAAAATTCATTCCCAAAAAATCTTTGGATTCCGAAAGAGTAATGTTTAAATTTTCTTTGCCCAGTTGTGGGGCGTAGATGTTGCTTTGATAGCATATATCTTCTACGTAACATTATGGGAAAAGCCTATAAAAAACATCTAAAGGAGTATCTCCATAAAATTCGGATTCTTTTTCAGGTTGAAAAATTGGGGGTTCTTTAGAGAAACCATTATCTTTGTTAGCGAGCCAATGTTTTTCTCTCATGATACTCATTTTTATAGCAGGTGTCTTGGAGATAAGGTGAATGGTACTATCAATATCTTTCTTTGTAATGATTTATTTTTTATGTGAATGTGTAATGTCGGTTGACACAGAAGGACCAATAGTGCTTTCTTCTAAGTCCATTCTTATAATTCTATTCTAATTTAATTTTAAATTGGTTCAAAATCATGAAAATTACTTTTAAATTAATCTTTTTATTACTTTCATATGTTTACTTACCAATATATTTATATATATACTAGGGGGCTCTGCCCCCTGCAAGCTACGCTCGCCAACCCCCGTTCACATACTGTAGAATCTAAAAGCACGCTAATCTGATCGGTTTTAAAAAGATTAGAGTAGATTGACTTATACTGAAAAAACCTGTAGCGATCTCCCTGTAAACGAGTTTCCATTCAGTTCCCTTTGATTGAAAAAAAATTAAGGTAGAATCAGTTGCTGTTAAGACATCCAATGGTTGTTTTCGTGTTTGGTTAAAGAAGATCAGTTAAACATTTGAAAAGAAGCTAAAATAAAATGAATTAAGTAAACAGAGTCTTTGTCTCTCGGTATTTTTTAACAGCGTAATAAAACGATTGACATAATACAATTACTAAAATTTGCTGCTTTAACCCCTTCAAGGGCGGTGGTTCAATTTTGGACCTCTTAATTTTAATTCTTAAATGCCACATTAGCATCAGAATATTGGGATGAAAATTTCCCTTTTATTAAGTAAGTGAACAAAAGCATTTTTGTATTTCGAAATTTGTTTGTAAATTCTGATGCCATTCACTGATTTCAAGATTTTACGAATAGAAGTGCCTTGTCCGTGAAAGGATTAAACGCATATTAATGTATTTATTATTTTAGAATTTCCTTTCCCTTTTAATATTCACGTGTAAATACAATTTTCAGGACATAATTTTCAATATTTTCCTACCTTTAACACGTACTCATTTAAAAGTAATTTTAAAGGTTTTTTTTTTTCTGATTTTAATAGTCACGTGAAAATAAATTTTTATTCGTTAGGAAATATTATTCATTGCGCTGTTTTTAAAATTGAAAAAAATCTCTATAATAATACCCTAAGTCATGTGACTATCATCAATAGCTCCAGGCGGATCCCTTCGCTTTTTATATTCCAGGCGGCCATTTTGGTACTTTAATGTTAGCCAGCCACAGGTGTGATAAGTCGCCGGATATTAATCTATCCCCATTATTTCGTTTATATTATAATAGTCCAAGTCATGTAACTGCCATAAACAACGAGCTGATTCCTTCGCTTTTCATAAGAAAGGTTTCCATTTTGATTAAAGAATAAAAATTATTTTTTCAAATAAAACTACATAAAAGTTGCCATGATCACAAAGAATTCCTGGTACTTTTATGTTAGCCAGGTGAAAATATCGCCAATAGCTTTTTTTTAACTCGCCAGTTAGCATTTTTTTTATTTTTCGAGTGGTAAGTTAAAACGGTGCTACTTGGTTATCCCATCGACCAAAAATCTGTCCCCAAACTATAAGATTAAATGCCAATAATGGTTGATTTGTAAATGTCACATTCACTTGACTTTAAGGAAATTACACATGCTCAAGCCATCAAGTGATTTTTATTTCGACGTTTTATTTGTATTTTTATTATTGTTATACTAATTTATTTGTTCTTTTGTTATTTAAAAAAAATGTCAATTTGTATAATTTGGCGAAATTGGTCGACGGGAGAAGTAATGACCTTAAAACGTTGCTTTGAAGTGGAAATTAAATCTCATGATTTGTTGCATTGTCACATACGCACCGGGTTTAACGTGATTTTTTTTTTTTTTTTTTTTTTTTTTTTTTTTTTTTTTTTTTTACGGCAATTTGGCGAAAACCTCGTTTTCAAATACCTGTTACATATGTATTTTTAAATTATTTTCTGTTATTTTTAAAATGAAATAACAATAAATAAATGAAAATTAATTAATCACTATAGAACAAAACAATTTATAACATTTTTTGTAAATAAAAATAAAATAAATTCAAATAAACATTTATTAATAAATAAGCAACAATAGCCGGGTTACCATGTCAGGTAAAATAACGTCATTTTGGCGCCAATTAGGGACCCCGTTGCGTATATGACATCTGTGTCTAATATTTTTCTTTTCGTTTCGTTTAAAAAAAAAGAATGAAGTAAAAGCCATTTATTTTAAAGGTTTCAATTTTAAATGAAAGTTTTGTATTAAATAAAATGATAATGAAATGCAAATTGAATTCTGAATAAAAATAACATGATGCATTTATTAACATACATTTAAGGGAGGCCAAACTCGTCGCCGAATTAGTTTAAAATAACCTTTTCTAAAATATGAAAAAAAAATATATGTTATGATTAAAATTTGAGTTGCCATCATTAGAAAAAAAAGTATTTAAATTTAGAAAAAAATTAATATTTCGAAAACTAATTCTAATTTTAAAATTCTAATACCAGTTTTGATAACTGTGGATCAATACGGATTTTTGGTGTTAATTTCATCGCAAAGTATTCCATATTTTAGGAGAAATCGCTGTGAAACGTAATCAGTTGTTTAATCAGTCGTTTCATAGAATCGTTACATAAATTCGTTTCAATTCGATTCATTTTGATTTTATATATATAGGGTAGATTTATATACATATGTAAATTGTCTTGTTACCTGTAACATACTCAATATAATTCGAATTATAAAATTAATTAGCATTGCCTCTTTTATAGTTTTATGTTTTTGAAATTTGCATGATATAATTAACAGCCTCAAATAAGGTTTGTATGCAGAGACCCATATTTGAGGTCTAAAATTAAAACACCTTTCATTCATTAAAACACCTTTCATTCCTCAAATAAAATATTTAAATATAATATATTTTTTTTCTTTTTGTAATCACAATGTTGTAAGAAACATGAAATATATTTTTAATTACTTGTTATGTTCTTTTGGGTGGTGGGAAGCAATTTCTAACTCCGTTGTTTTAACATGCTTGACTTTTGACAACATTGGAAGTTAACTATACAAGCAAAATGAAATTATCTTTATTCTTTTCAAAAGCTGATTTTGATTTCATATGAGGCTACTCTGTAATTGAAAATCCAAATAATTAGGACTAATGATTTATTTTTATTTTTTTTTATCTGATAACATGATATGAGGTTTTGATGCATGAGACAGTTAACATAACTTTATTATGAATAATATAATTTTTATAATTTAGAGAAAAGAAACTTCGTAATCCAATTAAAAATGAATTATTTTGAAACTGATAAAAAAAAAAAATAGTGAAACAGATAAAAGAATTTTTCAAATAGGAAATTTTAATTAGAGACACTCGCATGAAATTATTACGCATTTTGTTTGAATCTGTATGAATTGTTTTCCTATAGGTGGAGAAATCTATTCCCTGAATGTTTTAACCTCTGAAAACGTAATGAAAGTACAGATTTGTTTTCTGTCAGGTGAAGTGGAATGTCGAAGTTGTTCGTGTAACGTAGCTCGCTGCGATCTATCTACTGCTATATATATATATATATATAATACAAACGAAAATTTCCTTCCGGCTGCTTATAAATCTAGTACTACTGAATGAAATTTGATGGAACTTGCACTGTTAGATAGATATTATTCTAGGAAGGTTTAAGTGTGCAGCACATCGTTCTACGTATGTTATATATGGAATTATGAGGGAAAGCTTAGAGAAGGTTATCATATGGTAACCTTTTCTTTATCACAATGTCCTTTAAATAACCTTTAAACCTTTAAAGAATAAATAAGCTTTATTCTTTGTCGCCAAAAAACAACATATATAGTTTTTTTTTTTTTTTTGGCGAAAAAGAATTGAAACGGCTATTACACGTCAAAAACATAAACTATAACTAATTTTATTTAAAATAACAAAGAAAGTAGTAAAGAAAAAAAGAAAGAAAAAGAAAAGCAGCTTTATAAAAATTGATAATATTATAAAACAAAAATACGTATTTAATTTAAATATGAACGAAAATGTTCATTATGCTTAAAAATATTTTCAATATGAAAGATTGCATTTTTAAAACAATATCTGGCGATATATTTTTTGCGTCATGTTAATGAAAAATGCATGTGAAAATCTAATATCATATCATCTGTATAAGCAGGAGGCCCTAAAAGCGCTGTTCTTTCAAAAACTATCCGATTTATTTTTTTTTTTTCGGATTGTATTTCCACGATCGTTTGCATGTATAACTCACCAATATAACCACAATCTTTTATTATAAATTTTGGTATTTTGTCCTTATTTTGAGTAAAAGTTTACTATAGTTATACGTTTAACTTTTTGACAACGGCATATTATTCTATCCTTTTGTTGAAGAATTAAAACGTTTGTATCAATTAGAAATTAAAAAGTACAACCAATCTAAAGATGAAATAAAAATACTATTAATAATTTTAGGATACAAAGAAGAAAACTAGAAATAATATTATAAAATGAAAATATATAATTTAAATTTGGGAGCAGTAATAAAAATTCATTGTCAATGTCGATACATTAAAACAATATTTCGCAATTTTTCATTTTTTACTATATTTGATCCCGAAATAACATAAAAATTACCTGAAATTTAAATTAAATAAAATCTCAATGACACTATTTCTTATAGATATACAGGCTTTATTGAAGTATTTCAGGGCTATTTACAAGTGCTAGTAGATGAGATTTTTAAAATCATTGAATAATCACCATTGAATAGGTTCCTGGGGTAATTCATGATATACTGATACAACTATACTTAAAAAAAATAAAATTAAGATTTTTATATGGTTATTTGTCGAGCGCAAGTTTTGCTGTTTGTCAATGTTTGTTAGCTTCGCAACCATACATTATGCGATTATTGATTAAAGAATTCAAACTGCTATATTAATTTTTTTTTTAAATATACGAGCATAAAAAAATGTTAATAATATTATTCAAATACAATTTAAAAAACAATTTAAGGAAGTAATGATTATTCATAAGGAGATTAATGCAATCACACATTTTTTTTTTAAATGTTTTAGTGAAATAAATGTTTATATTCTTATAATTCAATTCATTTTAGTGTAACTGCCAATCCTTCCCACAATTTTTTGACGGGTGATTATCCGATTTTTTTGGCTAATCTTCAATAATTAAGGCTCAGGCCAACTATCGTATAAAGTATATTATTCGAAGCATCTCTAATGCTGAAGAGAATTTTTGACGGTGAATCGCATCACAGAAGATCAGTCGATTTAATAACTAGCAATTATTTTAAAAAATATGATTTTACATTTAATCAGTTTTTATAAATACTCACTCAATGAAGTAGTAAACATTCTGGCTACAAATCGAGAATATTGGTGTTCGAGGTTTCGAATATATATTATTATAATTTTTGGTAATACATTTTGCTTTTTTTCGCTTGTGTGGGGTGCAAAGCAAATGTTTCTAACGATAAATTTCTTTACGACATAAAAATTTTAAACTTCAAACTAGCTACAAAAATATGCAAACACACAAGATTTGTTTGGTACTACTTGACTAAATTTTCGACTAAAAAACTATCGCCAAATTGTAAGATTAAATGGGAATAATTGATAATCGTAAATGTCACATTTTTTTTAATTCTATGGAATTCTATTCTATCTGGAATCATTTTAATGCACGCCATCTTAGTAATTTAGCAACTTGAGAACATTTGGATTTCTTTTGTCATTAGGACTTCATATTCACTGCAATTGATCACCTAAAGTATTTGGTCCTTAAAAATTAAATATTGTCCAACACATTGAACAATATAATGCCGCAATGGCGTTCACATCGTTCCCCACAATCTGGAAATACATTACAGATAAGAATCCGTATTGCCTAAAAATACGTAATATTTATCGATATATTTCGTTTGATTCCAGGTCCATTGAAAAAATAGGACCATCGTATCAGGTGTAGCCTGCTAGTCTACTTCTACTTCTACTTATATATAAAGGAAGACGATGGTCCGAGTCACGCAGCCTTAAGCCTAAAATCGTATCGCAGAATTCGTATATGGCGGAACTCATATATAAGGCTAACTCGACATCAAAGAAAACACGAAAAGCCGTCATTTAATAAGTCAGCAGATATAGGTCCTATTGCTCTGATTTTTTTAGAACAGTCTTATATCTGCATTCTAATCCTATTCTGAATTTTTTACATTTCTACGTGCAGCATATTTTGAGATCCAAATACCTATTTTTAAAGCAAAAGCATTTAAAGCAAATCATTTTCGTTTCCCGTTAATGCCCCTCAATCATTAATCTCTGGTACTTTTCTCGTCTGTGATTAGTGTGTGCAAGGCTAACGTTAGCCTCGTAGTGAGTAGGTTTGACGTCACACATCGCGCCAATGGGGATTTAAAGACATTCTTCTCTAGAGACACGAGAATAAAGATTGCAGTTATGCTACGAAAAAAGTAATTTCAAGTATGCAGCTTATAAAAAAGAAGGTATTTATTCTATTTTATTTATTTACTAGCAATCCCCGCGGCTTTGCTCGCGTAATATTTGAAATATGCCAAGTGATATTTATATGTCTAATTTTTATTAAAAGGGACAAACTAAATTTTTATTTTATTAAAAGGTAATATTTTATTTTATTAAAAGGTACTTATTACTTTTAGGAATAATTAAAAAAATTACTATTTAAAACACAGTTTGATTAAACATCATTGTTACACTGCATAAGGCAGAAATGAGACTTAAATTAATAAAATGAAATAAAACTAAATAAATAATAGTTTAGAAAATATTTTGAAAATTTTATGCTCAATTAATACGCTTATCTCAGTATTCATTCAAAATTTTGAATTTTTTAGAAACCATCTTCTTACATCTTAAAATTAACCATCATGTCAAATTCCAAGTCCTACCACCTCTCTCAACATAAAGGGATATGTTGAAATAGGAACTGTCACTATTAATTTGCCAACATTAATTTTGAAATTGGTTTGCTATTCCCTAATACACCACAGAAACCTAATTTAGAAAGCTTTTAAAGGCCTTTTTTAGAGCGTTTGTTGTTCCTGTGAATCCCAGGTGCTAGAATCATCGGCATAAAATATAGCCTGTGTAAGACCAGAGACTGTTACCGTTGATTCGCAACTATTACTTTTATATTTGGTTTACATTCCCTGAAATTGCGTAGAAATCGTAATTTAGGACTTTTTTAGAATGCTTTTTGCACCTCCCCTTCACTTGACCCCTTTTTAATTCGAATATATTTTCGACAGTACATCGAGGATATTTATATTTTATAAGTAACTACCATCAGGGCTTAATTTGCGCCGGAGCCCACCGGAGCCCGGCTCCGGTACTTCTCTATTTTTAGTAAATATTTAAATATTGGTCGGAATTCACCGGAGCCCATAAATATAGGGCTCCGGAGCCCAGTATATTAGCGCTTCCGAAAAGTTTATGCTTCCGAAGCATAAACTAACCATTCCTTTCTCTTATATCTCCAAGTTTTTGCATTCTCTTCTATCAAAATACTTATATGTGACGTAATGTACCTCACACGTAGTAGATGGAGATGAAACGTTATCAATTTTTCTTTCAGTCTTCGGTCTTAGACAGGCTCTATTCAATCTGTCTTAAATTCAAAATTTTATGTATTCATGTATAGAGGGGAAAAAGAACTTTTACTCCTTTTTAATGCTATTTTGTTCAGAATGAAGGGTAAACAAAAATTATGTTTTTCTATTCTAATGATATTTACTGAGTTATGGGTGGCATTGACTGGCGCCACTCAAGAGAGCGAACAAAGAATATGCTTTAGTTCGATTTTCTTTTGTGACAGTAGGATATTTTTTAATTGGATCGTTTATTTATTTTTTATTTAGAAATCTAACCGGAAAAGAATATTTTATTCTGTTTTTAGTCTTCGAGCATTAGCTTGAGGTTTTATTTGGTTGAGGTTTTCAATCTTCTATTGTGTGCAAGTATAAAAAGAACGTTAATGATTGTTCTATTTATTTTTTTATGATGATCGCTGCCCGTGCTAAGGCTCTGCTCTGGAGATATACGAAATCACTTTCATTTGTAAGTAGATATAATTGCCATATATTGTTATTCTGGTAGAAAGCAATCGAGCAGTGTTTTCCCTTTTTCTATGAAAGCTCGAATCTTTTCGATAACTATGCCAAATTTTTAATTTAATCCGATTTTCAGGTACTCATTACGAATGATTGTTATGCTGAAGGAATCGATTACAGTTTAATATATACACCTATCATAGGAATTTGAAAAACGCTGTTTGATTCTTCAGCATATAAAATTAATTTCTGTAAATTTCATTTATTTTTCATAAAACGCACTTAATTGTCCATCACGTTAATTTGTTCATCATATTTTCTATTGTTGAGGGAGAAAAAATTTATGAATTAGTTTAAGTATGAAATCTATTTTTGTTTGAAACCAAATTTCTCGTTTGATAGATGAAATGTAAATTCTCATAAAAGTAAATGTGTGCTATGGATTATCGGTTATGTCTATGTAAGAAGTCGTTTAAAAATGAGATATTTCTTTTGAAACAACTTTTAAATATCATACGATATATTTTCTTCTATTACATACCGAAATGCCAACAATGGTAGAGCATTCGAGTACTTTCATTTCAACATTGCCAACTGGTAGTCCTAGTGAAATTGAAGAGAATATAGATGAAACTAGCACTTCATCTTCTCTTTCAGAAAATTTACCGTTATGCTGGTCAAAGCAGCAAGGATTGGATTTCCTAAAAAAGTACCCTTGGTTGGTGATTAAGGAAAAAAAACTGGGATGTCGCACTTGCCGAGATATTTCTCAATTGGGTGCATTTAGAACTCAAGGCTTGATTGCACCAAGCGATAGCAACTGGTCCAATATTAATATTGCTTCAAATGGAGAAGGAAAATTTCAACAGCAAAAGTCATTGAGAAAGAAAATTTGTGAGCACAAGCTCTCCAAATCGCATATTGCAGCGGAAAAAATTCAAGACGAAAAAGACAAAGAACAAATCAAAGTAGCGATATCTTTTCAAAGAAAAGAAGAACAAATTGTCACAGAACGTATTTTTGGAACTGCATATCACTTAGCGAAGCAGAACAAGGCGTTTTATGAATTTGAAAAAGACATAAAATTACAAATTTTAAATGGATTAGATATGAGCAAAATTCTTCACTCCAATGTTTCAGCAATGAATATTGTAAATCATATATCCCAAAGTATGCAAAAATCTCTCTCAAAAAAAATTGTTGATGAGAAGCTAAAATTTTCACTTATACTTGACGAATCAACGTCATTGAGTAATATTTCATGTTTAATTATATATTTGCGAACCCAACTTTCGGGCATGGAAAACCCAGTAAATTTATTCTTAAGCTTAAAAGAACTCCAAGAAACCAATGCAAATGGGATTTTAAACTCTTTGTTATCGGAACTCGATAGATTTAAAATCGATAAACAGATTCTTAGAGAACATTTAATTGACGTAACTTGTGATGGGGCTTCAGTTATGCTTGGCAAAAAGTCAGGACTTTGTAAAATGTTATTAGATATGTTTCCGGACATAATTATTTGGCATTGTTTAAACCATCGCTTAGAACTGAGTGTTGGTGACACTATAAAGCTTGTTGCCGGGATTAATAGCTTTAAAAATTTCATTGACAAATTAAGAAATTTGTACCACAACTCCCCAAAAAATCAGCGAGAATGCGTGTGCTGCAAACACAGGACAAGAGTTGATGAAAATTGGACGCGTTTTAGACATTCGCTGGGCTGCATCTAGTCTGCGAGCAGTAAAAGCAGTGTGGAATGACTATCCAAGTCTATATGAGCATTTTATACAATGTTCTACTGACAATAAAAGAGATGCAAAAGAAAAAGCTACATTTTCTGGGTTGGCAAAAAATTTGGCCACAAGCACGTTTGTGCTAAATCTTGGAATTATGTATGATGCTCTTGAAGAGTTATCTAGTTTATCTCAGGAATTGCAAAATCGACAGACGACATTAGTCGATGCTCACAGATTAATAAGACTGCAGTTACAGGTTTTTGAATCAAGAATGGTGAAGCCTGGTAAACATGCTTCAGAGGCACTTGAAGGTATAACAGTTTCGAAATTTAAAAAGGTGCCTATTCAAGAAGGCGGGAAATCCATGAATAAAATTAACCCTGGTCAATTTTACAGGTGTTTAGCCGATTCAATAGAAAGCAGAATGTTTTCTGTTGGACCAAGAAATATTGGAACTGATTACAAGGACTTTATTAATGAAATGAAAGTCCTCAATCCAAAATTTTGGCCTACTGCAGAATCAATAGAGATTACGTATGGGGAAGATGAAATTATGGAGCTATCCGGGAGATTTCATTTGGATGAAAGAAAACTCTTAATGGACTTCAGAATTTTTAAAGATTCTTCTGCAAAAGAAATGAGAAGTGAACTGAAAAAATTAATTTCGATAGTTAATTGCATCCCAGTATCCAGCGCCGAGTGCGAACGAGGGTTTTCGACCATGAATCTTATTTGTACTCCACAGCGTACTTCATTAAACATAAAAACATTGCCGAATTTAATGTTTATTAGACTAGTTGGCCCTTCTGTTGATAAATTTCAGCCAGAGTCATATGTTCGTTCATGGTTAGAAAGTGGTCATCACAGCGCCATTGACAACCAATCAAAAAAACGAAAAGAAAAAGATGAAAATCCTGATACGTTGGTTTTATGGAATATTTTTCATTAAAGAAGAAATTTATGCATAAATATATTCTAATTATTATTCAGGCAAGTTTATTTTCCCGTTAAATTTTATTTTAATCATACCTATTCCAATTAATTTTATTTTATGCGTGCATATACAGTAGTATAAAGGCTAATCACTAATTCGTATAGGTTCATTCCAAGCATTTTATAGATGTTTCTTTGATTTTTATTTTTACAGTCATGTACAATTTGTATTTAATTATATATATGCATATCCATACTAATTCGCATAAATCAAATATTTTGTAAATATCTCTTTAATCTTTACAGCCATGTATAATTTGTATTTAATTTTTTTTTATATATATATATATATTTCCATACTTTGAAAAAAATTTAAAAGCTTAAAAATAAATAAATTACAAGCATAATTAAAGCAAAAATTATTTTTGAAACAAGTTATTGATTTTTATTATCTGTTATATATTGCATTAATACTCAGGGAGTCTACCAAACTTCTCACAGGGTCCTGTTTTTCAAAATTGTGAAAAAATTTTATAGTGAAAAATGTAGTCATAATTTTGTGTATTTGAAATTATCATTACATCCAGGTTATTTGTTATCTATTTCTTAAAATACCCTTTAAATGCACAAAGGATCTTGCTAGAAAACACCTAGTTTTTTTTTTTTGGCTCGGATTTTATTTTAAAATTATTAGCCTTGTAAAAGACTCAGTTTAGAGATTAAAAAGTTTTCTGAAAAGTCTTTTTTTAAGATTAAAAATTTTGTAACGAGTCATGTTTTAAGATGCCAAAAATTGCGAAGTATTCATTAAAGAGCCCATTTTTTTTTCTAAATAGATCTCTGGGAGTTGTTTCTATTAAGATATTCGGTTTATATTTCTGTATACCATCTTGCAGTCTACAATAATTCTAAACGTATGGTGTATAAAAAAATTTTTAAGAATATTTTCCTAATATTGTGTAAATACACGTGTAAGGATTAAATAAAGGCTTGCTCATTTTTGTATTTATTAACATTGATTTTTGATTTAATGGCCCAATTGCTTGGTTTCTAAATAAATGCTTCTCTTTTCAATTCTATAAGTTGTAATCAATTCTGCGCGAGATATTAAATATACGAGTATTGTCTAAATAAGCGTCTTTGATCAGTATTACATTTTAAAATGAATAATATTTATTATTTTTAACGCGCGCCAGGCCTGATAGACACGGAGTGCTTACGGTTTTTACAGTTGTCGCCACTATCTTTTTAAAAGTAATCTTCAACGTCCTTTATCACAAAATTCTCTCCGATTAAATAAGGTGACGATTATTATTTGTTTTTATTGGTGACAAAGTAAAAACCATTCATACCCTGGGTATGCGCGTGTTCTAGCGGGTTAAATACTATAAATGATTAAATAAATAATTTTTTTTTTATGTACTATCACTTTAAATTATGAAGAAGAGTGTCAAATAACATACAATCGGTGTTTAATTTGTGCCAGATCTCAGCTCTGGAAATTCTTTATTTCAGTGAATATTTAAATACTAGACGAAGCTCACCAGGGTCTGCCAGAAAATGGGTAGGGGCTCTTTCCCAGAAACTGCTGCTTGATTTTTTTTTTTTTAAAGGATATGCTTGGCGAGTTAAGATTTTCTGAAAATATTCCTTACAAATATTTTTGTTAGTTGTTCATGTATTATATATATAACTGCGAACTATTTCTTTTTTTGCGATAACACTATTTCCAAACCATAATCTTTACTATATTTAATTGCAGAATTCTGCAACTAACATTAAAATTAGACAAAGATTACTATTCTGAAGGAGTGATAACTAAAAAGTGGAAAAGTTGACATCTAAATATATGCTTACAATTGTTATTTTGCTGAAGAAAAAAAAAATGCTTTAAACTTAAAAAAAAAAAAAAAAAAAAAAAAAAAAATGTACGAAATATAAATATTCAGATTGGAATGACGGGGGGGGGGGGGGTACTGCAGAATATTAGGGCTCCGGTACCTTTTTTGTTAGAAATTAAGCCCTGACTACCATGCCATATTTAAAGTTTTTAGCCTTTTCAGTATCACAGAAAACGCAATTTAGAAGGTTTTTAGCTACTGCAACCCTCTGCTGATAGTGGCACAGACATAAAATATAGCTTATGTTTGAGCAGGTTCTATCACCAACAATTTGTTATCATTATTTTTTTTAATCGGTTTGGTATTTGATAAGATTACATAAAAATTGTAATTTATAACGCTTTTCGCTCACTTCATCTTTTTAAATTTGAAATTTTCTTTCGACAGTTCATAGAAAGCAGTTGCATCTTGTAAATAAATAACATGCCATACTTCAAAGTGTTAGACCCTTCATTTATGCAAAAAACGCAAATTAGAATATGTTTTGCTTTTGCAGCTCTCAGATGGTAGTGACAGCAACATAAAATATAACCTATGTTATAGCAGGGACTGTCACCATTGATTTGCAACCATTACGTTAAAATAGCTTTGGAATTTCCTGAGATTGAGTAGAAATCGCAATTCAGAACGCTTTTAGAACGCTTTTCGCGCATTTTCACCCCTTTTTAAATTTCCAATTTTTTCGAAACTGTTCCTAAAGATCATTTATATGTAATAAATATGTACCTTGACTAATTTTAAGTTGCTAGCCCCTACCGATCACAAAAATCGAAGTTTGGAACGATTTTTTGCTCCTGCAACGTCTAGGTGATAGTGATACCGACTTAAAATAGCGTCTATGTTCGAGCGGAGGCTGTCAGCATCAATTTCTTACCATTACTTTTGAAATCAGTTTGATTCTTCCTGAGATATTGGTGACAAATCGGCATTTAGAACGTTTTTAAAACGTTTTTCGCTCATTTTGCTCCTGTATCTCCTCTGGGATAGTGGAAACAGATATAAAATATAGCCTAAATTGGAGCAAGAACTGTCACCATCATTTTTACATCATTATATTTGAAATCGGTTCAGTATATTCTGAGATTGCATAAAAATTGCAATTTAGAACGTTTTTTACAACGCTTTTTGCGCATTTTGACCCCCCTTTTAAATTTAGATTTTTTAAGGAAATGTTCTTAGAGATCATTGATATCTTATAACTAAAAACCATTCTAAATTTCACGATTCAAGGCCCTTCCGTCACGCAAAAACCTCAATTTAGAATGTTTTTCTCCTGCTCCCCCTTTGGTGTAGGGCACCGACATAAAACATAGCCTATGTTGGAGAAGGATTTTCACCATAATTTTGACGCCATTATTTTTTAAATCGATATGGTATTTCCTGAGAATGTGTAGAAATCACCATTTAGAACGTTTTTTAGAACGCTTTTCGTGCATTTTAACCCCTTTTATATTTCGAATTGTTTAAGAACTGTTCTTAGAAATCCTTTATATCTAATAAGTAGCTGACACTTCAAATTTCATATTTCTAGGCCCTTCAGTAATACATAAATCGCTTTTTTAGAAAGTTTTTTGCTCCTACAATCCCCTTTGTGGTAGTGGCACCGACATAAAACATAGCCTATCTTGGAGAAAACGTTGTCACTATCATTTTGACACCAATATGTTTTAAATCGGTTTGGTATTTCCTGAGATTATGTAGAAACTACCATTTAGAATGCTTTTTGTGCATTTTCACCCTTTTCAAATTTCGAATTGTTTAAGAACTGTTCTTAGACGTCATTTATATCTTATAAGTAACTAATATTCCAAATTTCATATTTCTAGGCCTTTCAGTAACGCAAAAATCGCATTTTTAGAACGTTTTTTGCTCCTGCACCCCCTTTGGGGTTGTGGCACCGACATAAGATATAGCCTATGTTCTAATTTGGACTAACACCATCATTTTGATACCATTACTTTTGGAATCGGTTCGGTATTTCCTGAGATTATGTAGAAACTACCATTTAGACTGTATTTTAGAACGCTTTTAGTGCATTCTCACCCCTTTTAAATTTCGAATTTAAGAACTGTTCTTAGACATCATTTATATCTTATAATTAACTAGCAAACCCCGCGATTTTGCTCGCGTAGTAGTTGAAATATGCCTAGTGATATTTGCATGACTTTTTTTTATTAGAAGAACACTTTTTGGAATAATTACAAAATTACAAATTAAGCCACAGTTTGACTAAGCTTCATTATAAAAGTGCAATAGACAGAAATGAGATTTTAATTAATAAGAAGAACTAAAACTAATTCCAAATAAGTGATAATTTAGAAAATATTTTGAGACTTTTATGCTCATTTCAGTATTCATTTGAAGTTTTGAATTTTTTAGAAACCATCTTAAAATTAACCATCATGTCCAATTCCAAGCTTCCTCTCTAACAGTCTACGACATCTCTGGTTTTAATGAAATAGAATTCTCGAAAAATGTTGAAACACAGACTGCCACCATTAATTTGCCAACATTAACCTTGAAATCGGTTGGTATTTCCTAATATTCTATAGAAAACGGAATGTAGATGTTTTTAAAGACTTTCTTGTTGCTCCTGCCAACCAGGTGGTACTGACACCGGCATAAAATATAGCCCGTATAGGATCAGGGAATATCACTCTTGATTTGCAACAAATAACTTCTGTAATCGGTTTATTATTTCGTGAAATTCCATGGAAATCGTAATTTAGGACTCTTTTAGAATGCTTTTTGCTCCTTCCCTTCGCTTCATCCTTTTTTAATTTCGAATTTATTTTTGACTGTTCTTAGAGGACATTTGTATTTTATAACTAACTACCGTGCTATATTTAAAGTTTCTAGCCTCTTCAGTACCGCAGAAATCGCAATTTAGAAAGTTTTTTGCTCCTGCAACCCTCTAAGGGTTATGGCACCAACATAAAATATAGCTTAATTTTGAGCAGGTTCTATCACCATAAATTTTCAACCATTATGTTTGAAATTGGTTTCATATTTCATATGATTGTATAAAAATGGTAATTTAGAACGCTTTCGCTCACTTCATCTTTTTAAATTTGGAATTTTCATTCGACAATTCTTAGAAAGCATTTGCACCGTTGAAGTAATATTATTCCAAATTTAAAATGTTAGACCCCCCTCAGTAACAAAAAAAAAACGCTATTAAGAATTTTTTTTGCTCCTGTAACCCCCAGGTGGTGGTGACAACAACGTAAAATATAGGCTATATTGGAGCGGGGACTGTCACCATCAATTTGAAAATATTACTTCTGAAATCGGTTTATAATTCTTGTGATTACATAGAAATCGCTATTTAGAACGTTTTTAGAAAGCTTTTCGTTCATTTTCACCCCTTTTAAATTTCAAATCATAAGTAATTACCATGTCAAATTTCAAGCTTCTAGCCCCTTCAGTATCGCAAAAATCAGAATTTAGAATATTTTTTTAAATGCAACCGCAAGGTGGTAGTGACACCAACATGAAATAGATCCGATATTGCAGCAAGGACAGTCACCATCAATTTCCAACCATTACTTTTAAAATCGGTTGGGTACTTTCTGAGATTGCGTAAAAATCGATATTTAGAAAGTTTTTCGTCCATTTTCACCCCTTTTAATTTTCGAATTATTTAGGAAATGTTCTTAGAGATCATTTATATCTTATAAGTAACTACCATGCCTAGTTTCAAGTTTCTAGCCCCTGCAGTATTACAAAAAACGCAATTTAGATTGCTTTTTGCTCCTTTACCTCGTTTGTGATAGTGGCACCAACATAAAATACAGCCTATGTTGGCGCGAGGGCTATCACCATCGTTTTCACACCATTATTTTTTAAATCGGTTCGGTATTTTCTGAGATTGCGTTGAAATCGCAGTTTAGAAAGTTTTTTAGAACGCTTTTCGCTCATTTTCACCCCTTTTAAATTTCGATCTTTTAGGAAATGTTCTTAGAGATCATTTGTATCTTATAAATATCTGTCCTGCCTAATTTCAGGATTCTAGGCCCTCCAGTAACACAAAAATTGCAATTTAGAACATTTTTTGCTTCTGCAACCCCTAGGTTGTAGTGACACCGACATGAGATCGAACCTTCATTGGAGCAAGGGCTGTCAGCATAAATTTCCAACAATTACTTTTGAAATAGGTTGGGTACTTTCTGAGATTGCGTAGAAATCGCCATTTAGAACGATTTTGCGTAAAAATCGCCATTTAGAACGATTTTTAAGAACTGTTTTCGGGCATTTTCACCTCTTTTAAATTTCGAATTTTTTAAGAAATGTTCTTAGATATCATTTATACATTATAACTAACTACCGTTCCAAATTTCATGTTTTAAGGCCCTTCAGTAATGCAAAAATCACATGTTCGAACGTTTTTTTTTACTCCTGTACTCCTTTTGGGGGTAATTGCACCGACATAAAAAGTAGCCTATGTTAGAGCAAGGGTTGTCACCATTATTTTTACACCGTTAATTTTGAAATCGGTTTGGGACATCTTGAGATTGCGTAAAAACCGCCATTTAAAACGTTCTTTCGAACGCTTTTTGCGTATTTTCACCCCTTTTAAATTTCGAATTTTTTAAGAAATGTTCTTGGAGATCATTTATATCTAACTAGCAAACACCGCGGCTTTACTCGCGTAATATTTGAAATATGCCAAGTGATATTTATACGTCTAATTTTTATTAAAAGGTACTAACTAAATTTTTATTTTATCAAAATGTAATATTTTATTTTATTAAAAGGTGATTATTACTTTTAGAAATAATTAAAAAAATTACTATTTAAAACACAGTTTGATTAAACAACATTGTTACACTGCATAAGTCAGAAATGAGACATAAATTAATAAAACGAAATAAAACTAAATAAATAATAATTTTGAAAATATTTTGAAACTTTTATGCTCAATTAATACGCTCATTTCAGTATTCATTTGAAGTTTTGTATTTTTTAGAAACCATCTTCTTGCATCTTAAAATTAACCATCATGTCAAATTCCAAGTTCTACCACCTCTCTCAACATAAAGGGCTATGTTGAAATAGGAACTGTCACCATTAATTTGCCAACATTAATTTTGAAATTGGTTTGTTATTTCCTAATATTCCACAGAAAAGTAATTTAGAAGGCTTTTAAAGGCCTTTTTTAGAGCGTTTGTTGTTTCTGTGAATCCCAGGTGGTAGAATCATCGGCATAAAATATAGCCTGTGTAGGATCAGAGACTGTTACCATTGGTTCGCAACTATTACTTTTATATTTGGTTTATATTCCCTGAAAATGCGTAGAAATCGTAATTTAGGACTTTCTTAGAATGCTTTTTGCACCTCCCATTCACTTCACCCCTTTTTAATTCGAATTTATTTTCGACAGTCCTTCGAGGGCATTTATATTTTATAAGTAACTACCATGCCATATTTAAAGTTTCTAGCCTTTTCAGTATCACAGAAATCGCAATTTAGAAAGTTTTTAGCCACTGCAATCCTTTGGTGTTGGTGGCACAGACATAAAATATAGCTTATGTTTGAGCAGGTTCTATCACCAACAATTTGTTGTTATTATTTTTTTAATCGGTTTGGTATTTGATAAGATTACATAAAAATTATAATTTATAACGCTTTTCGCTCACTTCATCTTTTTAAATTTGAAATTTCGACAGTTCATAGAAAGCAGTTGCATCTTGTAAGTAAATAACATGCCATACTTCAAAGTGTTAGACCCTTCAGTTGTGCAAAAAACGCAAATTAAACATGTTTTGCTTTTGCAACCCTCAGATGGTAGTGACAGCAACATAAAATATAACCTATGTTATAGCAGGGACTGTCATCATTGATTTGCAACCATTACTTTTGAAATAGCTTTGGAATTACCTGAGATTGAGTAGAAATCGCAATTTAGAACGTTTTTAGAACGCTTTTTGCGCATTTTCACCCCTTTTTAAATTTCCAATTTTTTCGAAACTGTTCTTAAAGATCATTTATAGCTAATAAATATGTACCTTGCCTAAATTTAAGTTGCTAGCCCCTACCGATCACAAAAATCGAAATTTGGAACGCTTTTTTGCACCTGCAACGTCTAGGTGATAGTGATACCGACTTAAAATAGCGTCTATGTTAGAGCAGAGACTGTTAGCATCAATTTCTTACCATTACTTTTTAAATCGGTTTGATTCTTCCTGAGATATTGGTGATAAATCGGCATTTAGAACGTTTTTAGAACGCTTTTCGCTCATTTTGCTCCTGCATCCCCTCTGGGTAGTGGAAACAGATATAAAATATAGCCTATCTTGGAGCAAGATCTGTCACCATCAGTTTAACACCATTATATTTGAAATCGGTTCAGTATTTCCTGAGATTGCATAGAAATTGCAATTTAGAACGCTT
Organism: Maratus speciosus; assembly: GCA_963932465.1. Taxonomy (NCBI): domain Eukaryota; kingdom Metazoa; phylum Arthropoda; class Arachnida; order Araneae; family Salticidae; genus Maratus; species Maratus speciosus. The sequence goes on from OZ010800.1 coordinate 27,929,052, forward strand.
TTTACAACGCTTTTTGCACATTTTGACCCTCCTTTTAAATTTCGATTTTTTTTAGAAAATGTCCTTAGAGATCATTGATATCTTAAAACTAACTACCATTCTAAATTTCACGATTCAAGGCCCTTCCGTCACTCAAAAGCCGCAATTTAGAACGTTTTTCTCCTGCACCCCCTTTGGGGTAGTGGTACCGACATAAAACATAGCCTATGTTGGAGCAAGGATTTTCACCATCATTTTGACGCCATTATTTTTAAAATAGGTTTGGTATTTCCTGAGATTGTGTAGAAATCACCATTTACAACGTTTTTTAGAACGCTTTTCGCGCATTTTCACCCCTTTTAAATTTCGGATTGTTTAAGAACTGTTCTTAGAAATCCTTTATATCTAATAAGTAGATGATATTTCAAATTTCATATTTCTAGGCCCTTCAGTAACACATAAATCGCATTTTTAGTACGTTTTATGCTCCTACACTCCCTTTGGGGTAGTGGCACCGACTTAAAACATAGCCTATCTTGGAGCAATCGTTGTCACTATCATTTTGACACCAATATTTTTTAAATCGGTTTGGTATTTCCTGAGATTATGTAGAAACTACCATTTAGAACGTTTTTTAGAACGCTTTATGTGCATTCTCACCCCTTTTAAATTTCGAATTGTTTAAGAACTGTTCTTAGACATCATTTATATCTTATAAGTAGCTAATATTCCAAATTTCATATTTCTAGGCCCTTCAGTAACGCAAAAATCGCATTTTTAGAACGTTTTTTGCTCTTGCAGCCCCTTTGGGGTAGTGGCACCGACATAAAATATAGCCTATGTTCTAAGTTGGGCGAACACTATCATTTTGATACCATTACTTTTGGAATCGGTTCGGTATTTCCTGAGATTATGTAGAAACTACCATTTAGAACGTTTTTTAGAACGCTTTTTGTGCATTCTCACCCCTTTTAAATTTCGATTTGCTTAAAAACTGTTCTTAGACATCATTTCATTTATATCTTATAAATAGCTAATATTCCAAATTTCATATTTCTAAGCCCTTCAGTAACGCAAAAATCGCCTTTTTAGAACGTTTTTTGCTCTTGCACCCCCTTTGGGGTAGTGGCACCGACATAAAATATAGCCTATGTTCTAAGTTGGGTGAACACCATCATTTTGATACCATTACTTTTGGAATCGTTTCGGTAGTTCCTAAGCTTACCTCCTACAAATAAACTATTTTTTCCTCTTTTTAATATGAGTAGAGACAAGTAACTACCATGCCAAATTCCATGTATCTGTGACCTTCAGTAACACAAAAATCGCAATTTCGAACATTATTTGCTCCTGCACCCCCTTTAGGGGTAGTGGCACGGACATAAAAAGTAGCCTATGTTGGAGCAAGGGTGGTCACCACTATTTTGACACCATTATTTTTTAAATCGGTTTAGTACTTCTTGAGATTGCGTAAAAATCGCCATTTAGAACGTTTTTTATTCATTTTCACCCCTTTTTAATTTCAGTTTTTTAAAAGAAATGTCATTAAAGATCATTAGTATCTTATACGTAACAACCATTCAAAATTTCATGTTTCTAGGCCCTTCAGTAACACAAAAATCGCATTTTTAGAACGTTTTTTGCTCCTGCACCCCTTTTTGGCCAGTGGCACGGACATAAGATATAGCCTATGTTCTAAGTTGGACTAACACCATCATTCTGATACCATTACTTTTGGAATCGGTTCGGTAGTTCCTGAGCTTACCTCCTACAAATAAACAATAAACAATTTTTTCCTCTTTATAATATGAGTATAGATATAGATCATAAGTTGTAGAGATATCCATCTCAAAGCTTTATTATTTTAATCTTTGCAATGCTCTAACGAATGATATTTGCTTTGTCTATTTAAAATGCTGCTAGTCAGATGATCAGGCTTATTACTCGCGTAATGCAATATTTGATAATTTTGGAGTTTGTATATTGAAATTTCTATAATAGCTACGTTCAGGACTTGGGAATTTTCAGAAAACTTTACCAGGCGAAGATTTACTTTACCAACCAGCAAAACGCAACGAACAGTTAATTATTGTTATGAGAAAATGTACGTGACTAATAGAATTTAGTACCATATTTACATCCCGGCAAATATGAAAAGTTGAAAAATATAGCTAGGTATTAAAAATAGATGTATTTCCCCATCCTTGGCTATATACTTATGTGTTGTTCTTCATAATGCTGAAAGTTAATTTTTTAAATATTGTTTAAAAAAACTTTTAATGGCTGCATTCAGTTTTTTTTATTGTACGTAATAATTCTGCCTTTACACCTTTTCAAAGCGACTGGAAATTATATGTATATCTGTTTTATTCCTAAACCTTTTGCTGTATTAAAATACACAAAATAACTATATTTTTACTTTTTCTATCTTCAATAGAAGAAAGTATTGTAATCGAAAATTTATCGACTTCCGGTTTTCGACGGATTTACACGTTTTAGCGGTCGGAGATTCCAAAAAACATGTTTATAGAAAATGTCTGTCTGTCCGTGTGTCCGTCTGTCCGTCCGTCCGTCTGTCCGTCTGTCCGTCTGTCTGTCGCCATTGTACCATCAAAAAGTGTATGAAGTTTTGCATAGAATTGAACCAAATTTTTATTTTAAGTTTTTGGCTATGGCAAGCAGGTCCTCCATGAATTTAGAAAAAAAATGCCGGTAGGGGGCGCTGTAATAGCGAATTTTGTGTGATTTTGAATATTGTACTATCTAAAAGTGTAGGAAGTTATGCATAGAATTGAAAAATATTTATTTTAAGTTTTTGGCTATAGCAAGCAGGTCCTCCCTGAATTTGGAAAAAAATCGCCCTAGGGGGTGCTGTAATAGCGATTTTTATGCGATTTTCAATATTGTACCATCCAAAAGTGTATGAATTTATGTATAGAATTGAACCAAATTTTTATTTTACGTTTTTGGATGTAGCAAGCAGGTCCTCCCTGAATTTTGAACAATTCGCCACTAGCGGGCGCTGCAATAGCGATTTTGAATATTGTACCATCGAAAAGTGTATGAAGTTATGCATAGAATTGAACCAAAAAAAAAATTTAAGTTCTTGGCTATGGCAAGGAGATCCTCGCTTAATTTTTAAAAAAATCGCCGGTAGGGGGCGCTGTAATAGCGATTTTTCTTCGATTTTTGTGCCATTCTGAATATTCTACCATTGAAAAGTGAATGACGTTATGCATAGAATTGAACCAAATTTTTTGTGTTTGTTTTTGGTTGTGGCACGAAGGTCCTCCCTGAATTTGGAAAAATTCTACCGGTAGGGGGCGCTATAATTGCGATGTCTGTACCATTTTCATTATTGTAACATCGAGAAGTGTATGAAATTATGCATATAATTGAACCAAATTTTTTGTGTATGTTTCTGGCTATGGCAAGCAAGTTCTCGCTGAACTTAAAAAAATTCTGCCAGAAGGGGGCGCTATAATTGTGATCGCTGTGCCATTTTCATTCCTGTACCTTCGACCAGTGTATAAAATTGTGCATACAATTGAACCAAAATTTATTGTGCATGTTTTTGGATTTGGCCAACAGGTCCTCCTTGAATTTTGAAATATTGCGCGGTAAAGGGGCTCTGTGATAGCGATTTTTGTATACTTTTCTTGATTTTTCGTTGTTCTTTTGTGCTTCGGCGGCTCGTGCAGCGGCGGGAACTCGCTTTCTGCTAAGCCGGCTATTCGCAAACACCTGATAACAACAGAATAAGGAAAAATTAATAATTTTAACAAATATCATGATATAGATTAATTCGTTTTTAGTCCGTTTAATTGATTGGAGCAGAAATTTAAGACGAAAGTCAAAGTTGGTATAGTATTGAACTAATAATATTGAAGTATTAACATGTGTAAATAGGTTTTGAAATATTAAGATGTATAGGATAGAAGAAAGTTTTGGGATTGGCACATCTAACTAGTTTAGATTTTAGTAAAAGATATTTTTTAACTTTCAGTAAATTAAAAATTTATATTTTTCATATATTTTTTATATATTTTTAATTTCAAAATCCTAAAAGTAGTTCCATTATTTTTGTTACATCAACATTATTCCAAAATGTAAGTTAATGTGCATTTTGTTCGACTCTGGCCATGCAAAATATTTTTATTCCAAACTATGCCAAACATTGTGAATCGTTATTGATCTCATTCATTTAAATAAATGATTCATTTTCACTCAAAAAATCTTGATTTGTTATTTTTCGAATATTTTTTTTCTTATTGTTGTATTTCATATTTTTTTTGCTGATGCTGAGATAAAAATTACTACTTTATAACAGGGATCGAAAAATGTGAAAATTTTTTCATGCTCGTTCGGGCATGTGGTAGAAACAAACTGATGCCCGAATAAACAAATTTACATGCCCGACATGTCTATTGTAACTCGATTACCACCAAAAGTACATGCCCGATAGGGCATGTTCATAAGAATAATAATACATGCCGATTGGAAATTTTACGCATGTCGCGAACCGGGCATGTCGGGCAATGGAGTTTTCGAGCCCTGCTGTATAATGAAGAATCTGCCATAAAACTGTTTACGTCAATTTGAAGGGGCAGAGTATCATCAATTTTAAACTACTTTACGCACCCTGCAGCCTTTTTTTTAAAACTATTTTATGTCTGCAACAGCCTATTTAATTTTTTTTTACTATTATAATTGCTGGGGCTTTAAAGAATTTGAAAAATTGCACATAGAACAATAAAAACAAATGAACTTTTCAAAATATGAAGAAAAACACAATAGAATGTAGCTTTTATAAGAATTTAAACTTACAAACTCCAATTATTAACTTATTTTGCACTTGCATTACACAAATGATAATCTTCCGACTGACAGCATTTTAAATAAGCACATCGACTAGAATATCGCGATTTTGCAAACATCAAAATAATGAGGATAACTTATAATAAACAAATAAAATAGAATAAATATAGTTGGTTTCCACATGGGTCTTTTTTAACACGTTCACGCCGGCGCGGTGGGTCACACTCGACTGTCTCAGAGCTGCCAAGTATCCGGCTTTGTGGCTTCCAGTATTTTAATACAGAAAATTTTGTTTTATTTAATTAGCACAATTGGGCGATTTAAAAGAACAACATTTTCTCTAAAATAACAGTGGTGTGTAAAAAGCCGGAGACTTGAGAACTCTGAGACAGTCGAGTGTGACCCACCGCGCCATCGTGAACGTGTTAAATACTTGCAAGCCTAGCCTACATTAAACCTTTCGAAGACAGAAGAATTTTATTCGTAAAATGATGAAATAATTGACTGACACCGGAATATTCAAACGAATTTCTCAGAAAATAAAATCCCGATATTTCTCACTTTCATTACAAAAACAAAATTTTATTAAAATATTCTGGATGACATTTGTCAGTTTTGGAATTAAAATTAGGTCCGCTAGACTTCTAATTGGATTGTTATTTGTCAGTGTAACATACATCGGTGTTGAAATGAGACATTTTTTTGTAGAAGTGATATTTTCAGCTCTGAAGAAGGGGGGATTTCACTTCTAAACCATTAAAAATCATTGTCTTAAATTTTATAAAGGGATTTCAATGTACAGGATAGGAGGGGAAGGGATATTCCCATTTAGCCCGCTTCTGAATTCATCACTGCCATACATTATCAAGGTAAGCTGAAATCTATATACATAAAAGCCGTTCTCTGTGTGTATGTCCTTTATAAAAAAATCTTCAATTTTAGACGGATTTGCACGAAACTTTTCGTACATACGTTTTAGAACGTGAAAAAGATCACTGTCTACTTTAAAAAATCATGAGACCAATATTTATCCCATTTTTCTATAATCTTTCATAATTTAACATTATAGAAATATCTCATTTTAAATTTTCAAATTCAGTAGTTTCTTTCCTGTTGCTACACATCTGAAAAAATGCTCAATAATTTAAAAAAAAAATGATAATTCGAGTACTTTGTTTTATAAGCCAATAAAAATTCGGATTGTCTCACTATATTTTTGCTGTTCTTGAAATTGACGTCATTCAAAGACGAAAATGCACATTTTCCATATATTTATGTAAAAACTTTAACTAATCATGTTTTAAAATGACGTAGTTCCTTAAGTTTCTGAAGTTAAAAAATCTAATTTAATGAAGTTGTTTCAATATATCAAAAAATCAATTCAGAAAAAAGATTAGGATAAAAATAAATTGTTTGCTCGATATGACGTAAATTTCGTCAATATGATTTCAAACTGGTACTAAAAATCGGCTACGACAATTTATTTACTATTTCTTTGTAAAGATGTAACTTTAATTATATCATTTAGATAAATGTTTTAATATCTGAAATGCAGTGATCTCGTTCTACGATTTATATCGATTACGGTTACATAAAATACGATTGTTCTACGATTTATATTAAATAAAAAATTATAACATAGCTACTACTTTTTAGGTTAAGCTTTTTTCTTTTTTAAACAAATTTTCATAGCTGACATTGCGATTGAACATGGCTGCGGATTTGGATTTTATGAATGGAAATAGGAGTTTCCATTTAAACATTTTCGGCAATGAATCTTTGTATACATACGTTAAAAATGCCTGATATACTGACCGTTAATAAAACATAAATAAAAATCGTTTTTAATTTGAAACACGAATATATATTTTAACCCTTAGTATATAAGATTTCTCAACAATTACATGGAAAGGTATTTTTCATATTTTCGTTTCAGCGATCAATTTCGTTTTAGCGACCACTTAATTATCTGAGTAGCACATTTCTCCAGCTGCGGACAAATTCTCCGAACAAATCTCGAATTAAAGGAAATATATGGGTAAATTTGATCTTCTATTTTAAAGCAATGTGTATCTTTATATCAAAAGTCCTTTCGTATGGCTGAAAACGATACGATCATCACTGCGCCATTATATTTTCCAACGTGTAAGACGAAATTTCGGCTGTTAAGTGCCTAATTTTTAGTTGGTCATTTACAATAGGATCTGGTCTAAAAATGTTAGACGGATATGCAATATACTAAAACTATTCCTCAAAAATTATCTAACTTTTTTAAAAGGCTAATTATTCAGAATTGATTTCGCCTGATTATAGAACATTTCAGCTAATTCTATAACAAAGCATGTACAACAAAATGTTATATACTAAAACTATTCCAGAAATTTGGATGCAATTTAATAGTGCAAGTTTCATCAAAATCTGTCCAGTCGAACTTTTGAAAAAGGTTAATCTTTTATAATCGGGCTCACCTGACTTTTGAACTTTCTTTTATAATTTTATAACAAAGAGACGTAAAACTATATACAATATTTTAAAAACATCCGTGTAAAATTATCTGAGAAACAATACAAGTTCCAATAAAATCTATTCAGAATTTTTAAAAAGACTAATCTTTCATAATCGGGTTTCCCCATGATTATGAAATTTTCCCTATAATTGTATGACTTATTGGCGTATTACAATATTCCGCACCAAAGCCTTAACTGAAAAACTAATAGTGCAAGATGAATTAAAATTACTTCTGTAGAACTCAAGTTATAAGCTGCAGGATTGATATTCCCAAACGAAAACAAACAAATACTGAATTATTTAGAATGTTTTTGAGAAATTAAGTTAATCATAATATTGCATTAATAGCAAACGGATATATCTTTCTTAATTGGGTTGCAGGTATATTTAAAAATATCTCCGTGACTGAAAATTAATTTAAAATAGATAAACAATCTGTAAATTGAGATAAGCTTTCCAAACAAATATTACTGAAAGTGCTTTATGTATTCTATTAGACGTTGGAATAATCAAATGTGCGATGTTTAAAGGTATAATTACAGTAAAATTTAAATTTATGGTGGGCTTAGGTTGTTGCCGCCAACAATATGATGCTAGAGTTACTCATAGCAATGTATTTACGTTATAATACTCCATTAAGAGCAAACAGGCATATCTTTCGTAATTCAACTGCATGTAGGGATGATATTTCCGCGTTTTTGCACACCGGTATATACTTAGAGAAAATGTTGTTCTGTTAAATCGCAAGAGTGTTCCGATTAAATGAAATATCATTTTCTCTACCAAAATGCTGGTGTGCAAAAACGCAGAAATCTCATCCCTGGCTGCATGCAAATTAAAAAATATCCATGATTGAAGATTACTTTAAAATCCATTCAAATGAAAAAAATTGAGATACAATTTTCAAATAACTTTCATTTGAAAGAACTTTTTTCTATTTCACACTGTTAAGTTAGGAAAAATTTCAGTAAAGGCAAAATTTATGGATCAGGTCGTTGTCATAATCAGTATAATGTCACAATTAGCATTGTGTTTGTAGGGGTTTTTTTGTATATTCTAAATATGACTCAATGAAAGAGTCGAAACATGTAAATTTTTAATATTTTTAATGTGTTTTTTTATTGAAATGACGCCTTTTAAGCAAATATATATATATATATATATATATATATATATATATATATATATATATATATATATATATTATAATATACGTTTTGACATTTGTTTGGAATATATATTATACTTATATTTCTATTTTACTTATATTTCTTATTGGTCTTTTTAACGATCCGTGGACAGGAATGCACCAATCTCAGTATTTATCATTGCCGTATTATTTCATTTTAATGTATTTTAACCGAGAGGACCCTTATTATTGACACGAGCGAAGTCGGGTAGATCTGCTAGTCCTCATATATTTTTAAGAATCTCTTAATAATCCCATTGTAGTTTGAAAGTGTTAAACAGGAACACTACTTTATTTTTTTTAAATGATATATTTATTGTAATGAATAACAATTTTATGCATGCAGTTCAAATTCAATTTTATTTTATCATTTTATTTCAATTTTATTTTCAAACACATATTTGTTTTGATTCATTAAAATAATTCATGAAAATCTATGATTTCCAAATGATCATTTTCTCTTAATTACTGATAACTTTGATTTATATTTTGAATACATTTTGATTTAAAACAATTACTTTGACTTTCAGACATTTGATTTCATTATATTTCTTTGCTGTTATTTTGTTTTATTGTTTCATTAATCGCAAACATTGCTTTTAATAAAATTAGTTATATTCCCTAGTCATTAAAACAGCCTGATATTGTTTACTCCAACTTAAGCGACCACCTTTGGACCCCTTTTGACAAATTTTTCAAATTAAAATAAAACTTAAGATTTTCAAAAAGAAATTGATCTAAAGAATTATTTAGTTAGTAGGTGAATAGATTGAGCCCGTGTAGTGATGTTTTGATGATATTCCAAAAATTAAGTGAGTTACACCTGAAAATATGTGAAGTGGTTCAATTATCAACAATTTAAAGGATATTATTCAGAATGGCCTTAATTAATGACAAAATGAGTGCTTATTCGGCTACTTGTATCTCTAAAAAATATTACCCCTGTCGAACAGCTTTCACTTACACTAAATTACGTAATATAACATGCATTTCTTTTAAATGTTCAAAAAGGTGGTCTATTACATACCATTCGTTGCTGCTCATATTTAATTTCCGTAGTAACATGGTAAGTATTTTCCCTGAAATACATAAATAAATAAATAAGTACATGTTTAGCAGTATATGTATATATCTACCTTATATATATAAAATTATAATGAATCGAATTGAAACGAATTTATGTAACGATTCTATGAAACGACTGATTAAACAACTGATTACGTTTCACGGCGATTTCTCCTAAAATACGGCATACTTTGCGATGAAATTAACACCAAAAATCCGTATTGATCCACATATCTCAAAACTGGTATTAGAATTTTAAAATTAGAATTAGTTTTCGAAATATTAATTTTTTTTTTAATTTTAAATACTTTTTTCCTAATGAAGGAAACTCAAATTTTAATCATAACAAATATTTTTTTTCATATTTTAGAAAAGGATACTTTAAATTCATTTGGCAACGAGTTTGGCCTCCCTTAAATGTATTCTAAGAAATGCATCATGTTACTTTTATTCAGAATTCAATTTGTAATGCATTATCATTTTATTTAATACAAAACCTTCATTTAAAATTGAAACCTTTAAAATAAATGGCTTTTACTTCATTCTTTTTGGTACTTTTCGGTTAGCCGGGCGCCGGTGTTATACATACATATATATGTATATATACATGTATGTATATATACTTATATATGTGTGTATATATATACAATATGTGTATATGTATAAATATGTATATATATATATATATATGTGTGTATATAAATATGTATATATAACACTGGCGCCCGGCTAACCGAAAAGTACCTTCTTTTTTTTAAACGAAACGAAAAGAAAAATATTAGACACAGATGTCATATACGCAACGGGGTACCTAATTGGCGCTAAAATGGCAATATTTTGCCTGACATGGTAACCCGGATATTGTTGCTTATTTATTAATAATTGTTTATTTGAATTTATTTTCTTTTTATTTACAAAAAAATGTTACAAATTGTTTTGTTCTATAGTTATTAATTAATTTTTATTTATTTATTGTTATTTCATTTAAAAAATAACAGAAAATAATTTAAAAATACATATGTAACAGGTCTTTGAAAACGAGGTTTTCGCCAAATTGTCGTAAAAAAAAAAAAAAAAAAAAAAAAAAAAATCAAGCCAAACCCGGTGCGTATGTGACAATGCAACAAATCATGAGATTTAATGTCCACTTCAAAGCAACGTTTTAATGTTATTACTTCTCCCGTCGAGAAATTTCGCCAAATTATATAAAAAGGCAAATTATACAAATTGACACATTTTTTTTTTTTTTTAATAACAAAAGAACAAATAAATTAGTATCTACCCTATATATACATAAAATCCTAATGAATCGAATTGAAACGAATTTATGTAACGATTCTATGAAACGACTGATTAAACAAGTGATTACGTTTCACGGCGATATCTCCTAAAATATGGAATATTTTGCGATGAAATTAACACCAAAAATCCGTATTGATCCACAGATCTCAAAACTGGTATTAGAATTTTGAAATTAGAATTAGTTTTCGAAATATTAATTTTTTTCTAATTTTAAATATTTTTTTTTCTAGTGATAGCAACACAAATTTTAATCATAACAGATATTTTTTTTTTTTTTATTATTTTAGAAAAGGTTATTTTAAATTAGTTTGGCGACAAGTTTGGCCTCCTTTAAATGTATGCTAATAAATGCATCATGTTACTTTTATTCAGAATTCAATTTTTATTTCATTACAATTTTATTTAATACAAAACCTTCATTTAAAATTGAAACCTTTAAAATAAATGGCTTTTACTTCATTCTTTTTTGAAACGAAACGAAAAGAAAAATATTAGACACAGATGTCATATACGCAACGGGGTACCTAACTGGCGGCAAAATGGCGTTATTTTGCCTGACATGGTAACCCGGCTATTGTTGCTTATTATTAATAAATGTTTATTTGAATTTATTTTCTTTTTATTTACAAAAAATGTTATAAATTGTTTTGTTCTAGTTATTAATTAATTTTTATTTATTTTTATTAATTAATTTTTATTATTTGCCCCCTGCAAGCTACGCTCGCCAACCCCCGTTCAGACACCGCAGAATCTAAAATCTAAAAACATAATAATCTGATGGGTTTTAAAAATATTAGAGAAGATTCAATTACACTGAAAGAAGCTGCGAAGATCTCCCTGTAAACTGGTTTCCATTCAATTCCCTTTGATTGCAAAAAAATTAAGGGAGTATTTGTTGCTGTTAAGAGATCCAATGGTTGTTTTCGTTTTTGGTTAAAGAAGATCAGTTAAACATTTGAAAAGAAGGTAAAATAAAATGAATTAAGTATTCAGAGTCTTTGTCCGCCGATATTTTAAAACAATCTCTATAACAATAGCCTAAATCATGTGACTATCATCAACAGTTCCGGGCGGAACACTTCGCTTTTTATACTCTAGGTGCTATTTTGATACTTTAAAGTTATCCAGACACAGGTGATAAGTCGCCAAATATTATTCTATCCCCATCATTTCATCTATATTATAATAGTTCAAGTCACCAAATGCCATAAACAAATACGGTCTGATCCCTTCGCCTTTCATATGAAGGTTTGGCACATGGCGCGATTTTTTTCTAACGCCAATTTGGGGAACGCATAAACAGCATAAACAACAACATCCGGCTTACCATATCAAGCAAAATACAGTCGTGGCCATAAGTTTAGGACCACCACTGAAAATTGTGATCCAGACAATAAATTGAATACTCACTCGTTAGTAAAATTATAAACTCCGTTTATTACATGAATATTACATTTCTACGCATATAAATTAGATTCATTAAACACAAATTTTACAGAAAAATCAATATTTTGTTGGTCTGCCGTTAGCTTTTATTACATCATGCAAACGTTTTGGCATGCTCTCTACCAGACTTCGGCAGTATGGAGTTGGTAATTCTTTCACCCAAACTTCCTTAATTGCTTTTTCCAGTTCCTTAACACTTCTTGGCAGTTTCTCAGAGACCTTGTGCTTTAAGAGAGTCTATAAGTTTTCAATTGGATTCAAATCGGGACTGTTTCCATGTCAGTCAAGGGTTTGAATTTTCTTTGTCTTCAAGAACTGAGTAACAATTTTAGAGCGATGACATGGTGCACCATCATGCATAAAAATTGTGCATTTATGAACGGTCATGTGTAATTCTAACTTTTCCTTCAACAAATCCAAGTATTTTTTTCCTTTCATAGTGATTCCTGGTGGTAAGAAGAACAATGCAGCCGTTCCGTTCATTTACATTCCAACCCAAATAATGACACTTGGGGAGTGTTTAAGAGTCTGTAAAGTGTAAGGTTCATCGAATCGCTTTCCAGGAGGTCTACGGACATAGTACGTGTGTGTAGAGAACTTCTGCATTGTAGATTCGTCCGAAAAAATACCAGGTGCCACTGACGAATTGTCCATTTGGCATGTTTCTTGGCAAAGTCCAAGCGCTTAGCTCTCATGGGCGCTGTTAACCTGGGTTTTTTCGCAGGTTTATGGGATTTTAAATGAATGTCGTCGAACAAACGTCGACTTATTGTTCTACGATTGACATCCGCACCTTTTGCAAGCAGTGCTGACCGTATTTTGCTTGCGGAACTCATTGGAGGGCGAACTGCTACTCTCTAATGACATGGTGTGGTTTTACGAGGTCGACCACACCTTTTGGCCTCAACATAAGTCCCTGTTTCTTTAATTTTCTTGATCGCATTGTGAACTGCATTCTTACTACATCTTACTAGTTCACTAATTAGTTGTTCAGAATAACCTTCATTATGAAGAATAACAATTTGTGCAAGCTGAGCTTCAGAAACTGATGATTTTCGACCCATTTTCATAGGTTTTCAAAACTTGTAAAACAAGCAACAATTTCGTCTGCGACGAATATTACTCAAAGATCAAACAAAAAAAGAATACAGTACTCCACTGCCAGACGAAATGATGTCATCTGACGCAATCGATTTGATTTATGACGTTAGCAGTGGTTTCAATTTTCAAAACACTAGTTTCTGAACGGTGGTCCTAAACTTTTGGCCACGACTGTAACGATACTTTGGCGCCAGTTAAGTACCCGTTGCCTATATGACATTGGCGTCAGAAAAAAAATCACGCCAATATGGGGCCATATATGACATCTGTGCCGAAAGAAAAAAAAGTCGGGTGCAAATCTCGCCAATATCTTTTTTTCAACTCGCCAGTTAGCATTTTTTTTATTGTTGGAGTGGTAAATTAAAACATTGATTTGAAGTTGAAATTAAATGTCATGGTTTGTTACATAATTTAATATTTTGCCAGATGTCATATACGCACCGCATGTTTGGTAAGATTTTTTTTTTACGAAATTTGGCGAAAACCTCGTTTTTGAATACCAGTTACATATGTATTTTTGGTACTACTTAGTTATACCGTCGACCAAAAATCTATCGCGAACTATAAGATTAAATGCCAATAATGTTTGATCGTAAATGTCACATTCACTTGACTTTAAGCAAGTTACACGTGTTTACTTCATCAAGTGATTTTTATTTCGACGTTTTATTTTTATATTTATTAATGTTATACTAATTTATTTGTTCTTTCGTTATTTAAAATAAAAATTTTGTCAATCTGTAGAATTTGGCAAGTGGTTTGGCTATTTATATATTTTGCGAAATTGGTTGACGGAACAATTATTTTCTATTATTTTCAAAGGGAAATAGCAAAAAAATAATTAATAACTATAGAACAAAATAATTTATATAAATTTAAAAAAGAAATAAAAGTAAATAAACATTTATTATTAAATAACAACAATACCCGGGTTACCATGTCAATCAAAATAATGCCATTTTTGCGCCAATTAGGTACCCCGGTGCGTATATGACATCTGTGCCTAATATTTTTCTTTTCGTTTTGCTTAGAAAAAAAAAAAAACGAAAGCCACTAATTTAAATGTTTCATTTTTAAATGAAAGTTTTGTATTTAATAAAATGATAACGAAATACAAAAAAAAAGCATTGTTCTTAGCATAGATTTAAAGGAGGCCAAACTGGTCCCCAAATTAATTTAAAATAGTAACCTTTTCTGAATTATGAAAAAAATATCTGTTATGATTAAAATGTGAGTTGCCATCATTAGAAAAATGTATTTAAAATTAGAAATAAATTATTTCGAAAACTAATTCGAATTTAAAAATTCTAATACCAGTTTTGAGATCTGTAGACCAATACGGATATTTGGTGTTAATTTCATCGCATTGTATTCCATATTTTAGGTGAAATCACCGTGAAACAAAATCAGTTGTTTAATCAGTCGATTCAAAGAATCGACACATAAATTCATTTCATTTCAGCCGTTTCATATATTCGTTTCATAAATTCGTTTCATTAGGATTTTATATATATAGGGTAGATAGAACGAGACTTGGACATTTTAAAAATTGCATGCATATTTTGAACGGCCTTGTAAATTAATATTAGCGAGGAAGGGGGGAGAAGAGGGATTAGAAGAGACGGACTTGAAAAGTACAACATAATTAAATATTAACCCGGGCTTCTAAACATATGTATAATGATCTAACCTACTGTCAAATTCAGGGGATGACCCTGTCGGGACATACCCCCCGCAAAATTGAAACCCCCTTAAGTTTTAAAATTTTATGCTTTTTAATGGGCAAATGTGCAATTCACCCCCCCCCCCCCTCCCTAACGGAACTCTAAAATACGCCCTTCTCCGGTCGCAGAAATCTTTCCCGTGGAAAATTACCTGCATTCAACACTGATTCAACCTAGAAAAAAAAATCCTTCCTTATACGAAATTTTACATCAATTCTGCCACTAAAACAGTAAAATTAGAAGAATAAATGTAACGATTCAACCTGATCCCGAATCGTGGATAGACCGCGATTAGATTTGAATTGAAGTAAATTAAAGAATAACGATGCTACCCGCATCTAAAAAATCGTCCGCGAAACGATGCTTATCCGCATCTTAAGACATCGACATCGAATCTGTACTGAATCGAATCACCCTTGCTGCCGATCCTACGTTACTTATAGAATCGATTCTACGCTTTTTATTTCTTTCTTTTGTCGTTAGTTCGTTAAAAAAGTAAGTATTGGATTCATGAAAATTTTTCACTTCCGGTTTGCGAATGATTTATCGGTTTAAAAGGTCCTGTCTCGAATACTACGATTAGACTATTTTTATAAATTGTCTGTCTGTCAGTCTGTCTATTTGTTTATCTATGACAAAAATTTTGTGGGCGCTCTATCTCAAGAACTAATGCATGGAATCTGTTGAGACTTTAGAATATGTTAGACCTTCATATAAATTGGTGCTGATTACTTTAAGGTGAAAATTGGCGAACACGTGGTACTGCTATGTTTCATTTTTCATGATTTCTGCAAGATCGCTATTTCAAGAACTAATTCTCGAATTTTTACCAAACTTCAAATTCAATTATACGTTGACGAAAGTTGTTGATGATTAGGTTTTGATGTAAATCGACAGGCAAGTGGATCTGCTGTGCTGCATTTTTTCCGATTTTCGCAAAAGCTCTATCTCAAGAACTGATGCACGGATTTTCATCAATCTTCACATTCACTAAGACGTTGGCATAAGTTGTTGCTTACTAGGTTTCAGTGTAAATCGCCCAACAGGGGGCGTTGCTATGCTGCTTTTATCAGCAATGTTGAATTCAGACATTATTCTTCGGGTGGGATTTCTGCGATTCCAGGTAGGGACATTCTAGACTTCAGAAGAGGAAGGGGGAATTGGACTTTTGTACTTTAAGCATAAAATATCAAACCTTTTGGGAGAACATTTAATGTTCAGAGGGGAATGTCCCCCTTACGGGTCACCCCCTTAATTAAACACATTTTAAGGATTTACATGACTTTAGGGATCAAGAAATAATGAACGACTCAATAATGATGAACGACTCAATAATAATGAACGAATACTGACTCAAGAAATAATGAACGAAATTTCATCAAATTTTGTATTTCGTTAGACACTGCCATATGTTGTTCCTGATTATGTTTTCGTGTAAATCATATAACAAGTTGTACTGTTATGCTGCTTTTTCCAGCAAATTGAATTCAGACATTTTTCTCCAGGAGGGATTTCTGCGGTTCTGGAGAGAAACATTCTAGAGTTCAGTGGGGGGAGGGAGAATTGGACTTTTGTTCATTAAGCATAAAATCTCAAATCTTCCTGGGGAACATTGTAATGTTCCCGAGGGTAGGGGGTCCTCCGGTACCACTCTCTGAATTCAACACTGTTTTTCAGGACTTGCACGATGTTAGCGAGAATATATCAGGAACTAATGAACGGAATTCCTCAAACCTAATATTTTGTTACACATTGACATAAGTTGTTCTTGATTATATTTTCGTGTAAATCATCTAACAGTCTGCGCTGCTATACTGCATTTTACATGATATTTGTGATAGCTATATCTGAAAACCAATGCATGGAATTTAATCAAACTTCATATACTGTTACACTTTCAGATAAATAGATCCTTATTAGGCTTGGGTGTATACTGCCCAACAGGTGTCACTTTTATGCTCCGAAATTCAATGATTTCTTTGGAAAATGCAATGATTATATTTTCTTTTAAAATGGTATTAAACCGCCGCGGCGAGCGGCCCCTCTTCGTCCGCAGCCCTTTATTCTTCTGCTTATTCCGACTCTTTTGCGGAAGCCAGATTCATAGGTCCCCAGCCACGTCCCGAGTGAAAGACACTCTAGCGAAAACCAGATTGAAATAAAAATCAAAAATTGAAACCAGACGAATTTAAAAGGGAAATTGCACAAATTAAAGACACCGAAAACCGGTAAGGGAGGGCTCGGGCGATGAAACTACCGAACGACTCCTAGCCGCTTCTAGCCCATTATTAGTCTATTTAGCCGAATTAAAACTTAGACCCTTAGAAACAAAGATTATGGAAGATTTTGAAATCAAGCCATCAATTTGGATAAGATGTGTATATGACATTTTCATAATTTGGGATCACGATTTGCGATCTTTAAATAATTTCCTGTTAAAACTTAATGAGTTGGATACAAAGATAAAGTTTAAGTTAGAAATTGAGAAAGAGGGTATTTTACCCTACCTTAAATTACTAAAGAATAGTTATGGAAATAAATTGGAGCGTACTATTTATAGAAAACCATGCAGATCTAACAATACTATTCATTTTGATTGTAACTCACCATTTTTGTATAAAATTGCTGCCCACAGGTTTTACGTTAAACGTGCCTTCGAAGTTTGTACAGATAAATACCTAGAAAACGAGATTAGTATAATAAAACAAATTGCTATTGAGAATGGTTTCCCTCCTCAACACGTTAATAAATTAGTTAATCAAGCAAAACAATCAAGACAGAAGAAGGAATTAAGTTTGAGCAAGTCTATTTATTGCACATTTGATTATATCGCACAGCTTTACAAGAGATTAAGATATGCATTACTGAAATATAATATCTATATTATAAAGGGCAAACATATCTGTGCGTAACACATACGTCATTTTGCGAATGGCAACACTTTGAAATTTGAAATGAAATTTCGGTTTTGCAATTTTCGCTATTGCAAATTTTTAAACTTCTAAACATCCCACATTTTAAATTTTTACACCGTCGTATGCAGAAAAAAATGCACTTTTAAATGCAATATGTTTGAAAGCTGTATCTTATTTTATTTTTGAGATATTAATTTTTTTATAGTTTTTAATACCAATTTTCTAATCGTGGCAATTGAAGTACTTCATTTCTATTAAAAGTGGATTAGTTATCTTTATTGATTGTATTCTTACTGATGCCATTTTCTCATTACAATTAAAAATATCTTTTTTAAAAATTTGAACAGAAAATGACGTTATGCTTTAAAAAAGACACAATTTCCCTGATCATGCTGTTATATTTCACTATTTTTTCATTTCGCTGATATTGAGTTTGAGACAATAGGCAAAATATTTCAGCAACTGAAAATGACGTCATATTTAAAAGTAAACGATAATTTTATTTGATAAAACGAGATATTTTCCCTTGAATACGTCTAAAAGTTAAATTTCTGGAATTTTTACTCGCAGGTACAGATATTATACTAAGACCTCAAATCACGAGTGGGAATTTTAACATGGACAGTTGTAATAGTTGACAAACGTGACTTCAAGCTTGAAAAAATATTTATTAATAACCTATTGCGTGTTAAAATGTTTTTAAATGGTTAATATTGATGTGAAACGTGGAAAAGGACTTTATTCGGTTTAGATGTAAAGGTAGAAAAATTCTATGATTATGTCAAGGTGAAATCATTTTTGCGGATTTTTCATTCCGTAATACCAAGCAACAATTGATAACTTAATCAAAATTACCTATCTTGACTGTATGTTACTGATTACGTATATAAATAAAGTTTATTTTTTCTATAATTTTAACAGTTGAAGTTTATGAAAAAAGTATTTTCTTAATCTTTGGTTTAAATATGTCTTTGGAGATTTAAATTAACAAGTGTAAGATAGATTTTTTATTCTAATTATTTTTTTGTCGATGTATTATAAATTTGATGCAACAGTTTCTTCGTAAACATTTTCTTTCGTTGAAATTCGACGGGTTCCGCCTCGTTAATTTAATAGCTAAACGTGCCTTCGAAGTTTGTACAGATAAATACCTTTTAATACCATTTCAACGAACGTTTACTTTTTGAGTCCTCGTGATGCGCATAGGTTATAATTTAAATTTGACACTGTGATAGCGAATTTTGAAGTCTCAACGTGTGTGAGAGAAAAGAGAGTTTTGGATTGGCACATCCGACTACTTTACCTTCAACTTTTGAAGGAAAATGAAAATGATATTACCTTTAGAGACATCTATTAAAAAATTATAGTATCGATTAAATCGAGTTGGCCACAGTACCGATTAAATCGATTAAAAAATCGAAATCGCCAATCACTAAATAAAACAAGAGAGACATGAAAAGACAGAAAGATATTCTTTCAAACATATTCAATTTTTTTTAAAGTGAAAATTGTATTTAAAATTTAGAAGACTATTTTTTCGTTAATACAATTTATTAAGAAAAATAAAGTAAAAGAGTCACAGACATTTATTAAAACTCGTATAATTTGTTATGTATAAATTGGTTTTAAAATATAAGATAAGATGCACTACTTTCGTTCCTCAAGTCACTTTTAGGCCCTAAATGTTGTAATTTTCAGTGAAAACCTACCAAATTTGGAATTTACATTGATAACTATCCACGCACATAGAAACATAGGCAAATATTGTACAAAAAAAATTTAACAATGCGATATATGGCAAAAAAAAGAAGGCCAATTTCGTCCCCCGCAAAATCCAATACGGAGAAGCTTAACTTATAACTAAATCAAAATTTATTTCTATTTGATTCAGTAATTTAATTTACATTATATTAAGTCACAGAAAAATGTACTATTTATCAGTAGAAGAATAATATAACGAAACATTAACCATCCAAACATGAAGAGAAAATTGAAAAAAGTGTCATGAAAAAGCATTCCTTATTTCGTCCCCGAGACGAAAATAAGAACTGAAAGGGGGACGAAATTTCGACCACGCTACTTCCCAATATGATACTTCCCAATACGATACTTCCCAAGCTTCAGTTCCCGTAGGATGAACTGAGCGTTCTACTGTCAACATCTTACCTACGTAAAATACATGCAATGAATAAGAAATCATTACTTACAGTACAGCAAATAACGTTCTTTAAACGACGTAATAAGAACTCAGGTCTTCTAAAAATAGGAAATTCGTCGCCTTTAATATATGTATGCGTCTTGGCGAAAGAGACTTTAACTACAGACCCCTTTTGCCTTCCGTTCCCTGTGCCTTTCGTGATAAGTGGCGCCACTTTCGTAGAAGCGGAGAAGTAAAGGAGTACGAAATCAGGATAGGGGACGAAATTTGGACAATTTACCCTACAATACTTTTTTTTTTTTTTTTGATATTTATTAAGAAAAATAGATTTTTTTAAACTTATGAATTTTTTAACAGTGTTAATTAGTTTTAAAATGTACAAGACCAGTTATTCTTTATTGTTGTTGTTGTTGTTGTTTAAGATATTTATTAAGAAAAATATATGAAAAATTTAAAAAGGTATTTTTTTCAAACTTATTGAATATTTTAAAAGTTTAAATACGTTTTAAAGTATAGAAGACTAGTTTTTTTTTTAAGATAATTATTAAAAAAGATATATTAAAAGTCAGAAAGATATATTTTTCTTTCAAATTAACTGTTTTTTTTTTCTAAAGTAAAATATTGATTAAAAAATAATACTACACTAAATATTCTTTTTTATGAAAGAGATTAAATAAAAAAAAATATTTTTCAAACACAATGGATTTTTTTTCAAAGAAAAAAAGCAAAAATAATACAACACTGATTATTCGTTTTTGTTACATGTATTGTTGAAAAAGAGATATGTGACAAAAATTTCTTAAACTGTGAATCTATTTTGTTAACACTTCAAATCTAATTAAAAAAAACTTTTGTACTATTCGGTTAGCCGGGTGCCAGTGTACATGTATGTATATGTATGTGTATATGTATGTATACATGTATGTATATATGCATGCATATATATATATATATATATATATATATATATATATATATGCACATATTGTGTATATACACACACATATATATGTAAATATATATGTATATATACATATATGTATGTATATATATATGTATATATAACAGTGGCGCCCGGTTAACCGAAAAGTACCAAACATTTTCTAAGGAAAAGTGTTTTAACATGTGTGATCAGTAAACAAAGTGTAAGGTTGGTTCTAAAATTAAACATTTTTGTGAACTGAATTTATGTTTTATCTAATGTCTTTATTGATATTTGTTAAACTATATTAGCATTAATCTTTTTTTTTTTTTTTGGTTTTGAGATTCAAACTATCGAAAGATCTTGTTCATTCTATTTGTGAAGAATTCAGTAGCTTGCGCTTTCTTGATTGAATTTTATAAACTGTAGGTTAAGTTTAATCTTCGTAAGAAAATTCACAAGTTTCAACTAAATTTTCTGTGAACTTAAAAAAATATATATATTCCTTTATTAGTAACTAATAAAAAATATTAAGTTCATACCACTATTTCGAGAAAATAAAATTTTACTTCGTCAATCATTGAAATTTATTAGTTAAGAGCCGTTTTCAGAATTAGCAAAAAACCCCTTAAAATACTAATTCACGTAATATCAGCAGAAAGCATCATTGAAACACAAGTGTACGGCTACAAACAACATAAACTTTCAACTCTCTATATATAAACAATTTGTCTCGTAGGAGACATGGGAGAAAACTAGTGATTAAAATTATTTTGCATTCTTTTACACACAAAAAAAATCATTTTCAAAATATAAAGCTAATAACTTTTTGCAAAATTCAATTTATCTTTTAAAAATAATAATAATATTTTATTATACTAATTGATAAAGATAAGTGAGTGTTTTTGTGATTTAAAAAAAAAAAAAAAAAAAAAAAATTAAAAAGAACTAACATGCAATAAAAGATTCAATTTACACCATATTTTCCAGAAAAATAAAGTTTAATTCGCCTGTCACTGAAATAACTAAATTAAAAAGAGTTCAGCGTTTAAAAAGAATAAAAAAGTCACTTTCAGCTTACATTTTGGCTAACTTTCACCCTGGAAAATAATTAAACATAATCATTGTTACAAATCTAATTCTCTTTCTTTTAAAATACAAAAAAAAAAAAAAAAAAAAAAAATCCTTAAGAAAATTCATAAGCTTTTACATAATATTGCTGTAAACTTGGAAAAAAATATATATTCCTTCAATAGTAACTTATAAAAAAATATTACGTTCACACCAATTTTTCTAAAAATAAAACTTTATTCAGTCACTGAGATAACTAAATTAAAAAGGGTTCAGTTCAAAGACATAAAAACCCCTTTTCAGATTGTTTTTCGACTAAAATTTACCATTGATAATAATTAAGCAAAAATATTATTGTGAAAAGAGCTAATTCACGTTCTTTTAAAAATGAAAAAAGACTTAAAAAAAAATACTTAATGAAAAAAATAATACGCGTTCTTTTAGATTATAAAAAAGTAAAAGAAACCAAAAAAATACTTAATGAAAAAATAATTGAAAACTAAAAAATTACTTAAAAAGAAAAAATTGAAAACTAAAAAAATTACTTAAAAAGAAAGAATTGAAAACTAAAAAAATTACTTGAAAAGAAAAAAAATTGAAAACTAAAAAAATTACTAAATGAAAAAAAAAATCATAAACCTGTTTATTAAAAAAAGTTTAATTAGCAAAGCATAACGAAGAATGATTCAACTCTTAGAAAACGCTTCTTGTTAATCTATGAAGCATAGACTTGATCAGTTAATCGTCAAACCAATTTTATCAAGCCATGAAACTATTATGACGTTAGTTCGAATCTCGAGTAGAAACTTTCAATAAGATACATCATTTTCACAATAAAAACTAAAAAATTACTAAATGAAATAATAATAATAATAATTGAAAACTAAAAAAAAAAAAAAAAAAAAAAAAAAAAAAAAAAAAAAAAAAAAAAAAAAAAAAGATTTAAAACTAAAATAAAATTACAAATGAAAAAAAATGAATTAGAAACTTGTTTCATTAATAAAAACTTCCTTAATAAATTACATGAAAAATTTATTAATCACGTTATTTCAGCAGTTGCTTCCCAAATATTCTAATGTTATCTCAGTGAGTTCGAATCCCATGTAGAAACTTTCAACGAAAAAATTCCATCGGGAGAGGGCGCTCCTGTTCATACCCTCAGGCGAAACTATCGTGCTGCGCCCTGATGTTCAGCTCTCAGCTAATCAGAAGAAAACTTTTAATCTTGATGAAACCGGTTCCCGGGGATGAATTTGCTCATTTGCCTCTTGGACTTCCTGCAGGTAAGACGTGCTCCGACAACGCTTCAGGTAAACCCGTTTTCTAATTAATTGAATGCGATCTTTTCCTTATTAAAACCGTCGTCTTATAACACATTCTTTCTAATCGCCCTTCATTATTTTTTATTCCTTTGTTCTAACCTGCTCTAATAACAGAATCTTCATTTATCATCTTTATTCATCCTCTTCATTAACGCTTTTCTTTGTTCGACGCACCTCTTATAACATACTCTTCATTAATCATTTCATTCACCCTCTTCTTTAATGTTTTTCTTTGTTCTACCCTCCTTTAACAGTTGAAGCCTTCGGTTATAGCATGCAGACAGGAGGAGGGAGCCACTCTGGAATCTTATCTCAACTGTCAACCGTTTTCTTATCTCCACCACCTGTCAATCACTCGACCCCGGCCCCTGCCAATCATCTTTGGCCACGCCCACCACCGTCAACTCCTGCTGATTGTGAACTGTCATTTTCCTTCTACTATTACATTTATAAACCTTATTAATTCACCAACCTGGAAGCAAATTTGTATCTCGCTGTAACTTCACAGTTTGATAAGAACAATAGATGCCGTACCAAGCATCACTCTTAACTTTAAAAAGAAAATCCTGGCATCATAATTTTAATATAGTTTATTTGAAATAGCATGTTTCAAAAATATTTTTTTAACTCTTTATAATGGATTAAAAGAATATTTAAATGAACGGAAGAATTGCCACTTCAAACTCAATAGGTTATTATAGTTTTTCTATTGGAGCTGTACTGGATGGGTTTAAAACTGCGGATTCAAATGCATATTTTCAATTACCTGTGAAAGACTTTTAAAATCGCAAAATATAGTTCGGCATTTAACTTTTGCATTAGTCTTTTACATCGAATTTATTATTTTAAATTACCATAATTTGTATTTACATAAATGAAATCGCATGTTTCATAGCTAAAAATAGTGTGTTGCTAAAAATTTAAATGTATCTAAAAATTTAAAACAAAAAAGTGTAGTGTATTTGGAACAGGATTTAAAGAAGAAAACATCAATTTAGGATGTACCTATCATTAAAATTTTTACGTAAGATATTCCATCTTCGTTTTTTTTTTTTTTTTTTTTTGTAAAAACTGGTTATATTTTTAATTTTGAAGAACACATTTTACAATGTAATTCATTGCAGTCTATTTAATAGTATATAAATAATGCAATCTGTGAAAATACTTTTCTTAAATTTTTGAGTTCTTTAACTTTCCTTTATAGAAATGTTACTAAAACGTTTTTAACAATTTGCAACAAATTTGAAAAGTGTTTATGAATTCGGTTTGTCTGTCGATCTGGTCATCCGTACTCTAACTCACGTAAATATAATCCGATTGCCTTCAAATTGTTACATGTTATTGGGTATCACCGTGCCATGCTTGGTATTGCAGATGAAGTGTATTGCATTTACGGTTCATTTACAGATACACTCAAAAGCATTCCATTAAATTACGGTCTATGAGGAAAAGTCGATTGCAGTGTATTTTAATAATATTACTGAATTTTATATATATTGAGAGGAAGGACACGGCGCTTACTGAAGAATATGGTGAGCACAGAATATATCGTTCATTTACAGGGACACACAAAAGAATTTGGCAACAGAAGAAACTGAACTATTGAAGTCTATGAACAACAATTGCCTGAAGCTCGTTTCCAGTTGTGGTACGCGTTTTTAAATTGAAGTATTTTTTGTTATATTTATTACTTGGTGTAGATAAATTCTATAGGTCATATACAGTGCTGTACAAAATTTCTCAAGTACATATCCGTTTATTCCCGTAAATTGCAGAATGAAATTTAAAACTATGCTATTCGTTTGAATTAACAAATTTTTGCATATTATGTAGAATACATACAAATCCATAGATCATATACAGGTCTGCACAAAAAACGGATATTTTTCCGGCTATTGATTGTAATAGCAGGCATTGTGTTTTAAATTCGTTATGAGTTTTTCAAATTGTTTATTTATACATCGTGTTTCACATTAATAAACTGTGAAGTTTTGTTACTGTAAACGGAATTTTTTGGAAAGTGTTACATAATCTTTGCTGGACGCATGATCTTTCTTTCTTGTTTCTAATATTATTTTATAAAAAGGGAGAAATTTTTTAATGGCTATGGATGAAATAAACACTTGTCTATTTGTGCACAAGCTTCCTTATGGTACCTAATATGCAACGACCTTGATTTCAAATATATACAAGTTCGTGGTATTAAAAATTTTTTACAGATATTATATACAGGGTTCTGAAATTATTTCCTCAAATACTAAACAGTTCTTTTCGGCTTATTAAACTTCAAAAAATTATTGTAAATTCTGTGAATAAACGAGGTGGTTTTGAATTATGTGTTTAAAAAATTAAAGATATTATAAAAAATTATTTAAGTAATTTTCTTATTATAATAAGTGATTTCTTACCAATAATATAGTTGACATAATTTATATATCTGTTATACATGGTGTCTATAAAATGCCTGAAATATTTTGATGTTTAATAATGCATAAAATAATGAAGGCAGATTTAAATTAATAACATTAATGATTTGATAGAGTCAAAAGTTTGATGTTCCTTCTCATCGAATTTCCATATGTTGGTTCTTCGCCCCACGAAGAATATCAAGGCGGTAGGCAAATTCAAGCCAAGTAATAACAATCATGTCGCCATACTTAGCGGCTATTGCGGTTGTACTTCTAGCCTTTAGGTAATCGGTGTTCGACATCTTTCTCCTGTAAATGATGTCCTTTAACCCTTTATGCAACGACAGTACTTTAACGTACCATAAAAACAACTTGTTATAAAATTCATTTAATACATCGAGTAGTAGTAATACACATTAGAATGAATTATAGATACTTTATCTTATTCCAAAAGCATTATGGGTTGCACAAAATAAAGTATTTTTCAAAGGATGATTTCTTTTTCATTTGCATCTTTTCAGCTTTCTTGACGTTGTAAGATTTTTTCTTTTTTTTTGTGGGGGTGCGGGGGGGGAGTTTCAGTTCCAAAATATTTCTATTTTAACAGCATTATATTTGTACACATTTCCTAATTCTACAAAATACTAAAAAAATATATTTTGAATAAAATATTTGAGTGGAGTTGTGAATATTGCACAAAATCCTCAAATTTAATTAATTAATTTTAATTGGCAAAATCATTCTAAATTTATTAAATGATTGTGTAAATCTTCTAATGAAGTTTCAAACATTCACAAAAATTCCTTTAGAAGATGAAATTTTGATGAATTCATAATTTGGAGCATAAAGGTTTAAAAAGCCCCAAATGAAGAAGTACAGCCAAGTTATGGCTGAGTTAAGAAGCTTGTTTGGCCGCTTTTTCAGGAAAAGTATTCTTTCTCATTATTCTTTGGTTTATTCACTAAAAGATAATGAGGTCATGCCAAGGAGGTAAGAAGATTAGATCGACTTGCAGGAAATGTTTTCCAGCTGCAGGATGTTTGACAGTTTGATGCTGAAGTTATTAAAGAAGAAAAGCATCGCGTGGCCACAAGAAACACACCGCGAGTTGAATGGACCTCATATCAGGCGATCTAGGTTGCCAAGCAATTGAGATCGAAGCCGCAACGGTCGTACGATTGCTCCAGGACTGCGAGATGATCCTTCCCGATGACGTTGCGAAGATGTTTGACTGAGGATCCCATGACCTGTGTCCCACAACACCGGATACTGAACTGGAATGGTTATTTAACTAGGTGCGATTCTATAAGAAGTAGCGAAAACAAAAAAAAAATGGGCACAGGGGTTATTCTTCCTGATTTTGGAATAGCTAGACTTATTGAATTATTCTTTTAAATTTTTAGGTGATTTTTATTTTATTTTTTTTATTTTGTTCGGTTCGTCAAGACTAGGAAAAGATATAGGGATCTCCAACACGCATGCGGAACGCCGAGCGCCACAAATTCTGATTATATATATATATTTAAATATATCAGTTATTCTGTGCATAGACGTAATTGGTTTGTGTATATCTTCATTATTTTTTCTATTATTAAACATTAAAATGTGTCAGACCCTTTATAAACACTATGTATATTCTAATATAAAAATTTACGCGTTTTTTGTAATCACATTTTTTTTGTTACAGGCATTTAATTCCAAATGTCGTTGCAGTTGGGATTGTTTATTCAGTATAGATCATTGGCCATTTAAGCCAAGGGTCCCAGATTCAAATCAAAGACACTTTTACAATCGGTTGGAAAATTAAAATTCTTCTGAGTTATTTAGCAATTTAAATAATTGCGTTAAAATCAATTTTGTCTCAAAGTGCATTATTTATTTTCTTTTTTTCAGTTTTCATTAAGTGCGATTATCAACATCCATTTAATTTTATTATTTTTTTTTTATCTGTTAAACAATGTTTTAAATATTGCCTTATTTAAAATGCATATAATAGTCCAGGCAATAGGGGATTTTAACTGGCTGAATTACTGGTAGTTATGGAAACTGGCTTATTTTATGTTTTTGGGGGACGCTGAATCCAAATTTGTAACTTCCCACCAAAATTTCCCCCGGCAACCCCCCTAATTTTGGTAAAATGCCTCCCAAAAAAGGTTTTTATTAAAAAAAATTAATTTTTTTATTGTTTTAGGGGAAAAGTATCTAAAAATTCAGAAAGTAGACAAAATTTTCAACCAATAAGATATATGACATTATGACGAAGGATGAATGGGGATGGGGGGATTGCTCGGAAAAAGCGCCGCGGTGCTGCGTGGACTAAGTTGCGCAATTTCACTTAACCACTCACATCGTTTACATTCCACTCCCGTCTCCCCTCCGAATTTTCCCTATAAGGTTTACTTTAAGTTTTTTGGGTCGCTGAATTCGAATTTTTAACTTCCCCCCAAAATTCCCCCCCTGCAACCCTCCAAAAATAGTTATTTTTAAATTAAATTTTTTATTGTTTTAGAGGAAAAGTATGTAGAAATTCAGAAAGTAGACAAAATTTGCTACAAATAGGATATATGACATTATCGCGTAGGATAAACGGGGAGAGGGGGGGGGGCTGCCTCGGAACATTCCCCGCGCGCTGTTCTCAAAAACCAATTTTTTTTCAAAGAATCAATTTTTTGGGAGATTGCCAGGTGAAATATTGGTGGGAAGTTACAAATTCGCATTCAGCGAACCCAAAACATAAAGTGAGTCGAAATCCAGAACTAGTATTAATTTTGCCAGGTAAAATCCCCTATTGCCTGAACTTGCATAACTTAGTGCATGTAGTGCTGCAGTGCATGTCCAGAGGCAGCACTCTCCCTCCCCATTCATCCTACTTCATAATGTCAAACATCCTATTTGTTGCAAATTTTGTCTACTTTCTGAATTTTTACATACTTTTCCCCTAAAACAATAAAAAATTTTATTTAAAAACAACTATTTTGGGGGTTTGCGATAGGGAAATTTTGGGGGGAATTTAAAATTCGGATTGCGAAACCCAAAAATCTTAAAGTAAATATTATAGGGAAAGTTCGGATGGGAGACGGGAGGGCGAATGTAAACGATGTGAGATGTTAAGTTAAATTGCGCAACTTAGTCCACGCAGCACCGGGCGCATGTTCCACGGCTGATCCCCCCTTTCCCACTCAACCTACGTCATAATGTCATATATCTTATTTGTTGCACATTTTGTCTAATTTCTGGATATTTTTCCCTAAAACAATATATATATATATATATATATACATATATATATATATATATTTATAAAAACTTTTTTTTTTTGGGGGGGGGGGGGGTTACCAAAATTTGGAGGGTTGCCGGGGGAAATTTTGGTTGAAGTTAAAAATTCGGATTCAGCGACACAAAAAACATATAGTAACCTTTTTTCCAGAACTACCATGAATTTTGCTATGTAGAGTCCCTATACGGCCTCTATTGTCTGGACAATAAATAAAGATGCTAAGTTTAAATGGCTATTTGATATAATTTTTAAAAACTTACAAATATTTCAATTGTGTAAAAAGCGAGAACTTTTTTTTTTTTTCATTCAAACGCTTTAGGTGCACCTATGAGATTATATCTACATGTTCATAAATGTATTTTTACATGATTTGAAAAATAGCCATTACAAAATTATTTTAATTTGACATAAAGCAAATTTGATATATCTATCGAGAGTTATCGCGTTACGTACATACATACATACATGCATACGTACGTACAGTCTTGGAAAAAAAAAGTAAACAGCCCTTAGTAACTCCTCAACAAATTATCGTAGAAGAAAGTTACTGGTACTGAAATATTGGAAATAAAGTCTACTTTTAAATGATGTATATAAAATTTGCTTTGAGGGACACCTACATATTAAAGCGAACCATAACTTTGTTTTTTTTTCAATACCAGTACACAGTTCTGACAGCATAAATGAATTCTACACCCTTCAATTAGCCTAAAAACAAATTTTTATGCAATTCGTATCATAAGTTTCGGAGAAATTAATTATTTTAAAACGAGCGTATTTTAAGGGCTGTATCCAAATTGAAGTTGCGTACTCGATTGTTAACCCTCTTCTTGATCAAGGCACAATAAGCGCCACTGAAGGAGTCAATGAAGACTGTTAGATTACAGGACAGCAGAATAAATTTTAAATTATCTACTCACTTCCATCCTAGACGGCCCCTTAGACCATCATTTTGCCGTTTTTTAAGCATAATTTTAAACTAATTGTAAGAAAAATGTGAAATTTTGGATTTCCGTAAAGCAGGACTTAATAAATCTAATTCCAGTCATTCGGTACCAGTAACTTTCATCTGCGATAATTTGTTTTGGAGTTAGTAGGGGGTGTTTACTTTTTTTTCCACGACTGTACATACAGAACCTGTGGGCACATTAGCTCTCAGGCTTTGATAGCCTATGAGCTAAAAACCATTGTTAATCTCACATTAAACGGATTTCCATTATGTTAATTCAAAACATTAATTCATACTTTCATATAGACATTTCATTCTATTAATTCATGTCTATGAAATATTGTCCTTTGATTATGACATTTTAAGAATAAAACAGCTGCTGTTAAGACATCCAATGGCTATTTTCGGGTTTGAATCAATAATATCAGCTAAACATTTGAAAATAAGCTAATATAAATTAAATTATGTTAACAGAGTGTTTGCTTCCCGGTGTTTTTAAGAGCCATTATTTTGAAATTCAAACAAAAAAGTGATATTTTGATAGTTGTATTTTTTGATTTGCTTGATATATTTTTATGTTGAATTAGATCACATTTAATGAATAATGTGCAATTTTGAAGACCTGAAAAAAATTTCCCTTCCCTGTAGAAAATGTCAAAGTTCAAGGTTGTGACCGTCATTTTTCATGAAAAATGGAATGCGAGTATGTTTGCAGTGCTAAAGCTTGGGAAAGCAACGACATCCCAAAATTCTTTTGTGATGAAATATTAGTATAACACTACTTGCTTAGTAAACTGTATTCGTTTCCATGAGGCATTGTTATTTTACATTGTTATGTTGCCTCAAAATACAATGAAAATGACGTTTTTGTCCGTTTTCCGCTCGTATTTTTTTTATTTAAGCAATAGTACCACAAACTTTGTCTTATAGAATATCGAAGTGTAGTACTATGACAATCTAAATCATATAATACTTTAAAGGGATATTGCTGCTGTTAGCAGAAATAGTCTGTTAAATATTCAAAAATTTCAAAATCGGCAACATTTCAATTAGTCTTTTCTCAAAACAGCGTCGCGGATCAATAAAACAAAATATATCACGTAGTAGTTGGAAGTATGTGCAAACACATGGAAAAGAAAAAAAGTGGGACCTCGGCATATTTTTAGAAAAAAAATAACAAATTTTACAAACATTCACAGTCAAAATATCCCGTTTAAATTTCCCTTTTTTCCATTTAGAAGTAGAAAGGGGAAAGAAAAAGGGATATTTTATTTTCTCGTAGGGAAAAAACATGGATAGTGGAAAGAGAAACGGGATGTTTCGTTTTCTGATAAGGGAAAAGTATGATAAATGACAGTCTTTTTTGTGATTTTTGACATTTTTCCCCTAAAAATATGACGAGGCTCCACTTTTTTTTTTCTTTTCCATGTGTTTGTACATACTTCCAACTACTACGTGATATATTTTGTTTTATTGAACCGTGACGCTGTTTTGAGAAAAGACTAATTGAAATGCTGCCTCTTTTGAAATTTTAGAATATTTAACAGAATATTCCTGCTAACAGCAGCAACATTCCGGTAAAGTTTTATATTATTTAGCTTGTCCTAGTAGTACACTTTGATATTCTATAAGAAAAAGTTTGGGGTACTATTACTTAAATAAGAAAATACGTGCGGAAAACGGACAAAAACGTCATTTTCAGTGCATTTTGAGTCTACATAACAATGTAAAATAACAATGCCATATGGAAACGAATACAGTTTACTAAGCAAGTAGTGTTACGTTAAAATATCACCACAAACGAATTTTGGGATGTCGTTGCTTTCCCAAGTTTTAGCACTGCAAACATACTCGCATTTCACTTTTCATGAAAAATGGCGGTCACAACCTTGAACTTTGACATTTTTTACAGTGAAAGGAAAACATTTTCAGGGCTTCAAAACTGCACATTATTCATTAAATGTGATCTACTTCCACATAAAAAAATATCAAGCAAATCAGAAATTACAACTATCACACTTTGTCTGATTTTGAAAATAATGGCTGTTAACAACGATAGAAAAAGATTGTTTTAAATAAAATATTTTAAATGTATCGTTTTAAATCTGACCTACTTTTCACTAAAGTTTTCTTTTGTCTTTTTAACATTCACACGAATTTTATTTTTATTTTTAGAAAGAAAATCTTATTATTTGCGCTGTCTAAGAATTGCTAGCAGTAGTTAAAAAGATAATTTCGAAATATCAAATGAATATATCGCATAGGCGTATTTTTAATTTTTAACTGTTTGTCAATATTATTATTTTGTCCATTTTAAGTATAACCCAATTTCTCCCATTTCCTGCTTTTAACGCATAATAATGAATTTACTAGCATATGGCCCCGTCAAAAATGACGAGAAAGTGTTATTGTAAGTTTACAACATTAAGTCAGACTCAATTAAACAGGTGATTGATATGCATGATTATTCAGATAGTGGTAAGTCCTCAAAAGCATTAAAAAAAATAGTGTTTGTAAAAGTCAACCTTCAAATGAAGAAAATATGAACCACCTCATGCGGGGGGGGAGGGGGGGGAAGAGCTTTTTCCAACAACCCTATGGCAAAATTCTCATTTTTTCTGCACATCTTTGATGAAATTCGTGTTTTTTTCGCAGCCTTTTGACGAAATGAGTGTTTTTATCGGGATTTGTTGAAAATTTTGCTTTTTTTCTGCGCCCTTTTGACGAATTACACCTCTCGCGTTTCTTTGACAAAATTCAGGGAAGAGTGCCACTTGGCAAAAAATAATTGTTCAAAATCTTGCCAAAAATCTTTTCAAGATGGCAGAAAAACATGATTTTTAAATCTTTGTTATTTATAAATCAATGATTTTGCCCAAAAAATAGAAAATGATGTAAAAACATGGATTTATAAATAACAAAGATTTAAAACTGAAGTTTTTCCGCCATCTTGAAAAATTTGTTACGAATGCCGGTAAAATCTTGCTCACAACTACCAAAAAACTTACTAATATAAAATAAAAAGATAAATATAAATAAATACCAATAAATGAGACGGCGATTCAGGAAAAAGGGAGTTTCATACAGAAAAAAATATATAAAAAAAAACTAAAAATACTTACACAAAAAACAAACAATCAGTTAAAATTTACAAACAAAAAAAAATCAATAACTTAATGTTTATGGTGAAATTCTCGTTTTTTCTGCACATCTCTGATGAAATTCATGTTTTTTTCGCAGCCTTTTAAAAAAATGACTGTTTTTACCACAATCCTTTCACGAAATGAGTGTTTTTATCGGGATTTGTTGCAAAATTCATGTTTTTCCTGCGCCTTTTTGATGAATTACACCTCTCATGTTTCTTTGACAAAATTCAGGGAAGAGTTTCGCATCCTGTGCCGCTTGACGAAAAAAATTGTGCCAAAAATCTTTTCAAGGTGACGGAAAAACTCAATTTTTAAATCTTTATGTTATTTATAAATCAATGATTTGCACAAAAAAAAAAAATAGAAAATGATGTAAAAACATGGATTTATAAGTAACATAAAGATTTAAAAACGAAGTTTTACTGCCATCTTGAAAAATTTGTTACGAATGCAGGTAAAATCTCGCTCACAACTGCCAAAAAATTTATGAAACATAAAATAAAAGTAAAAGGATAAATATAAAGAAATACCAATAAATGAGACGGCGATTCATAAAAAAAAGGGAGAGTTTCATACAAAAAAAATTTCAAATATTTACACAAAAAACAATCAGTTAAAATTTAAAAAAAAATCAATAATTTAATGTTTAGAAAAAGGGATCCTAGTCAGGGTATGAAACATCGTCAAAGTATGGTACTTCTCTTCTAACTGAATTAAATTTAAATTTTGATGGATGTTTGGTAATACACCCTCGATGTTTTCAGACTCTGAATTTTTTCGGCAGCCGTTGGCTGAATCGTCTGTCTCTAAAACAGTAAACAATGTAAAAATCGATATATTCACCAATAAAGGGTGCATTTTAAACAGCTAATGCAAAAATCCTAATAAAAAAAAAAGAAAGAAACAGCAGATCAAGCGAGACTTACCTTACAATCAAAATACGTTGACAGAAGCACAGGTGCATCCGAATGTATGCAGCAAATTAGTTACGTAACAGAAAATTTAGCTGACTAACGGTTCACCTGATACTGATGAACCAATAAGCTTCAAGATCCCCCGATTTCAAAATTTACATTTTTTTTAGGTTCTTATGTTGAAACTTATACTTTTGCAACCTTTCGATGAAAATCTCGTTTTCTCTGTGATCCTCTAATCAAAACATATTTTTTCTGTGATTATTTGACGAAATTCACGTTTTTCGCGATACTTTGATCAAATAATGCATTTTTTCTGCAGTCATCTGATGAAATTCATGTTTTTTCCACGATTATTTGGCGACATTCACATATTCCATGATCCTTAGACGAAACATGCATACTAAAGGACCCTTTGGGAAAAATTGTGCTTTTTTCTGCGATCCTTTGATGGAATTCATATTCGTTTGATGACACCACCCTTTTTCTACGATATTTTGATGATTTTTGCAAGCTCCTGGCTATATGTTTTTTTCATCCTGTTTGTTTCTATACATGGACTAAATGCACAGGTCATGGGAAAGGATTAGAAATAAACTCAAATTGCAGTTGCTTGTACTCGCATTTTTATTTTGTCAAATTCTGCTACCCCCCCCCCCCTTCTCGTCCTAAAAATGTCAACAAATTTTAATACTGATTTGCATCAATCCCAGGGATGATAAATTGTGCCGAAAAAATGGAATTCCCTGTTTTCGCTGGAAAGTGGCATGTCTGTAAATGCTTTTAAAAATATATGCATAGTTGAAAAAAAAAAAGCTGTTGCATTTTTCAAAGAGCAAAAAATAATTCACAGAAATATATTAAATTCAGCTTAAAAAATGCAGCATAGGTGAAATAAGAAACTTAAAAATAAAACAAAAAACATATGGCATTTCTTTAAAAAATCAGATGCTTATTTTTTAATTTTAGATGAAACTTTAAAATTTGATTCATATATTTGGCCAAAACTAAAACACCATTATGTGCATCATTGAAAGTAATACACATACAAAAGGCTATGTTTTTTAACGGTACAAAAATTTAGTAAAATTTAAAAAAAAATGTAATTTTGATTTTTAAATCTTTATTATAATGAAACGTTCCTGTGAGTGATAGACACTTTATGAACATGAACTTAAAATATGCATAGTTTAGATAAAAAATAAACAAAAAATTGTGTATATGGATGTTTAATTCTGTTCGGTGTAAACTCAGCTGAGTTTATCAGGCAAACTGAGAAATCCGTTGATTGCCGCGATCGCGCAATTCTTTTCCTGGTCAATTGGCGCCTTCTTTCCGAAAGCCCATAATAAAAATTAAAAAAACTTTTAAAACATTCAAAAATAACTATTGACAGATGAAAGCGAGTAGTGGCGAAAAATCAGCACGTTTATCCTTCAGTTGTTTTTCCTAAAGAAACAGCGTTTCACTGTTGCCACTACAGAAGAGTGAAATACATGAATCATTGATATGAATCAATATTCATATGAATGATTCATATGAATAATGATGAATAATCATTAAATAATGTTTTTAAAAATATTTATTCAATAAATTACGTAATATTTCATATGTATGTCGTAAACTGACTGCTTGTAAATGTAAACAGTCGTAAATAAAATTGTGCTTATAAATGTAAACGCATTGAAAAACGCATTTCAAAAAATGAAAAACGCATTTCAAAAAACTTAAAGGCTTTAATATGCTTTAAAAAATATATTTAAAGCAGAATCAGATGTTAGCCGTATTTTTTTTTTTGATGAATCGTCAAAGAGTCATTCATTTGTTTCTTAATTTGCTGGAATTTGAATCTGAATGGCAACAGTATCGTTTGTTTAGATTTGATTTCTAATAGCTTAATTTTAATTTAGAACTTAATACATTATAAATGGATATGATACACATGTTTTATATGAAAATATGCTGAACAGACATGATTTTAAGTGGAAAAAATTATCATTTAGCTGTCATATGTTAAGATATGTTTTTCATTAAGCCTAACATGGCGTTTAGCTACGGTCGTTTCGCAGACCAGAGTGGTTCGCACCGGCATCGTTCCGTCGGTCACGTGCACTCAGCTTTTATAATAAGTAGATTGTTTTAAAGTTTCCGTTCTCTTTTTTTATATTCACGTGAAAATCCTTTTATTGTTAGAAATAAAATATTATTAAATCTGCTGCCAGAGAATTGGAAACAAACGTTAAAAAAATCATCTTGAAATATGAAATAAATGTCTCGTAAATATTTTTTTTTATTATTTAAACTGTTTGGTAGTATTACTAGTTGGATTTTTTTTTTTTTTTTTTTTTTTTTCGTTTTTTTTTTTTGTGATGTAATTTCGCTCATTTACTGCTTTTAGCGCATATAAATGAATTTATTATTTAAAAAATTTCTTTATTTTTTAATAGTCAGTGTAAATACAATTTTTATGACGTGATTTTCAATCTTTTCCTGATTTTAACAGGTAATCATTTAACCCTACCCTGTTAAAAAAAGTTCTGTGAAATTAAAGATAATCTACTGGTAATCCATTATCTTAAGTCTTATGTAAAATTACAGAGATTAGAATAACAGAGATTCTGTTTTTCTAACAGAGGAGTTATTCGGTAAATTTACAGTAAATTAACATTGTTAAAAATACACAAAACTCTGTAAATCAATTTATTTTTAAGGAAAATAATTTAACATAGTTTTTTAAATTAATGAATTTTAGAAGTATAAGAACTTCTCGAGTAAATTTCAACTGCTGCATCATTTAATATTTTACACAATTCGTTTCTAGCCAGCCGGGGGTTCGAACCCGGCTGGCGAACCCCCTGTACCCCCTGTATACCTCTGGGTAGGAGAAAAACACCTTACTCTGTGCGCCATAGGAGCTGTTGCTGTTGGATACAAAGGATGTCTTTTAAAATGAAGCGGGGAAAAATCTATCGTATTTGAGTATTGATTATCGTATTGATTAACAAAATTACCACCTTTTGAAAACATTTAGCTTCGATTATTTCTCTACTCTATCTAAATTTGTTTGAAATACATTGAAATCCCTACGGGGAATTGGATACAAGATAAGGGAAATGTCTGTAAAACGATGAACGAGAAACTGAATCTAATGCTTTTAACTGAGAAGTAGTGTAAATTTACAGAGAGTCTTGACCGAGAAACTCAATCGAATGCATTTAACCGAGAACTAGTGTAAATTTACATAGAGTCTTGAGTGAGAAACTCAATCGAATGCATTTGACCGAGAACTAGTGTAAATTTACAGAGAGTCTTGTTTTTTTCTGTGTTTTTACAGAAATTTTTAACAGTGTAAGGTTTTTTTCTGTTTTGAATAGTCACACGTAAATAATTTTTTATTCGTAAGGATACATTATTCTTTGCGCTGTTTTTACAATTAGAAACAATTTGAAATAATAACATTTTTTAAAATATGAAACAATGAAATGATGAAAATTTCATTAAAATAACTAAGAAATTATTATTTATTTATTTATTTATTTATTATTATTATTTAACAAATTATTTTTTCTAATTATCCTGAATAACTTAATTTAATCTCAATATTGTCTTCACTTTCGATTGAAAAGAAAGATAACTTCAATTTCAATTCGAAAATGGCGAAAAAATAGCAGAAATCTAATAAGCCCTATATTTTTTGTCTTTCCTCTTTTTTTCAACTAAAATGGAGCCATTTAGTTGCCATCATTGCAGAAATATTTTTTAAAATTAGAAAAAAAATATATTATCTCGAAAACGAATTCAAATAAAACATTCTAACACCATTTTTGCTATACGCGGATCAATACGGATAATTGATTTAAATTTCACCGCCAAACGTTCCATATTTTAGAAGGAATAGCTGTGAAACATAATCAGCCGTTTTATAAATTCGTTTCATTGGGAATTTATATATATAGGGTATATATATATATATATATGCATCAACTTGTATTTTTGGAAAAATACAATGATCAAATTCACTTCAATGATAGAATCTGAATTAAAGAAACATTTAATTATTAATTTTAAAATTCATATAATTACAAACTGATGTTAAATAAAAGTAAACGTATTTTAGTATTTATTCGACATTTTAAAATCTGCTATGATTAATAATTTTGTAACTTACTCGCATGCATCTTGACAGCTACTGGCGCACTTTCTACTGTCATCAGATGTCGCAAAAATTTCTAAAACGGAAAAGGAAAAATATCCAGTTGAAATATTACTGTAGCATAAGATTAGTAATCCTATACATAATCAGGTTGTAACGCACAAGGATCGCACTCGGTCCGTTTTTTTGAAGAGCACTTTTTTTTTTTTCAAAGAAAATTCTTTTTTGAGACTTACCTTAAAGGACGTTTTTGTTGCAATTGTTCCGTAAACCTACCACATTTTTTTTCCCGTTAAAAAAAAAAAAAAAAAAAAAAAAAAAAAAAAAAAACTGGTTTTCAAGAAGTGGACCAGTGGGATCCTTGAACGCATTAAAAACAAAAGATAATACGTTAAAGATTATTCTCTAATCCTGCGTCACCGACAATGGTTAACGATTTTACAATACTGATAAATGCATTTACATTAGTGTTGTGTTTAAAGATAGAGAAATAACGCATATTTTTCATTATAAACATTTTTACTTCATGTAATGAGAAACTTGAATGAAGGAAACACTAATAACATATTTTCACAGCAATCAAGCTATATGCTTTAAAATAATGAAATTTATTCACTAAAAAGGCAAATATCACAAAATACTTTAAATAAAAAAAAAATAATAATTTTTAGTTTTATATTCAGAATTCGCACGCATTAAGAGAAAGACTTACCTAAAAGAGTCTATGCAGTATTCCGATATTCAAACAAAATGCTTTTCGATGTTGAATGCTTACATTACAAAGCAATTTCTTTTTATTAAAAATAAAAATACTTGTATAATCGAATTAGCTGTCTTTCCTACACTCCTAATTCAAAAGAACGAATTATTAACTCAACAAAAGAACGAAAAGTTTTACGCATGTTTTCCTTCTTTCTGAGTATCTGTTTTATCATAAATGACATTTTCCACAAAAAACTAGTTTGCCAAATCACCCTTTTCGGAGTAGCATCCCAGAATCACTCTATTTCAGATCGGAACAGAAAAATATCTTTAAACAAGCGATTTCAGAAGCTTCCCTATTGGATGTAATTCTGTAATAAGATATTTGCTTTGGCAGGAAGAGAACCGAGAACCGTTTTTAAAAGGGAGTCGCTTGTTTGTTTCAATCGTCAAAGCTTTGCGTTACAGGATTAAAACAATATTACAATTAAGATTTGATTGGTTTAAAAATGGTATAGAATAAGATAGATAGATTATGTCCACGAAAGCAGGGGGAGGGCAATCATCACAAAGAACTAAATACATTTCGTTTTCTGTTTCCCAGCTAAAACCAAGATGGCTACCGCCGATTCTCGGGATTTTTCTAATACTGAAAATTCTGTGGTACGTTGTTTTACACCATCTTTCTTGTAATTCCTCCGTCATTCCTTGTTGTATTTTCAAATTGTTTACATGATTTTTTGCGTTATTTAACGTTATTACTTTTAAACCGGAAACATCAATTTCTTAAATTACTTTTCCTTCTTTTCTTTTTTAAAGCCTATGTTCCTTCATTTTTATAATCAATAAAATGCGCTTGGACATGTAGTTTTCTCGTTTTCAAATTGTGTAAAATTGCGCTAATTGATATTTACATTATTAAACATATATCATTTTGTGCTTATATTATTGATTATTAATATACTAATTTGCTCATGACGCTCATGACTCTCAGAAATATTTGTGGAACACAGCACATGATAATAAAAATTATTGAATTATTATTAACTTATGATATATGTTCTATTTTTAAAAATGTTTCAGTAAGTACAAGTACTCGTATTTAATAAATTGTGTCCACTTAGATAGTTGTACACATCTGCACTTCAAAAGTATTGCTGATAATGATTTTCGAAAAAAAATTATCCGTAATTAGTCGATATATTAACTCTTAAAGACACGGATCGTTTGGATATACATAATGAAAGCGGCGGCGTGCTCTATGTACCATCGTCTTTCAAAGCCTACATAACAACTTTTAATGATGTACTTGTGTAAAGCAATGCCCAGAAGCAGTATAAAAGCAATAAATGTCAAATCGTTAAAAGCAGACCAATTTAATTAGAATTAATCACATAAATGCTTTGAGATTCGCAATGTGTTTGCATTCAGTGGCTTTCTCAATACGCCTCCGTGTCTTTAATGGTTAATTAAAAATCTATCTAGAAAAACACGACATGGACCATTGGCGTACGACCTCTTTTTGAAGCGCGCTTAGCACAATGCAAAGTTTAAACTTTGAACAAGGATTTTGTTTTAGTTACACTGTAAAAAGAAAAGATCCTTACTTCGCTGAATTTACGTTTAGAAAATGCCAAATAATTTTTAAGTATACACGAATTTTATTGTCAGCACCGAATTAAGTTCATCATAAACAGATTAGGATAAGATTAAAACTAGTCGGATATGCCAATCCCAAAACTTTTTTCTATCTCATACAAGTTAATACTTCAAATTTCGTTAGCGCAGTACCAAAATTAAATGACAATCTAAGTCCATCATGAGGATTCTAAAGATATGAAATTCCATGCGTTAGTTCTTGTGATATGACTATCGCTAAAATCGTGTATATCATGCAAAATGCTGCATAGCAGCGCCACTTGCTGGGTGATTTACACCAAAAACTAATCTACAACAACTTATGTTAACGTCTAACTGAATCTGAAGTTAGATAAAAATTCCTGTATTAGTTCTTGAGATAAGGCTATTGCGACAATCGTAAAATACGCAGCTCAGCAGCGCCGCCTTTCGGGCGATTTAAAACAAAATAGAATCAGCACCAATATTTATCTAGGTACATCTGAATCTGAAGTTTGATGAAAATTCGCTCATTAGTTCTTGCGATAGAGCTATTGCGAAAATTGGGGAAAATGCAGTATAGCAGGGCCAACTATTGGGCGGTTTACACCAACTCGTACCAAGGACTAACTGAACCTGAAGATTGATGAAAATCCGTGAATTAATTATTGAAATAGAGCTACTGCGGAAATTGTGAAAAATGCAGCATAGCAGAGCCACTTGCTAGGTGATATACCCCAAAAACCAATCAGCAATAGTTTATATCAAGGTCTAACTGAATGTAAAGTTTTGTGAAATTCCGTGCATTAGTTTTTTAGATAGAACGCACACAAATATTTTGTCACATACAGACTCACAGACAGACATTTTCTAAAAACCATCAAATCGTGTTTAGGATGTTCTAAAACGTATAAATCCATTGCAAACCGGAAGTCAAAAATTTTCACGAATCCAGTACTTCCTTCAGGTAAAGATGGAAGAAAGTAAAAAGAGTTATGTAGAAAAGCAATGTTTAATATTATTTAGGATTCCTAGCTCTTTGAACTTTGATGGCATATCCATTTATACTTTTATTGTATACACAGCTATACCCAAACCCACGTTGTATAGTTTTTTTACAAAGTCTTTTAGCAACTTTTATCTATTATATATATAAAATCCAAACGGAAATTTCGTTCCGAACATCTATATGTCGAGTTCTACTGCATGGATTTTGACGCAACATATACTGTTAGATTGGTATCGTTTCAGGGAAGGTTTAAAGCTATAACACATAGTTTTACGTAGCTTAGTTATAGAATTATGACGGAAAGTTCTGTTATTTTGGACGAAAGGCTTACTGTTATTTTATTGGCGATAAATTTCGTTGATAAATGAATTGAAACAGCTGTACATCTCGGAAGAAAACTTTTATTAATTTTGTTTAAAAGAAAAAAAAAAGAGAAAAGAAAAAATAGTTTTGATGAGTGGTAATATTATAAAACGTCAATATCGAATTTAAAAATGAGAGGTAATGTTTGTAATTCTTAAAAAATTATTCAGTATGAAAGACTGCAGTTTTAAACTATATTTGGCAATTTATTGCTTGCGTCAGGTTAAAAAAAATGCATCAGCAAATCTGATAAGATAATATCTGAGTGACAATTTTGTTTTTGTTTTTGATTTTTTTTTATAATTTACTTTTTATTTTATTTAACTCATCCATCATGTGACTTCCAGAAGAAACTAGCAGATGTAATTATAAAAATGACTGTACTTGTGAGTTACATATTATCTGTTTATTTACGATTTCATTTTATCGCCAAACAATTTAATTTTAATCCAAAAATGCATAAGCGTGGCTTCGGTTTGAGCGACATTCACAATATTGGTTATTTTTCAAGTAGACGACTGCATTTTTTGAAAAATCTAATTCTACTTACGCAGGTAACACTTGACGTTGTTATAGCATTGAAAATAAGTCGGAACTGTTGAAAATTGGTTACGTTGTTTTATGTCCGTTGAAAAATGTACTTTATTTCGCAATATTTTAGACTAAAGAATTTGGAAATTTATTCCGTGACCGAAAACACTTTAAAAGACGTTGTTTTATAGTTACGATATTTCGGTTATATCTTCGTCGTTTTAAAATAGGTTTTTTAATTGTTTTCTCTTTTCCTTTAGTTCAGTGAAAAATTTAAATTTTCCAACGATTTAATAGGTATTTTTGCAAACTGAAAAATCCGTTGAAACAACATCGGATCTCCTCAACTCATTTCAGAATACGCCGCGCGACCTGAATTTCTTTCGACCAGTCAACCGCCCAACCATATTCCACTTTCTCAAAAGCAAAACAAGACGAAATTTATCCGCCATTGCTAAACATAATACGCGCACTTTGTTTTTGATGAATGTGGATAAGTTGATCGTAAATCACCTTTACCTCTAGAAAAAGCAAGTTAAAACAGATCTTTTTTTAACATTTGTAATGTATTATATTTTTTAAATGTTTCTAGCATTAAGTTATTTTTGTCTCATTTTATTTAGTATGTATTATGTTATCATTTACGGAAGGTATGTAAAATGATTTTGGGTTATTAATAAGTAAGATACATCGTTTTAATGATGTGTTCTATGCAATTCAGAACTTTGAATATTTAAAAAAACAGCATTATTTTAAAAGTTCTGAAGATATACATGAAAAGTAAACTAATTAAAGATAATTATAACCGTTTCTTCTACCCCATTATCACTGCTTGTGATATCAAATTTGTTTATGTTTAAAATGATTTTTGCTTTCTATAATAATTTTTATATTAACAGTATAAAGTTGTTGAATATGAATTAAATCATATTTTGTAATTTTATTGCTAAATACCGTGAGTGCACTAGTAATGCTGGCACCTATTTGATCCATGTAATATTTGGGACCTATTTAAGGTCCTTTCACAAAAATCCATTAAAAACAGGCTCCTTCACCAAATTCCTGTTAATAAAACAAGCCCTTTCACGAAATTCCATTTCATAGAAACATACTTTTCAATGATTATTTTTATTAAAATATTTAATAATTAAGCAAAATAAGCTCACCAGAAACCCGCTTTAACAGAAAGATTTACAAAAATTATTATAAATAAACATTCGCAAATTGAAAAAAGGAACAAAGGGATAAAAAATCAGGATACCTTGAGCCAGTATAAAACATAATAAAACTATCTGCCCTCGCTTTCTGTTTCAAGTCTTTTTCCATAATTATTAGAAAACAGAATTAATATCTTTTTCCCATAGGTGTACAATGCTGTTTTTTATTATTATTATTATAAACTTTTTAAAAAAGGACTTTAGTTACCTGATTTTATATTAAATTTAAAAATTTGCCAGTGGCTTTTGTTGGCCCACCCTGTATTAGCATACAAATCCTTCCAACATTATAGTTCGACAAATGAACTGAATGTGCTGCTTAAATCTTGGGTGAATTTAAATGCTTTATAATGATTTTTTGTTTTACTGATTGTCTGTCATAAAAGATTTTAACAATCAAAAAATTGCTTTGTGGTTTTCCCTACAACAATCCTAGAAACAAAACCGTATAAAGAGGGAGGAAGATTGCCAGGTAGCGACTTTCTTGCCAAACAGATAGCACTACATCACTCAATGAAAATCGTTGAAAGTGAAATATTTTAAAGACGTTTATTTATTTTTCTTTTTAGTTTTTGTTGAATTTCTGAAAAAGTAATGTACCATTTTTGATTAAGTTTAAATGGGACTCATTTGAGAGTATCTCTTTCATTTACAAGAAAATAACATGAATTGGTCTTGTAATTTCCAAGTAATCGGTGAACATACATAAAAAAAAAAAGCAAAACGAGTTTTTGTATGTTGTACCTTGGCTGCTCACATCTTGTATCACTCATATAACACAGCGATTCGCAAGCAGCTAATGCAAGAAAATATTGATTTTATTAGTTTTTGTTG
The DNA here is from genome assembly GCA_963932465.1 of Maratus speciosus. NCBI lineage: Eukaryota > Metazoa > Arthropoda > Arachnida > Araneae > Salticidae > Maratus > Maratus speciosus. Next base: position 27,973,692 of record OZ010800.1, read on the forward strand.
AATTTTTCAAAAAGTACTGAACCAATTTTGAGGAAATTGAAATGGGATGCATTTGAGTGTGGGGACTGTTTTAATTTTAACAAATTTTGCAGCAAATTTAATAAAATTGCATGCATTGGTCTTGTAATTTCCGAGTAATTAGATAAAATTTGCGCAACCCGAAATCTTTTTTTTTTTTTTTTTTTCAAATCTAATTTTATAGTAAAAAAGAACTCTTTTACAACTAATCTTACATATTTTAATTCTAAAATATATGTAGATTTGAAATATATAATAAAATAAATGTGCAATTTTTGAACCTATTTTGATTTTTAAAAGAATATGCAATGAAGCAAGGGTGCCGCTTACTGTTAAAGAAATTTTTAGTAATTATTATTTGTATCTTATAATTTTTTTTATATGGAAATTGATATCTTTTACTATCATTTATTTATTTTGCAGTAAAATTTCATGTTATATGTTAAATAATATATTTAATTCAAAGGAGTAATTTGCATTTTGTATTTCTTATTTTAAATTTATACTGTAGTTTTTTTTTTTCTTTCTTACAAATTTGTTACCACTGGTAACCACTGGCTCCTAGATTTTTAAGCAGGCTCCTGTATTTCCAAAAATGTCTTACACGTCTGTACTTAAGATTAACTTTCATTAGATTTTTAAATGAGAAATTGAAATTAATTTAGTAATGCTATTAACAAATTTCAATGTATACTTTCTATGTTGAACTCTGATTAAAATCCCACCCCCCTCCCCTTCCAAAAGCAAAAATGCCCTGAACTCATCTACTCTGCATTTAAAAGTATTTATATATTGTAAACACAACCCAGATGCTTTAGTACAAATAGCTTTTTACTATTTTTAAGATACAGAAATCAGCAAATTCTTTTTAGTTTATAATTTAAAATATTATGTATACTAAAAATTTGACAGAAGTATGAATTAAAAAATATGCAACTGATTAAATACACATGACATATATTCCACAAAATGCTTGTAACCTAATCCAGGTTACTGGTCCACTGCATTTTGAAAACATTTAAAGATTGTTATACGTAGACTCACTTAAAACCACCCAGCTTGGGACCAGAAGTTGTGCGGATTTTAGAATAATGCAGATTTCTGGTCGTTGCTTTGTTTACATTTTTTAAACAGTAATTTAAATCTAATAATGCAATCAAAATTATAATGAACGCTTGCAATATATAGAATATAGTAAAATATTAAAATCATTAAGCAAAATAATAAACTAAAATGAAAAAAAAGTAAGAATTTAAAAAAATTATTAAATTATTAAAAGTAAAGGTCAAGTAAATAATTAATGTATAATTAAATGTGCATAATAAAGATGAGTCGCATTTTCCTTGAATTGTGTAATGAAACTTTATTCATAAAGGTACCCTATTAATTCATATCAAAATCATAAAGTAAGGAAGTTTTATTTCAGGTTTAGCCAGATTTAATAACAAAAAAAGATTGATTATTACGTATATTTGGAAAAAAGATTGTGATTACCAATGATATCAGCAATATCTTGATTTTTTTTTCAGAAATAAATTTATACTTCTTTCATGAAAAATCACGAGCTCTGTGGTATTATCGAGCATTACATATTAAAATACATACGAAAATATATAAAACTGAAAAATTCTGTAATTCTGTCCCTACATCTGAATAGAACGTTTCATTGTTTACATCTGTGATGATGTGCGGATTTTAGGCGTTTGCAGATTTGAGAGAGTCTACTGTATATTGTTCATTTCTATATGAATGGGACTTTTAAAAAAGCCAGCTATTTTAGGTGGGAAATGTTGGTGTTTATCGACTGTTGACTTTAAAACAAAAACATCACCTCGGGGGAATTAAATTAAAAAAGGAACTCTTGCATCATATTAAAAAAATATATTTTAAACTGGTTTGTTTACTTCTCGTTTTATCAGTAGTACTCATAGTTTTATATTAGTTTATTTTTGTACACAATGCAAGGTGATATTTATCCTTTAGTCTACCTTCGTCTTATGGAACAATTTCCCATTTTCCCACCTTGATCGGCTGATGAATTGCAATATTTTCTTGTTACTGATTGACAAATTCTGCATTTTTTCTTGCGATTGGCGAAACTTTTTTTCTCCTTGATCGATGAATGAATTTTGCAATACTTTCCCCATGATCTATTGGTGAATTTTGAGAGTTTTTCGTTTGCACTGATTGACAGGGCCTGCCGAAGGCGTGTGCGAAGCGTGCCAACGCACGGGGCGCCGAGCCGGAGGGGCGCCAAACAGATGAAAGGGCTCCTATAAGAGTACCGATAAAAATTATTTTATAGTCCGCGTTTTCTTTCTTTTACATTTTCTATAGCTAGGCTGCGGCCAGCTGGAGAAAGGATTCTTCATTCTTCTTTCTTCATTCTGTAAAAGAAATTTAAGGGCGCCGAATTTTCGCATGCAGACATCGGTTTTTGTTCTTTAGAAAAGAAACAGAATCACGAACCTCAGGAACCACCCGATTCAAATCTGCTTCCCTTGCGGGATGCTAATTGATTTCAACTTTGGCAGATTAACGGGGAATTCTATCACTCCCGGCTATTTACGCGCATTATTCTAGAGTCCTCTTATCCCACAGGGAATTTTGGACTGCCCCCCCCCCCCAGATGACCGGATAAAGAAATCGTTAGGAGCTTAAAGGTTGGTTGGTTGTATTTATGACGGTAATTATCTGCACGAGGGATATAGGCCCAGGAGGAGTGCCCTTCGTGGGGGTCTTTCTAAGGGAACCTAACCCGCATTAACGCTTGGAAATCCAAGGTTCGAAGAAAACCACGAAAACTCCGAACGATTAGGCCGAGGGGCGCGATTGGGTTCGAACCCAGTACCTTCCGTCTACCAGCTTCGAGAGCAGAACCTCTCAGCCACTGGTGGGGCTTAGGAGCTTAAAGAGGCAGAAATTTTAAAATGAAAAACAGATGTCTTTGAAAAAGTTTTTATTCTAGCAGTGATTTCTGGATGTGAGCTCTTCTTTTTCTGCAAATAGTCAATAGCGTTAGTGTCAGAAACTTTGCCGAAAATGAAAAATGAAAAAAGGTCATGTAACCAAAATATATAGGTAAATAATTCTTATTAAAATGACAGCATTATCGATACAATACAATTCGGTTTTTCACTAATTATTTTATTAAACCGCTGTAAATTGAATATCTAATAGGTAAAAAAGAATCAAACCAAACATTTTTCAAGTACCTTGATTCATTTATTTTTTCGCTTAAATGAGTAATTTTCATGCAAATGTGAAACATAGTAAAATATTTAAAGTTACAAAGCATGCTTGTAGTATTTCAAAGTTGTCAGTTCTTGAAATTATGAAGGACGTTGCTCCCTAAACTTAGAGCGGCGGAACAATCGCATATATGACGCCCTGGTGCGTGAGGCATAGAATTAGATGGAACCCCTATAACATGCTTTTAGCCACAATTTGGGGGTTTGAGGTGGGGGGGTGGGTATTTTAGAGTTGTGAGCATGGGCAGCTGCCTCTTTTGCCCTCGCGATAATCAGGCTCTAATCGGAACCAGTATTTCTTTCAGGCACATATTGTGGAAGGTAGGGCCTCTCCGGCGCAAGACCCCTCCCCCTCCCTACTTGGGAAAATTTTCGAGCAACAGTACAATTTTTTTAGTGTTTAATTATTCCAATATTTATCATCTTGGGAGGAGGGGGGGGGGGCGGTCGATGCTCAATTGACGGAAAGAAAATAAACTATTTCTATTTTTGCTACAGGCACACATGTGTTCTAAAATTTTCTCACTTCAGGGATTTCGTTCAGCCGGTGTCCATACCACATTCTTTGAATTTATGTATTGTCCCAGTTTTTCGAAACTTGGCCTGAAAGGAACACTGAGCGGACAGCCAGTAAAAAATAACATTGTAAATATATATAATTGCATTATAATGATGCACTCTTTCATTCCTCATTAGGGGTTATTTATTAGTGGAACATAGCCTTTGACCCATTACACAAGAAATATTTCGGAATACTGATATTACAATAGCTGAAATTTTAAGCAAATATTGTTAATTTAAAAATAAAAATTGCTGGAAATTTAACTAAAATGAAAAAAAAAACGACTTTTTTGGAATGAGATTATGTATTTGATACTGAGTCAAAGGTTGTCTAAACCGAAATGATTTTTTCAATATTACAAAGATTCTTCATTATTTTGTGAAATAATTTGCCCCTGAAGTATTGGGAGAATGAAATCTGCTTAGGGGTAGGTTTCTTTGGGATAATATTGTTCTAAGCCTTTTTATTATATAGACAGGCTTATGTCCAAGCGCAATTTTTCTCTTAGTGATTTATTATTTAAAATTAAGCGAAAAAAAGTAAATCTCCCCCCCTTTTTTTTTAAATCATCTACGATGACGATTTTTTTCTGCAGCAAAGGCCCTTCTTTGCCCCCTTCCACCACCGCCCATGACCTGCATATTATTATTTGTAAATCTACTAAATAGAAGTTATAGTAAGATTACTTAACCTTGATTTCTCATTAACAGGAGCAAAGAGCTCGATGAATAAATCAACGTAAGTTTGACAATGCCGAATTGTAAAACTAGAGCCTATTTAAAAAAAAAAAAAAAAATATATATATATATATATATATATATATATATATATATATCTGCATTTAAATTTTATTTTGTAATCGTCTTGAAAATATCTTTCATTTAATACATTTATCGTTAAATAACTTTTTTTTACCTTTAGTGCCTGAATGTTATTATTTTTTTTTTTTTAATGTCCTACACCTATGATTTTATAATGACACTTTCTGTATCCAATTTCAGTGCGGTGCTAAAACGTAAATTCGGAATGCTTAAAGATTTTCTTTGGGAGGGTCTGTTTTCTAACGTGGGCACCCGTAGAATGAAATCCAGGATTTCTTTATTTTATTTCTTTATATATATATATTTTTTTTTTGAAGGCTGGGGGGGGGACATTTTTTGTTAATCGTATTCCTTATTATCTATTATATATATGAAATCCAAACGGAAATTTCGTTCCGAACGCCTAGATTTCGAGTTCTACTGCATGGATTTTTACGAAACTTATACCGTTAGATAGGTATCTTTTCAGGGAAGGTTTTAAGCTATAACACATCATTCTACCTATATTCGATATAGTATTATGACGGAAAGTTCTGTTATTTTGGACGATAAGGTTTACCATTTTATTTCTTGGCGAAATTTATCGTTGATAAAAAAATTGAAATAGCTATTACACCTCGAAACATAAAAGAAAAAACTTACTAATTTTAATTTTAAAAAAAAAGAAGGAAGAAAAATTTTCGTTTTAATGAGTGATAATATTAAAAAATGAAAATATTTAATTTAAACATGAAAGGGAATGTTCGTAATGCTTAAAAAATTACTCAGTTAAAATATTGCAATGGAAATAAGATTTGGCTCTTTGTCTTTTGCGTCAGGTTAAGCAAAATGCATCTGAAAAATTGATAGGATGATATCAAGGAAGTTTCGATAAGTGCATACTCAGAAATATTTGAAAAAATTATATAATATTCTTCTCATGAGGAATATATAGAATATTCTTCTCGTGACATATAATATGTTTATTAAAAAAAAAAAAAAAAAAAAAAAAAAAAAAAAAAAATCCGCAGAACTTCGATTTAGCTTTGTAAAAAAATAATGAAAATTTTATTTTTTTGGCGATTTAATGCTGGTTGGCGGCACAATAAAATTTGAATGATACTTTTTTTATGATAAATAATTTTTAAGTAAAACCTTTTTCTACTCTTCATACGTAGATAGTTAGATTAAGTTTAACGTAATAAATACATTTTTATTACTACAGTTTTGTCATATACCTTTATAATGTGTATATATTAAAATTTTATTATCGTAATTATACGGTTTAAAACAAAATTTCAGTTTATTAAATTTTTTCCAAATTCAAAATTAATGTCCGATTCGGAACATTGGCAATTTGACTTCGATATTGTTAGTGTCAGAAACAAGAAATGAAGGTTATTGTTGCCATGGAAACAAGTATTTAATATAAAATGTTTTATGGTAGCCTTTTTAATTAGCCAGCTACTTTTAAAACAAATTTAAAACGGTACTACTTGGTAATCCCGTCGACAAAATAACTATTGCCAAACTATAAGATAAATGCCAATAATAGCTGATCGTAAATTTTACATTCACTTGACATTAAACACGGTACACGTGTTTGTTACGTCATCAAGTGATTTTTTAATTTCACTTCTATTTGTAATTTTACTAATGTTTACAAATTTATTTATTCTTTCATTGTTTAAAATAAAAATTTTGTCAATTTGTATAATTTGGCGAGCAGTTTGGAAATTTATATAATTTGGCGAAGCGTTTGGCAATTTATATAACTTGGCGAAATTGGTTGAATGAATAATCAAATAGTACCTTAAAAATATTTCCAGCCGGTGAAGCCACGTAAAATTAAATAACTACTGCAACACGCAATTTGTATATATTATATACGCTTAAAGATAAAAAATAATACGCTAATCCTTCGTTTAAGTTTAAATTCATTGAGTTTTAGGCATTTAAATGCTTATTTAACAAGCAATTTTCAAATGCATTTAAATATCTTGCATTTTGGATAGAAATGTGTTGGCTAGCCAAATAGCGTGGAACGTTCGCCTTTTTTGCGCCAAATACTCGAATATATATAGATTTTTTTCAGATTTTTCCTGGGATTCCGCCGCTAAATTTGACTGATGTTTTACTACACACAGGCGTAGTTTTAAAAGCATTTTTCTTTTCAAAATAATTTGAGTATGCTCTTTAAGGAGACCTTCCTTGTGGTAACAATTTTGTTTTTGATTTGTTCTTTTTTATTTCTAACTCTTCCATCATGTGACTTACAGACGAAACTAGCAGATGTAATTGTAAAAATAATGGTACTTATGATTTACATGTTGTATGTTTATTTGTGATTTTTTAGTTCACTTTTGTAGCCAAACAATTTGATTTTAAGCCAAAAAGATGTAAGCGGAATTGGTTTCAAGCGATGTTTAAAATAAAGGTGATTTTGCAAGTGTAGGAAAGCATTTTTTGAGATTTTTTTAAAATTCAAATGTACAATATATAAATAGCAATTAATATTTTAAAAATGGAGTCAGATACCTTAATTTTAGTATAAATGTTCCCCACGCATGCACATACATACTGTAAAATAATTTAATTTTAGACATTTAAAAAATTTCTCATCATACTTTACTGCGAAAGCATGTCGGTTTGTTTTCCCCAAATTTGTGACTTTTATAACCCAGAAGCCAGATTAGCTAATATTGTACATTCTTTTTTTAATAAAAAAAACATATCGCCAATTTCCCTTATACAAATGCTCAATGCTTGCAATGTTAGATAGTAAAGATTATTCTTAAGAAAATTTAAGCAATTATGCGTTATTTCTATCACGAAAAAAGACATTTTGCAATAAACATTGCTTTCTGAAATCACTTTTCGATATTCCGTTCCATTCGTCATTTATTTTTTTTTTCATATCTTCCCTTCTTTTAGAAATGTTATAAAAAGTTATTGGATGAATCTTCCATAATCAGCTACCTTACAATTGGCGAATTTACAGTATAGTGTTGGAAGATTCGTTTATATTTGAAAAGAAGCGTGGACGGTAAATCCGATTTCAGAACATTACGCGAAATTTCTACTTTTAGTAATTAGCGATTAGTAAATTTATGTTTTTTTAGTATGGAGCAAACGGACAAAAGAAGATTTACTAATAGATATTTTTCATGTGCAGTTATTTTACTATCATTAAAAAAGCATTAATTTGAATGTACAAAAAAAGTTTTTCAAATGCCAAAGGCGGCCAATTGAACAATATTTTTGCATTTAGCCTAGGTTTTTTTGAAAAAGTACCTCAAATTCAATTAAAATTTCTATCATTATAAAATTTTGGCTGATGCACAGCCCGAGCTGCTGATCGTAGTGACAAATTTAAGGTTTATTTTACTGTCACTAAAAAAGCATTGTTTTCAATGCACAAAAAGAAAAAAAAAATGTTCAAACGACAAAGGTGGCCAATGGAACAATATTTGATCATTTATTCTAGGTTTTAAAAAAAAAAGTACCTCCGATTCAAATAAAATTTCAATAATTATAAAGGAATTTTGGCTGATGCACAGCCCGATCAGCTGATCACAGTCACAAATTAACGTTTTTAGTTTTATTTAGGCAACAAACTGATGAATAATGACGTCTTGAAAATAAAAGCATGCTCATTTCTCCGTCTTATTACGCTCATTAGAGAAATGCGAAAAAAATCTTCGGTTTGCAAAAAAGATCGCTACTAAAAAATTTGCATAACTAACTTTACTTATCATTTGCACAGAATTTTGATAGTGAAAGATCTAAAAATCAATCAATTTGACATTATTTAATGGAATGTAGTTTGGAGCGTAATTAACCCTGTTTTTTAGCTAACTCTGGTACATTTTTAGCCATACCGTTACGAACATTTTTAAAGTTTCACATCAAACTTGGTTGTGGATCCGATTACGGATGATTGGGAAGATTTTATTGAATGAAAACTAGAGGTTTTGTTTTCTATTTGAATTAGTTATCGAGGTTATTTTCCTAGGTTTATAGTTGCATGATTAAAACTGGTACGTAAAAAGAAACGGCAGTTAAAATGACATTATTTTAATTTTACTCACACAATTCCGCTTTAAATATCCACTTTTACATGATTCATATATTTTAAAATATAAACGTTAAATATTGTTTTAATTGTATTTACTCTACTGGAAATCAAATATAAGAAACTGTAGAGAAAACCTGCCAAAAGAAGATGTATATTACCAAATATAATGTAACGTAGAGAGAGATTGTATTTATGTTATCAGATCAGCACAAAGTACCAAGCTGAGAAGCCCGGAGTAAAAGACCTAACAAACGAAAGTGAATAACCCTAACATTCTTTAAGTTAAATAGTCAATCTCTGCAGTCATTGTAATTCTCTCTTTTCTAGTAGCGTGGTGATATGATCGTAATGGCCACATTTCCCTCCCAAACTCTACATGATGTACTAAAGAGTTGCTTCTGAATTGCCCGTATTTCGTCTAACGCATCAGATAATATAATAGCGCCATGGCGTTCGATGCGTATTCAGAAAATGTGGAAGGATCTTCCAGGTGAAGACCCATATTAATTTAAAATACAGGGTCGGATTTTCCTTTTTGTTTGATTGAAGGTTTATTTGAAAAATGGTCCAGCGCAGCGGGCTCAGCCTGCTAGTCTATTATCTATATTATAAAGGACAAACATATCTGTGCGTAATGCATACGTCATTCTGCGAATGGCAACACTTTCAAGTTTGAAATGAAATTTCGTTTTTGCAATTTTCACTATTGCAAAATTTTAAACTTCTAAACATCGCGCAGTTTCAATTTTTACACCAATGTATAGGGGGGGGGGGGAAATGTACTTTTAAATGCAATTTGTTTGAAAGCACTATCTCTATTTATTTTTGAGATATTAATTTTTTTACAGTTTTTAGTACCAATTTTGTAATTGTGGCAACTGAAGTACTCCATTTTTATTAAAAGTAAAGGGAAAATAGTCATGGTTTATTTATTATTATTGATTATATCCTTATTGATGCCATTTTCACATTACAAATAAAAGTAACTTTTTTCTAATTTTTAAAAAGAAAATGACGTCAGCCATTACAAAAACACGCATTCTTCTCCATAAATAAAAAGATTGAAGAAGGTTTTTCTTTTACATTACGCTGATACTGAGTTTGAGACGCTAGGCAAAATGATTCAGTGAGTAAAAATGATGTCATATTTAAATCAAAACGATCATTTTCTTTGATAAAACTAAATATTTGACCAATACTAAATGGCCAATACTATGGCAACTAAAGGCAAATTTCTGAATGGCAGACTTTCGCGGGTACTGAGATTTGAACTTAAAGTTTGTGCGAATGTTCACATGAAAAGTTGTATCGGACAAACGTGACTTTAAGTTTGGAAATAAATTCATTAATAATCTATTGCGTATTAAAATACTTTTAAATTGTGGATTTGAGTGGTGCGTGTATAAATTTTGAGAATGTGTAAATAACGTACAGTTTAGATTTTATGGGGGAACATTTTATGTGACAAAGCGAAATCCTTTTTACTGATTTCTCATCCTGTAAAAGCAAACATAAGAGCATCAATCGATAATATCAACATAATTATTATCTTGATTACGTATTCTAATACAGTTTATTTTTTCAATAATTTAAGCAGTTGAAGTTTGTGGAAATAATGTTTTGGTAATTTTAGGTTAAAAATATTATTTGTTTTAAGAGTTAGACAACCAATGCAAGATGGACTTTTTATCGTAATTATTTTTGTAGGTTTATTATAAATTCGATCTAACAGTTCCATTCTAAACATTTTAATTCGTCGAATTTCGACGGGTTCCAACTCGTATATATAAAATCCAAACGGAAATTTCGTTCCGAACGCCTAGATTTCGAGTTCTACCGCATGGATTTTTACGGAACTTATACCGTTAGATAGGTATCATTTCAGGGAAGGTTTTAAGCTATAACACATCATTCTACCTAGATTAGTTATAGAATTATCACGGAAAGTTCTGTTATTTTGGGCGAAAAGGTTACTATTATTTTATTGGCGAAAAACTTCGTTGATAAATGAATTGAAACGGCTGTACATCTCGAAAGAAAACTTTTATTAATTTTGTTTAAAAGAAAAAAAAAAAGAAAAAAAAAAGGAGAAAAGAAGAAATAGTTTTGACGAATGGTGATATTATAAAATGGCAATATCGAATTTAAAAATGATAGCTAATGTTTGTAATGCTTAAATTGCAGTTTTAAACTATATTTGGAAATTTATCGCTTGCGTCAGGTTTAAAAAAATGCATCAGCAAATCTGATAAGATAATATCTGAGTGACAATTTTGTTTCGGTTTTTGATTTTTTTATAATTTACATTTTGTTTTATTTAACTCATGCATCATGTGGCTTTCAGAAGAAACTAACAGATGTAATTATAAAAATGACGGTACTTGTGAGTTACGTATTGTCTGTTTATTTACGATTTCATTTTATCGCCAAACAATTTAATTTTAAGCCAAAAATGCATAAGCGTGGCTTCGGTTTGAACGACATTCACAATATTGGTTATTTTTCAAGTAGACGACTGCATTTTTAGAAAAATCGAATTCTACTTATATGTATATATATATATATAATTCAAAAGGAAATTTCATTCCGGCTGCTTAGAACTCGGGTTTTGCTGAACTTACACTGTTAGATAGGTAATTTTTCGGGGAAGGTTTTAGTACAAAACACGTCGTTATACGTTGCTCGGAATCGAATTATGGTTTAAAGTTTTTTAATGAGATGAACCTGATAATGAAAAATTAGCCTTTTTAAAAGATTCTGCCGAATGTATTTCGATGGATCTTGGACTGTTAATTAGATAAATTTCAAGGAAATGTTTCAAAATAAACCACGTCTTTCTACGTTGCTTAGCCATACACTTTTGGGGAAAATTCTGTATTCTGGTGAACTCAATTATCACAATTTAGCCTTTAAAAGAAGTTATAATAAACGGTTATTGATAGAATTTGCATTGTTAGTTTGGCAATTTTTCAGAGATAGTTTTAGTATATAATACATTGTTCGACACTGTTTAGTCATAGAGCAAGGGGGTAAATTCTGTAATTTTCCAATTTTCCCTTTGCGAAGTGGAAGAAATGGGTTTGGCGAGAAAAGGAAAGTTTTCATGCATATTTTCTGTTCAATAATTATAGAATTTATTTACTATAAAGAAGACATTTATCTCTTTTTATGTAAAAACAGAAGTAAATTGTATATAAATAACAAAAAATATTAATATTTATAAATAAAAAGTTTATATATAGGAATACATATTTTAAAAAGCATAAAAGTTAATTTTATTTCTTTTCATAACTGTTCATATCATTTGGTCACAAATCTCACTTTCTGAAGCCCGAATTGCGCCAAGCTTTTTAACATCTAACAGTACCCATTGATCTAAAATCAGGAAAATTGGAAAGTAGATGTAGTTTGTAAAGTATGTCTTAATTAAGGAGATAAATTACGTAATCGAGTACACAGACAATTGGCATATTTGGTACAGATAAGTTACATAATTGAGTCTACAGGCAATTGGCGTATGTTACCGGGCGTGGTTTGGTGCACAATTAACTTAGGAAAAGGTTAAAATTGATTCTGTGTTTTTAAAGCGAACCAATTTTATAACCGAATTTACAGAGATTTGGCGAGTTTTTTGGGGACATTTTGCTACTTTTACGTTATACCAACACCATACCAAAATGTACGTTATTGCGCCATTTATTTCAATCCTAAACGTGCAAACATATTTTGGTACTTTTCCAGTATAGGGATCTTGGCGAAATAGAGAAAATAGCATTGGCGAAGAAGGAACTTTGGCAACATATTTTCTGACAACTAATTCGCTATTTCATTTAATATACACACGCATTTTTTTTCTATGTTTATATAATTTATTTAACATAAAGATGCTATTTATCTAATTTTATATAGAAACAGAAGTAATCTGGGTACTACTTAGTTATCCCATCGAACAATTTTTCTAAATTATATAAATCGCCAAATTATACAAACTGACATAATTTTTATTTTAAATAACGAAAGAACAAATAAATTAGTATAAAATTAATAAAAATACAACTAAAACGTCGAAATAAAAATCACTTGATGACGTAAAAACGTGTAACTTGCTTAAAGTCAAGTGTATGTGACCTTTACGATCAACCATTATTGGCATTTAATCTTATAGTTTGGCGATAGATTTTTGGTCGACGGGATAACTAAGTAGTAGTACCGTAATTTGTATGTAAAAAACATTAATAATATACATATATAAACAAACAAAAAATTTCATCAAATTTGTTTTCTTAACTGTTTATATCAATTAGCAACGAATCTCACTTTCTGATTCCCGAATTGAGCCAAGCTGTTTCAAAAAACGTCAAGGCGCCAATAGTGGAAAATTCCCAAATTCTTTTTGCAAACTGTGCCAAACAATCTGGCTTGCTATTTATCGAACGAGAATTTATTTTGGCTTTAATTATTATTTAATCGTAACCACGCAAAAAATTTTAATTTACTATTTTTATTAAATTGAAAGTATTTTTTATTATTAAGTAAAATTAAGTTATAACTTCATTTTTCGCTTATTAAAAAATGGAAATGTTTACTGTAATGCTAAGAGACACTTAGAATTTCATGTGCGTAGTTTAAATAACGATTTTGAAAAAAAAAATATAGTATCCGAACCCACACGAAATTGGCTCATTTTACAGAGAATGTTTTGGTACAAAATGAAATGCATTTGTTGTAGACATGATCCTAAATCTCAATACTCGCCGATTGAAAAGTCTTTAAAATTATCCAGCAGAGACAACGATAAATAACTTACAGTTTCATAAATTTTAAGATTCAATATTCTTATCGATCTATTTACTTCTGCTTCTACTATATATACGAGAGTAAATTGCAAATGGGAAATTCGTCCCGGCTGCATATAACTTGAGCTCACCTGACTGGATTTTGATGAGGATCGAAATGATAGTTAGATAATTTTTCAGGGAAGATTTTAGAATATAACATATCGTTGTACGTTGCTTATACATATAATTATGTTTTAAAGTTAGATAATCATACGAACCCGATTATGAAAGATTAGCTTTTTAAAAGATTCAGCAGGATGGATTTCGATTGAATATGCGCTGTTAGTTAGATAATTTTTCATGCAGGGTTTTAGTGCATACTATGCCCTTCTGCATTGCTTAATAATATAGATGTGGTGGAAAGTTTTATAATCAGTTGAACCCGATTATGAAAGTTTAGCAAACATTTTTTAAAAAGTTCTACAGAACGGATTTTGATAGGAATTCCATTGTTAGTTACATACATATTCAGATATGGTTTTAGTATTTTGCATATTGTTCTACGTTGGTTAGTCATAAAATAAAGGCGAAAGTTCCATAATTATGTGAAACCGATTATGAAAGATTAGACTTTTCAAAAAGTTCTAAATGGCGGATAGGGATAATACTTGCTTTGTTAATTACACAATGTTTTGGGAGGTTTTAGTTTATTGCGTATCATTCTACTTTGCTTAGTTATAGAATTATGGGGAGAAAGTTCTATAATCAGATGGACCCCAGTATGAAAGATCAGCCTTTAAAAAAGTTTTACTGGATGGATTTTGTCAGTTTGTTTGTTTGCATGATTAGTTAAATATTTTTTCAGGTTTTGTTTTATTATATTATATATTGTACTATCATTCTTTACCAAATCCTACTGTGATTGATCAATTAAAAGGGTTAAGACCTTAATAGCGGAAAATTTGTCTGCACATTAGAAAATATAATAGCACAATGGCGTTCATATCGTTTTCTGCAGTGCGAAAGGACATTCCAGATAAGGTTCCAAATTGCTTTAAATCACAATGTCAAATTCACTGATACATTTTGTTTGATTCAAGATTCGTTTGGATAAACAGACCAGCGTAGCGGGCATAGCCTGCTAGTCTATTATATATATAAAATCCAAACGGAAATTTCGTTCCGAACGCCGAGATTTCGAGTTCTACTGCATGGATTTTTACAGAACTTATACCGTTAGATAGGTATCGTTTCACGGAAGGTTTTAAGCTATAACACATCATTCTACCTTGATTAATTATAGAATTATTACGGAAAATTCTGTTATTTTGGACTTTGTTACTTCATATTTCCTTAAATATATGGGCTCCTATTGGTCGTAGAGCTTAGATCTCGCGCCAAAATTAGCTCCAAAGCACCCAAGAAAACTTTTCCCCGCGATTATTTTGCCGTCTTCCGATTTCTTCTAACTCTATTAGGGGCCCGCGTAGGGCCCCTTTAAAATATTTTTCGTAGTAATTTCAGCAATTATCTTAAATTATTGGTTAAGACCGCCACCCTCCCGACTCATGTATCTACGGAAAGGTTGCATGAAGGAGTTTCGTTCAGATACGCTTTCGTTAAGAATAGAGTGCGCTCCCTGGTGGTGGAATGTGGAACTAACATAAAGCGGTATTGTTAAAATTAGGAAATCTAACAATGCGATCTGTTTTAAACTTTTAGATAGTTCATAACACATAATCTATTATCTATTCTATTATATATATATAAAATCTATTATCTATTCTATTGTCTATTATATATATAAAATCCAAACGGAAATTTCGTTCCGAACGCCTAGATTTCGAGTTCTACTGCATGGATTTTTTACGGAACCTATACCGTTAGATAGGTATTGTTTCAGGGAAGGTTTTAATCTATAACACATTATTCTACCTATATTAGTTTTAGAATTATGACGGAAAATTCTGTTATTTTGGGCGATAAGGTTACCATTTTATTTCTTGGCGAAATTCATCGTTGATAAAAAAAATTGAAACGGATATTAAACCTCGAAAAATAAAAGAAAAACTGTTACTAATTGTATTTAAATGAAAAAAAAAGAAAAAAAGAAGAAGAAAATCCGGTTTAATGAGTGATAATATCAATGAGTTATGATGAGTGAAAAACGGAAGCATTTAATCAAAACCTGAAAGAAATATTTGTAATGCTTAAAAATTAATTTAATAAGAAATATTACACTTGATACGCAATATTTGGCTCCTTATCGCTTGCGTTAGATATGGAAACGAATCTGAAAATTTGATTAGATGAAATTTTAACGACATTTTCTTTCTGTTCTGTTCTTTTCTTTTTTTTTATATCTAATTGTCCCATCACGTGACTTATAGAAGAAACAAGCAGATGTAATTGTGAGCCACATGTGTAATTACTATTTGTTCTTTACAATTTTTTTTTTTTTTTTTTTTTTTTTTTGTTGCCAAACAATGTGATTTTAAGCCAAAAATGCATAAGCGTGACATTAGCTTGAGGATGTTCTCACAAATGGTGTTTTTTTAGGTGAAAGAGATCATTTTTTGAGTACATTTTCATATTCAATTGTAACTTATATAGATATCAGTTAATATTTAAAAAATGGAATCGAATACTTAAATTTCAGTGTGAATTTCTGCCACACATACATATTGTAAAATAATTTCATACTTTTTAAAATGTTTTTCGCCGTAATTCCGAAAGCATGTGATATTTATAAACTCGAACTCAGATCAACGAATATTACCCATTTTATTTAAGCAAATATTATCTATTTTCTCAAGTGATATCGCCAATTTCATTTATAGGAAAATTCACAGATTCGAAATCTAGGAAATAAAGATAATTTTTAAGGAAATTTATGTTTTAATACGTCATTATGGAAAAATTCAACATTTTGAAAAAAAAAAAATTACAAGTTTTTGTAATTCGTCATTTCTTCTTCGTCTGTCTTCGTACTTTCTCCTCTGTTATGTAATATTTCAAATGATATTGGACTAATTTTCGATCATCGATTCACCGCAAAATCGCATATCTAATATAGTATATAAAATAAAGTCTGGATTAGGGGACTAATTAACGCACAGCGCAAACTACTGAACCTAAAATCTTGAAAATCGTGGTAAAAATACTTCTTATGACATAAACTTCTGCTAAGAAAGGATTTTCAAAAGTGTCACCCCTAATGGTTTTTGCACGGGGAGGGGAAAAAAATCGAATATCAAAATTATGCGTCAAATGATATCATATTTTAATGTAGTTTTGTATGCTGAATCGAATGCTACCAAATAATTTTGTATAAGTCCAACAGTTCATGACACATTTCATATTTTTCTAATTTGGCGGTGTCTTTGGCATCTAAACCTCAAAATATCTATCATTACATCCGTTACTCTAGCAACGGAAAAAATTCAAATCAACCCTTTTCGCTAAAAAATAAAAACGGCTCTATGAGTTTGAAATAAAAATGCAAGCATCTTAATTTTTTTAAAAAAATAGTGATTTTATGTAAAATAAAAGGGAAAAAATTACTGAGAATTTAGCGTTATAAAACAAAATTGGAAAAGGTACTACTTAGATATTCCGTCGACCACAAATCTATCGTCAAACTATAAGATTAAATGCCAATCATGGTTGATCGTAAATATCAAATTCACTTGAATTTAAACAAACTACACGTGTTTACGTCATCAAGTGATTTTAATTTCGACGTTTTATTTGTATTTTTATTAATTTTATACTAATTTATTTGTTATTTCGTTATTTAAAATAAAGATTATGTCAATTTATATAATTTGGCGAATGGTTTGGCAATTTATATAATTTGGCGAAGTTGGTCGACGGGATAACAAGTAGTACCAATGAAAATATTTAAGTATGAAAGCAATGTTTGTAACGACTTAAAAATTATTTTCATATATATAAACTCGGTTTATGGCGTCAGATGCCGTCATCCGAAGAACTACAAGAGTCTTTTTCCATTTTTTCCGGTCATAGGTTCCTCAATGAAAGAAATTGGAATTGGAATAATATTGTGCGATTTATAAATTGCTCCTCGATAAGAAGAAAAAGATGGGTACATTTATAACAACCGTGCGCACATCTCGCTGATAGCATTTTTAAAATTCCCAGTAGCAGTATTTACATTTTGCGTATGTAAATTAAAAATATTTTTTTGCTTTTAATTATGGCATTATTTCCTGTTATTGTTTATCTTTTCAGTTTTTTAAATGAAATTAGTATAAGGCATGCATTTTAAATGAAATGAGTGAAAGGTTTGTGTTTTAAATGAAAATAATAAAATAAGAATATGCTATGAAAACAATCTTTATTGATTTATTACCTGCACCCGGCTGACATAAAAGTATCACAAAAGCCACATATTCACTTTTCTTTGAGTAGTTGCTCATGAGAATTCAAGTTAACCTTCCGTAATCGGATACTTCACATATTGGTGTATTAGCTTTAATGTTGAAAGCATAGTTTTTGTTTGAAGCGAAAACTTTACTATGAATTCTATTACACAAAATCGCATCATCATCATCTACTATATATTTACAACGGAAATTTGTATTTCATTGCGATTGTTTATAATACTTTCATAGGATATACCACAATTAGTTAGGTAATAATTTTGGAAAGGTTTTAGTGTATACATATTGTTCAAGGGTACTGAGTTATAGAGCAACAGTAAAAGTTCAAAAATTAAGTGAACCTGATTATGAAAGTTTAGCCTTTTTAAAAAAATCTACAGAACATATTTTGTTACAAGTGACCCTGTTGCATGACTTTTAGGAATGGTGTTAGTATATACCATTTCATTATATCTTGATTAGTTACAGAGGTATTATTAATTCCTGTTGTCATAACGGTCTCATTACCCGACCATAAGTGCGCTGTTTATAATCAACTAAAACAATTACTTCTTAATTGCTTAATTTTGTCCAACGCTTAAGATAACATTATATCGCAATGGCGTTCGCATCGTTTTCAGTAATGTGCAAGGTCAAGCTGAAGATCCATATTGTTTAAAATACAAGTTCAAATTCACCGTTTAGTTTAATACAAGGTTCATTTGGAAATATTGACCAGCGCAGCGGGCATAGCCTGCTAGTATATATATAAAATCCAAACGGAAATTTCGTTCCGAACGCCTAGATTTCGAGTTCTACCGCATGGATTTTTACGAAACTTATACCGTTAGATAGGTATCGTTTCAGGGAAGGTTTTAAGATATAACACATCATTCTACCTAGATTAGTTATAGAATTATTACGGAAAATTCTGTTATTTTGGACTTTGTTACTTCATATTTCCTTAAATATTTGAGCTCCTATTGGTCGTAGAGCTTAGATCTCGCGCCAAAAGTAACTCCAACGCACCCAAGCAAACTTTTCCCCGCGATTATTTTGCCGTCTTCCGATTTCCTCTAACTCTATTAGGGGCCCGCGTAGGGCCCCTTTAAAATATTTTTCGTAGTAATTTCAACAATTATCTTAAATTATTGGTTAAGACCGCCACCCTCCCGATTCATGTATCTACGGAAAGGTTGCATGAAGGAGTTTCGTTCAGATAAGCTTTCGTTAAGAATAGAGTGCGCTCCCTGGTGGTGGAATGTGGAACTAACATAACGCGATATTGTTAAAATTAGGAAATCTAACAATGCGATCTGTTTTAAACTTTGAGATAGTTCATAACACATAATCTATTATCTATTCTATTATATATATATATAATCTATTATCTATTCTATTATCTATTATATATGTAAAATCCAAACGGAAATTTCGTTCCGAACGCCTAGATTTCGAGTTCTACTGCATAGATTTTTACGGAACTTATACCGTTAGATAGGTATCGTTTCAGGGAAGGTTTTAAGCTATAACACATCATTCTACCTAGATTAGTTATAGAAGTATGACGGAAAGTTCTGTTATTTTGGACGATAAGGTTACCATATTATTTCTTGGCGAAGTTTTTTGTTGTTGAAAAAATTGAAACGGCTATTACACCTAGAAAAATAAAAGACAGAAAACTGTTACTAATTTTATTTAAAATCTTTAAAAAAAAAAAATCTATTTTAATGAGTGATAACATTAAAAAACGAATATATTTAATTTAAACATGAAATAGAATGTTCGTAATACTTAAAGAATTACTCAGTTGAAATATTGCAACTGAAATAATATTTGGCGATTTATCTTTTGCATCAGGTTAAGAAAAATGCATCTGAATATTGATAAAATGATATCAAGGAAGTTCCCCATAAGCGCATCCTCAGCATTATTTGAACAAAATTACAGAATATTCTTCTCATAAATATATATATATCCATAAAAAATCGGCAGAACCTCTATTTAGCATTCCTAAAAAAATAATGAAAATTTCATTTTTTGCGATTTAGCGCTGGATGGCGACACGATAAAATTTTAAATAATACTATGATAAATATTCTTTAAGAAAAACTTTCTCAACTCTCGATACGAAGTTAGTTTAAGTAAGTTTAACTTAAATAAATACATATTTATAACTGCAGTTTTGTCATATACATTTATATATGTAACAATGAAATTTAACGATCGTATTTATGCCGTTTACAATGAAATTTAAATGGATTAAAAGTGTTTCAAACTCAAATTAAGGTCCGATTCTGAGCATTGGCAATTTGACTTCGATATTGTTAGTGTCAGAGACAACAAGAGAGTTTTATTGCAATGGAAACAACAATTTAATATCGAAATGTTTAATGATAGCATTCTTAATTAAAATACCCTTAAAACTTATCCAGCCGGTGACACCGTATAAAATTAAATAGCTCAATACAAGTAACACGCAATTTGCATATATTATATAAGCTTACAGCAAAAATAGTAAACTAATCCACAGTTTAAGTTTAAATTCATTGAGCATTAGGCATTTAATTACTTATTTAACAAGGAATTTATAAATACATTTCAATCTCTTGCATTTGGCGAGGAAACCTATTGGTTCGCCAAAGAGCGTCGAGCGTTCGTCTGTTCGCGCCAAATACTCGAAAAAATATTTTTTAAAGATTTTCTACTGCGATTCGACCGCTATATTTTTACCGATCTTTTTTACATACATGAGTCATTTTATTAGCATTTCCTTTTTCAAAATATTTTGAGTATGCGTTTTAAGGAGACCTTCCTTGTGAGTAACATTTTTTATTATTATTATTATTATTATGTATCTCTTACAAAAAAAAACTAGCAGATGTAATTATAAAAATAATGATATTACATAAATAGCACTTAATATTATAAAAGTGGAGTCAAATATTTAAATTTTAATGCAAACGTTTGCCTCCCCCTCCCCCCCCCCACACACACATATTATAAATAATTTAATTTCAGATATTTAAAATATTTTTCGCGTACTTTACTACGGATACATGCTATTTTGTTTTTCCCTAAACTTATGACTTTTATAACCTCAAACTCAGATCAACAAATATTGTCCACTATCTATCTTTTTTTTTTTTTCTTTTTTTTTTTTTTCTTTTTTTTTTTAAACATATATCGCCAATTCTTCTTTTATAAAAGTCTACTGTTTCAAATGTTAAGTACTAAAGATTATTCTTAAGAAAATTTATGCAATTTTGCATTATTAATACCACAAAAGAAAATATTTTGCAATAAAAATTGCTTACTGAAATACATTTTCGATTGTCTTTTTAATTCGTCATCCCATTTTCAGTTTTTTTAAGGATTTTGATATTGGATTAATCTTCCGTAATCAGGTTACCTGCTAATTAGTGTATTTACTGAACTATTGAGATGTTTCTTTTATATTTGAAAGAGTCAGATCAGTGATCAGACAGTGACTGTCAGACAGTGATCGCGATTGTAGAAGATTACATGAAATTTGTACTTAGCTATTAGTAAATTTATGTTTATTCATTATGAAGCAAACGGAGAACAGAAGATTTAGTATTGTATATATTTTTTTATTTGCAGTTATTTTACTGTCACTAAAAAATAAATACTTGGGAAAAAAATTTGAAATTCCAATGGTGGCTGGTGGAACAATATTTGTTGATTTATCATTTTAGCCTAGATAAGAAAAAAAGTACCTGAAATGCAGATAAAATTGAAAATAGAAATCTTTATAAAGCAAGTTCTTCTGACGCACAATCCTATTCGCTAAACTGAGGAAAAAATTAACGATTTTTGGTTTATTTAGGCAGCAAACTGAAGAATAATGTAATTTTGAAACTAAAAAGTGTATTTATTTCTCCGTGTTATTGCACTCTTTAGAGAAATGAAAAAAGGTCTTCGGTGCATCAAAAAGATTATTTAGTTATATTATAACGTGTTAGGTTATTAAGTTTTGTATAACTGACTTTATTTGTCATTTACAAAGAGTATTTTTGGCGAAAGATCTATAATTCAGCCAACAGCAATTTGACTTTATTTAATGGGATGTAGTCTGGCGCATAATTACGTATGTTTTACGTGTGTTAACTCTGGTAAATTTGTAACCATGTAGTTTGCAAACACTTCTAATGTTTGCCGTAAAACTTAGCTGTGCACCCGATTATGAACGATTGGGAAGATTTTGATTGGATGAAAACAAGAGGTTTATTCTTCTATCATAATGAGTTATCGAGTTTTTTTTTCTTCAGGTTAACAGTTACATAATTTCAAGTGGTATATATATATAAAGGAAATGGTAATGAAAATGACATTATTTTAATTTTATTCAAACACTTCATTTTTAAAAATCCACTTTTATGTGATTCACATTTCTTTTAATGAAAGTTAAAGACTTTTTGTGTGCAAACAATTTATTACATTTTTTTTTACCGTATTTACTCTGCTATAATCCGAAGATAGAAAACTGCAGTAGACCTGCTAGAAGACGTGTATTACAAAATATAATGCAACGTAGAGAGAAATTGTATTTAAGCTACCAGAACCACACATAGCACCAAGCTGAGAAGCCCGGAGTTCAAGAACTATCAAACGAAAGTGAATAATCCGAACATAAGTAATGTTCTGTGGTCACTCTCTGCAATCATTGTAATTATCTCTCCTTTTGGTAGTGTGGTGACTAGAGTACATTTTAACATTTCTGATTATCACAACGGCCGTATTTTCTTCCCAACATCTACTTTAAATATATACTGTAAAAAGAATTTCTTCTGAATAGTCCGAATTTTGCCTAAACCATAAGATATTATAATAGCCAAATAGCGTTCGCATAGTATTCATCAAATGCGGAAAGATTTTCCCGGTGAAGGTCCGTATTAATTTAAAATACAAGGGCAAATTCATAATTTTGTTTGATCAATGATCATTTGGAAAATGGACCAGCGAAGCGGGTGTAGCCTGCTAGTTATATATATAAAATCCAAACGTAAATTTCGTTCCGAACGCCTAGATTTCGAGTTCTACCGCATGGATTTTTACGGAACTTATACCGTTAGATAGGCATCGTTTCAGGGAAGGTTTTAAGCTATAATACATCATTCTATCTAGATTAGTTATAGAATTATGACGGAAAGTTCTGTTATTTTGGACAATAAGGTTTACTATTTTATTTCTTGGCGAAATTTATCGTTGATAAAAAAAAAATTGAAAGGGCTATTACACCGTGAAAAATAAAAGAAAAAACTGTTACTAATTTTAATTAAAAGAAAAAAAAAGAAGAAAAGGAGAAAATGAAAAACAGTTTTGACGAGTGGTAATATTATAAAAAGAAAATATTTAATTTAAACAAGAAAGAGAATATTCGTAATGCGTAAAAATTTATTCAAAAAAACGATTGCAGTTTTAAACAACATTTGCCGATTTATCTATTGCTTCAGGTTAAGAAAAATGCGCCAGAAAATTTGATAAGACAATATTAGACTGACAATTTTGTTTTTGTTTTGGATTCTTTTTTTATTTACTTTTTATTTTTATCAAACGCATCCATCATTAGACTTAAAATAATGGTACTTGTGAGTTAGATGTTGTTTGTTTATTTACGATATTGATTTTATCGCCAAATAATATGATTTTAAGCCAAAAAGGCATAAGCGTAGCATTGGTTTGAGCGACGTGTACAATATTGGTGATTTTTCAAGCGGACGGTATCCTTTTTGGAGTAATCTAATTCTACTACCACATACGCACACACATATATATGTATATATATAATACAAATAAAATTATATACATATATATATATACATATAATACAAATGGAAATTTCACTACGGTTGCTTATAACTCAAGTTCTGCTGAACTTGAACTGTTAAATAGGTAATTTTTTTGGAAGGTTTTAGTATATAACATATCATTACGTTGTCTACGTTGCTTAGGTATTGAATTCTGGTTTAAAGTTCTTTAATGGAATGAACCAGATTATGAAAAAATAAACTTTTGACAAAATTCTGCCGAATGTTTTCCGATAGAACTTGCACTTTTAATCAGATAATTTTACAAGGAGGGTTTAAGTATCTAAAATATCCTTCTACCTTGCTCAGCTATATAGCTATGGGGAGAATTGTGTAATCTGGTGACCCCAATTATCAAAAATTTACCTTTTTAAAAAGTTCTAATATGCTGTTTTTTCTAGGTTTGCATTGATAGTTTGGTAATTTTTCAAAGACAATTTTAGCATCTCTATAATAATAGCCTAAGTCATGTGACTGTCATCAATAGTTCCGGGCTGACCTCTTCGCTTTTTATATGCCAGGTGACCATTTTTTTTACACTTTTTATTTTTCACGTGGTAAATTAAAACAATGCTTTGATATTGAAATTAAAAGTAATGGTATTATTTATTATTTTCCTTTTCTTTTTCTTAAAAAAGGGAAAGAAAAAGTGAAAGTCATGAATTTCAAATTAAAATTATGTATTTTAAATAAAATGAGTGAAATTATTATATTTTAGATTAATGAAATATGAAAAAAAACTATTGGAAAGACAATGTTTGATGATTTATCACTTGCGCTTGGCTAGCATAAAAAGGTACTACTTAGTTATACCGTCGACCCATTTCGCCAAATTATATAAATCACCAAACCACTCGCCAAATAATACAATTTGACATAATTTTTATTTTAAATAGCGAAAGAACAAATAAATTAGTATAACATTAATAAAATTACAAATAAAACGTCGAAATAAAAGTAACTTGATGACGTAAACACATGTAACTTGCTTAAAAACAAGTGAATATGACATTTACGATCAAACATTATTCATATTTAATCTTATAGTTTGGCGATATATTTTTGGTCGACGGGATAACCAAGTAGTACCCATAAAAATACGGAGTTCTTGATTTCTCTACTAGAAACTTCTGATTTGGCGAAGTATTGAGAAAGTAAGTTAAATTTTGGATAAAACTAACATGGTACAATGCTTAGCACACATCTAACGGAGACCAAACTGGTCGCCAAGGGCGGCTAGTATAATATATTTTTCTACATTGCTTAGTTATATATCAATGGGGGGAATTTTGGTAATTTTCCAATATCCTTGGCGAGATGCAGAAAATGGGCTTGACGGGAGAAGTAAAGTTTCAATGAGAATTTTTTGTTCAATAAGTATAGAATTTATTTACTATAAAGAAGCTATTTATCTCTTTTTATTTTAAAACAGAATTAAATTGAATATTAATAACAATAGTAATAATATATTACATTGAAAAGTTTATTTTATGAATATATAGGTAAAAAAGCATAAAAGCTCATCATATTTATTTTTATAGCTGTTCATATATTTTGTCCACAAATCTCACTTTTTAAGTCCGAATTGCGCCATGCTTAACAAAAAAAAAAAAAAAAAAAAAAAAAAAAAAAAACGACAAGGCCCCTATACTGGAAAAGTATAGAAAATTATGTAAACAGATGAACCCGTTTATGACAGATCTCAAATGACAGCATTGCAATTTGGCTAACCATCGTCGATTTGCGGAGAAATATTCGTTAAATGGGTTTAATCAAACAATTCCTGACCGATATTTGACATCAAACTTGATTGTTCACTAATATAGGCGTCAGAGTGGTCTCTGTTTTGACTAACACAATTTCCTTACCAAATTTTTCGTTTTAGATTTCACTTACAAATTTCGTAGAAACCAGCTACTCGAGAATGTTTTTTTACTGTCTTTTAAGTTAGCCGGGCACAAATCTCGCCAATATCATTTTATTTTTCAGGGCAGTAGCATATTTTCTTTTTCACAAGTGTAAATTAGAAACAATACATTGATGATGAAGTAGAATATTTTTGTTTATAGCATTATTTGCTATTTTTATCCTTTTGAATTTTTTATGAAATGGGTGAAAAGCAACTATTTTAAATGTATGTAATATGTATATTTAACATGTGTGTATCTTAAATTAAAAGAATGAAAGCTTTATATTTTAATTGAATGGCAATGGGAACAATACTTTGTTGTTTATCAAATGTGGCCGACTAACATAAAAGTACTGCTTTTCCTTGAGATTTTTGAGGCAACCTATCACAGAAATAATTTAAAAAATAATTAGTGACCAAAAAAAGACAGCTTCTATGACTGTTAATACTATCAGAAATAGTGCTAATATTGAATATTATAATAATATTTCGCAGATCAAACTAAAATACTGTGACAGTGACAAACATATATACATCTAACTGTAACCATTGATTAAAAAAAAAAAAATCAGGAAAATTGGAAAGTAGGTTTAGTTTGTAAAGTATGCATTAATTAAGGAAATAAATTACATAATCGAGTCTACAGACAATTGAAACACTTGGTACAAATAAATTACATAATCCAGTCTACAAACAAATGACATATGTTATCGGTCGTGGCTTGATGATAATTAACTTAATAAAATAAGTTAAGCTGATTCTTTGTGTTTTTAAAGTGGACCTATTACATAATCGAGTTTTAAAGAGAATTGGCGTAATTTGGGACAATTTTTTGGAGACATTTTGCAACATTTACATTACACCAACACTATACTAAAATGTTTGCTATTGTGTCATTTATTTCAAACCTGAACACGCAAAGATTTTTTGGTACTTTTTCAATATCGGTACCTTGGCGAAATAGGAAAATCAGCCTTGGCGGAAAAGGAAATTTGGCAGTATATTTTCTGATAACCTATTCACTGTTTCATTTCATATACACAAGCTTTTTTTTTTTTTTTTTTTTTTTTTTAATTTTACGCAATAACGCCAATTATCTAATTTTATATCGAAACCCACCATATACACAAGCTTTTTTTTTTTTTTTTTTTTTTTACGTAATAACGCCAATTATCTAATTTTATATCGAAACCCACTTAATATGTATGAAAAAACATTAATTATATACATAAATTTAAAATAAATATAATAAAGCAAAATAGTCCATCAAGTTTGTTTTCATAACTGATTATACCATTTGACAACAAATCTCACTTTCTCATGCCCTAATTGCGCCAAACGTTGTAACTTGCTATTTATTGAACGTGAATCACTTTTGGCTTCAATTATTATTTAGTCGTAACCATGCATTTTTTCATTTACTATTTTTCCAGTCGAAAATATTTTTTGTTATTAAGTAAAATTAAGTTATAATTTCATTTTTTGCTGATTCAAAAATGGAAATGTTTACAGCATTACTAAGAGACAGAATTTCATTGTGTAGTTTAAATTGCTATTTAAAATAAAATATTTTATTGTATAATATTTATTTGTGTTTTTATTTTCAGTATATATTTGTATTCATTTAATAAAATAGTTGTCGAAACTCTGTAATTTTGAAGTGATATATTTTTGAAATGATAACTTTCGCGCCAACAATGTTATTATTTTTTTAAATCCTTCATTTTGTGCCATCAATTGCGCTTGGCGACAATGGTGTTGAAACACCAGAAAAGTACTAAGTATTTAGATTGCACATTGCAGCATGGATGCTATAATATATAACATGGGACAATACACAGTAAAAAAACTGGTTTACAGCTTCAGGTTGGCACTGAGACATTAAAATACATTTCTTTAAATAATTTAAAAGTATAGATGAGGAATGTTCTGTGATCGGAACTCTCACCATATTGGCTCTTTTTAACGAGAATGCTCTGATACAAAATGAAATATTATATATTGTACTATCATTCTTTACCAAATCCTACTCTGAGGGATAATATAAAAGAGTTAGACCGTAACAGCTGAAATTTTGTCTGCACATTAGAAAATATAATAGCACAATGTCGTTCATATCGATTCAGCACTGCGGAAGGACATTCAGTTAAAGGTATTATTACTTTAAATCACAAGATCAAACACATCATTTCGTTTGATTCAAGGTTCGCTTGGAAAATGGACCAGTGCAGCGGGCATAGCTTGCTAGTTATAAATACAACTCTTATTCTCAATCATAGTTTTTTTCTTAGTATTTAATTAATTTAGGTTACTTTAAAAACAAAAAAAATAGTAGGTTTTTTTCTCTTTTTTTTGGTAAATATCATGACAGATATTAAGACCCATGATTCAAAAAATGAAAAGAAAGAATAAGAATATTTATGTTTCCGGAATTAGCTGAAGATTTTCATTCTTTCGAATGTTTTCACCATGAAAAGTGAGCCCTTTACGAAAATCGATATTTAAATATGAAATTTATACGTACTTTTTATGTACTAAATAACGAGACAAGATTACAGTTTTCATCTTTCAGAGGTGCTATTTACTAGTAGTTCTGCTTCTTTATTTTGTAGTATTCCAAACAGTATTCTTCTAAAAAAGTTTTTTACTTTAATTAACTTATTATTGTCATTTTCGTTCAATACCAAGTGCTGTGGCCTTGTGTTTTACTTTTGTATCGCAATGTTACACATTAAGACTGATAATTACTGTAAAATTGAAATTTCTCTGATTTTACAATTTACCAAATACAAACTCAAAGATGGGATTAAATTTAGAATCTTTTATCTGTTTTTGAAACACTTTAAATTAATATCTTAAATAATTAGTAATAGTATTATAAAAAGTACGAATATTTAAAAAAATTAAGACCATAAATCAAGCAATTTTTCTGGTGTGTGTGTGTGTGGGGGGCACCGATGGGTGCTCGCACGGGCGTCAAAATGTCCTTGGGCCGGCCCTGCTGACTGATGATTTCTTGGATTTTTACCACAACTCACTGGCAAAACTTTTTGCTTTTCATGAAACCAATTGACTAATCTCACCTTTTTTTTTCCATCCGGTTGATTGGCAAAATTAGTAATTTTTTTTTTTTTTGTTTTGATCGATTTTTTTTTTTTTTTTTTTTTGCTCAACTGATCGACCAACTTCACAATTTTTCCCCCTTATTGAAAAAAATCTGATTTTTTTCTTAACTGATCAACAAATAGCACATCCCCCCCCCCCCTCTATTCATTGATACAGTTTAAGATTTTTTTTTTTTTTTTTTACTATCACTGATCGACATATTTTGAAATTTTTTTTCCGCAGCCAGTAGATGTATTTCATGTTTTTTTTTGCCCATGAATGAAAATGCAAAAGAGTGTCAATAAAGGCTGCCAAGCACATAAAATAGTCAAATAGGTTCACCAGGCTCTGTACACTGCCAAATTAACCCAGAGTTAACACTTGTCTATTATTTTAACAAAGTTTTCCAAAAAATGTTTGCTATTATTGTCTTTTACATGCTGAAACATTTAAATACTGAACTTCTTAAGTTATAGCTGTTGTATTTTAACTATTATTAGATTGAATAATTAATAAACATAGCATAATGTCAGTATTGGAATAACACATATGCAAAGAGATTTGAAGCCCATATTAAAGAAAAATCAGTAAATTTAAAAAAGACAATGGTTTCTTTATTTGGTTTAAACTAATTTTTTTACATTTTTTTTTTCATGTTAGTGTCTTTAAATTCAATGTTTTATTTTAATTATTGTAACACTAGCTACTGATATATAACAAATAGTTAGATACTATAATCTGATCATATCTTCTAGATGAGCTGTATATACCATTGTCAGTATTTCACAGCTATGGTCCACCTACAACTAATTGAAGTTATAAGTCTAATCCATCAAGTCTTCATGATGTAGAACTCATCAGTGACAGATGATTTGGCAACTACAAACCTCATTGGGTATCTAACCGAAAAAGTAGCAGTTTAATGCTGTTGACATCAATAAGTCATGTTGCTCGTACGTATCTAAGAAATTTTAACTTCTGCTGACTTAATTTAAATTTTCATTTCGCTCTCAAAAGAATATTTTTCATTGTAAGACTTTCTTTTACATGTTGACTCATTTTTAGGGTTCTGTATTTTAAAAGTAAAAATGAAACCATTATAAGATCACTCTTGTGTTTGTCTGTTAGTCATTTTCTCGTAAAGGGGCTGTACATATATAACGTTATCAACTCTTTGGTAATTTTGGACCCTTCCCCTTCCCCTCTACTATCATATGTTATCATTCCTCGACCCCCCCCCCCTGTCCCATTAGTGTTGACTCTAGAAAAAAAGAGCCGCTGGGCGAGAATTTTTCATAAAGGGCACACTTGAACCTTGTTCACAAAAAATATCTTTAACTGGTTTGTTTAGAGTCCCCTAATAGAATTTGTGGTATTTTCCCATGATCAATTGAATTTTGTGATTCTCCCCCCACCCCCACCCTCCATCAACTGACGAATTTCATGATTTTGTTTCGGCAACTTATTGACGAATTTCACAATTATTTTTTTTTTTCAACCAACTGAAGAATTTTGCTTTTTTTTCTCATCATTGAATGCTGAATTTAACATTTTTTCCCCTCTACCAATTGATAGTTTCACAATACAGCTAAATACAAAATGTTTTTTGTATTAATATGAAATTGCAATCCTGCAAATACAAAATCTCCCTATGTCTTTTTCTAAATTCCTGCAGAACATTTTTGATCAGCTGAAGGTTCGCTGCACAACATTGCAAAACATTCTACTTTGGGCTGCTGCACCCATGGGGGAGGGGGGAGGAGGGTCAAATGGTGCTAAACACTAGCAAAATATTTACAGGACTAAAGTTCTTTTTTTTTTGTGTGTGTTTATTTGTGGTCAGGCTCTGCCTATCTCCAAATCTTATTGCCCGGTGGTACCTGCTCACTATACCCTGACTCATTAAGCCAAGTCGTATACTGAGACGACAGGGGAAAAACGAAGTGCGACAAAGGAGAAAAAACCGGTCGAGACAAAGAAGAAAACTGTTTCAAACCAGTCTCTCTCCCCCCCCCCCCCTCCCCAGAAATCAAGTGACATGTTGCTCCTTTTTGTTTATACTCTTTCTGGATGCCAGTGAGTGAACTTCTCGTGCGAGGAACCAATCAGTAAAGAGCTCTTATCAATGCTAGACACGCTGAATTGTTTCCGCTGCTTGCGGATATCGTACCGCTGGCATGGTCTCGAAATAAGGAAAGAGCAGCTGACGTCACTGTGGGTAAAATTACTGTGGATAAACAGTAATTTCCTATTTGCCTTTATAACTCCTAAAGTATATAGAAATTCCTACTGTATATAGAAATTCAGGTGATTTCATTGGTCTATGATTAACAGATCTGTAATACAATTGGCAAGTGTTGCAATGATGATTCCTGCAATGATTGCAAAAGACAAACTGTAGTCGCAGATTGGTTGGCGGAAGTTTTTGTTTTTAAACATGCCTTTTCCTTATTCTAATCCCAGTTCAGTTAGTTAATTTTTTAAAGATTATTCTCTTTTTTAAATTTACTTTAGCTCCATTTTAGATCCTGGTAGAAGCCAAAAGCAGCAGTTATGGACTTCCGTTTCAAATAATCCTTCGATGTTATCTCCGCAAAATTAGACATTCTGAATTCCAAAATTCTAATTATCACGTATCTCGCAGACAAAGTCATTAAATCCATCACAGGAATGTTTAATTCAGGCAATACACCAGTTACTACATTATGAATTGCTTGAATGTTTTCGTGACAGCAACAAATGGACATATTATGATGAGTAATTTTCTATTGTTTTATGAAACTAGGGTTTAAAGCTGCAAAGGAATCTCCAATTTTTCAATTTAGGAAAGCTTCGTTAAACAAAAAAAGTATTCTCTTTTTAAATGTCCCCTAGAATTGATTAAATTGTGTGACCTTTTTCACGCTTAATTGACGTAGATTTAGCTGTAGAATGACCTCTTTCTAAATCTTCATAGACATAAAATTCTCCAAAGATGTGGAGTTAGTTTTTTTTTTCCTTTACAATATCTGAGGTTAGCTAGTTCACTACTTTTCCTTTTCTTAATATTTCCATTTTCTTGCTGAAGCTTTTGCTGGTTCTAAGACTTTTCTTCACCTTATCATAATATATTTTGTTTTGTTTCTTTCTCACAACAACATATTGAATTTCATTCTTATTTTTTTTCTACAATTTTTGGCGCTTAGCAGAATTTTTCCTGCTCTTTAAAACAATGTCGTGTATAAGAAGCAATATTAAAATCTTTATTTAAAATATACTATCAAGAATCCTTTCCAAAAATGTTACTATAAGAACCTCTGTAAGTTATACAGCAGAATTTAGTAAAAGAAGCTTTACAAAGCCTATAAAATATCTAATCAAAGATCATGTGCTTCAAACCAAAAAAAAGCACACAAAAATGACACGAGTTGAATTGTTTTATTACATCTTTAATTACTTGTCATGTTTATTTTATAATCTTAAGTAATACCAAAAATGAATAAAAATAAATCCACCCATTAAAAAAACACTAATAAAGATAATTTATCTTCCTTAAAATTGACAAAATAACCTTAGTTATAGCTAAAACCATTTCAAGAACTGCTCTAATAACATAGAAAAAACAACAAAACTTTAAGCATTCTGTTTGTTTTGGTTGTAACGCAGTTTTATATCAAACTATCGACAAAAGTAGTATGTGTTACTCTTGTGACACAGACGTTTGTTATTCTTGTGACAATTCCCCAGAGCCTATTCCATGCATAGCATAAACAAAATTTTTAATGTAAAATATGTCTTATACCTCGAAATCAGAGACTTAGAAGTTTTGTGTAAAAATTTTAAGTAGTTTTTTTTAATTAAAACTTTTGTATGTTTTTCGTTACTCTTGTGACATTTAAGTTTTATCGTTTAAATACAGCCAAAATTATATTAAAGACATTATCTAAAAGATTTTATCTATGTAGATCTTAAAGATATGATGGTAGTTTGTTGATTTGAACGCATAGTAATTTTATTGAATTGTAAAAACTAAAAAAATCCTACATTTCAATAAGTTGTATTTTAAGTAAATTTAAGTAATTTTAAGTAAAATTTTTCTCAAATGTAAACGTAGTTTTATACTGTTAGTATTCAGCTCATTTTCAGTAAACACTTGCTCTTATGCAATTAAAACCTACAAATTCATATACTTCAACTCTTAGCTTTAAATTGATATATCACACTTATATTTCCGTTTAAAAAAAATTTCAACAATTTTTTTTTTTCTGCCGTGGACGTTCCCATATCAGTTAAAATGAACACATTTAAAATATATATCAGTTAAAATGAAAATATTAAATGTAAAAAATCGATTTTACTCAAAAAACCGAGCTTTTGTTCTGCAATTTATATAAAAACATAGCATTCATATTTTACAATTAACAAATTAAAAATAGTTATAAGTCGTATTTTTATGCTATATTGATACTAAAGTATTAAAACCCCAGTCATAATCTCATAAAAACGAAATCCTGCAAATCTAACTACAAAATTACAATTTTTCGGAACAGAAATTTAAGCAAGTAATACCCATTTGAAGAAAACATCTTATATTTATTTCAGACTATTCCACTTACAAGTAACTGCTAGCCGAGCAGTTAAGATACTCGACACGTATCAGTTAGGTACCTGGTTGCACTCCAAGGTCAGTAACAGTTTTTTTATCCCACCTTTTTTCAAAATATTGCATATTTTACAACCTTTAACGAAGAAAAACGAAACGGATATTCTTCAAATTCGGAAATATTACGGCAGCACTGTTGCCTGTAAAATTTCCGTGATTTGGAGAAAGTATTTCTGAGAGTGTTTTCTGGAAATCGAAGTGTAGAGCATTTGTACTTATGTTTAAACGTATCACTTTTGCTGTGTGATCTTCACACACATTTCCCCATTCTGAGGAAAAGAAACTTGCTCTTATTAGAAGTCTGAAGTTCATCTTCATTAGAGTTGGAAAAATTTATAAAAATATTATATTTCCACACTTTTACTTAAAGCAATAAAAGTATGGGGCGGTAATACAGCGGGAAGAACTAAACAACGGTGGATAAATTAAACTTTCGTTATTTCTCAAATATCACACAACAAGAACTTCCCAAAATTAGAAGCATAACTTTCATGACGGAAATTTTCTTTCAAACTTTACTTCTCGGAGAGTGACAAATGCATGTTCTTAGATAAAGCTGAAAACAACTGATATAAAATATGACTTGAAGAACTACATTATAATGTCACTAAATGATGGGAATCCTATCGATATCAAAATTCGCTTTATTCATACGGCTCAAATTCAAACTCTTACCAAACATTTGCGCGTTTTAAAAAATCTATTCCGACTAGGCCTACGGGCGCAAGTAGATTTCGAAGTTAACTACTAATTTCAACAACAAAAACTAAATTATGATTACAGACAAACCCTCTTTAATGATTTTATCTGGTCGCTTTTGACGAGTTTTTAATTTCATTTTTATATAAGAGCTGCTTTTATTAGAATCATGTTAAAAAAAAACTTTTCCATGCTCAACAACTTATCTGACACATTTTCAGGTTCATTTTTAAAAGAAAAAAACCTGAAACTGGCTGATGAGATTTTTAATGAGATTTATAAGCGACCTGTTTTTTTCATTCAATTAATTATATCTTGATTTATAAATAATTATTTTCTCAGTAGGACAATATCTTTTGTTTCCAACACAAACGCTTCGAGAAATTCGGTTCAAAATGCCCACTTTGACATCATTTTTTGAAATACCTTCTGCCTCTATCACAAAATCGAATATTACAGTACATTATATAATTTCTGAATAAGAGAATCTGTCAAAATGGATACGTTTAGCAAAAAAGAATTTAAAAATGAGTCAGAAAATAAGCAGTTTGAATTTGAATACACCCGTAATAAGATGATTTTTCATTCAACCGCAACGAATTTTTAATTTGTTTTTGCTCTAAGAATTTGTCCTTTCAGTAATTTGTCAATATAAATGTTGTAGATAAGTTGCAGATCAGTAAAATTTTCCTTTTACACTGACAAGTAATACACATAAAGTCCCGTTATTCTAGGTTAAAATTGATCGAGTAATGGCTGTTTAAAGTTGGAGCATATTTTTTGCTGCAAATTGGGGGTCATACACAAATTTAGTTAAAATATAATTTCATCAGATATATTAAAAAAATGGTTGAGAGTAAAATTAACATAGGAAAATAAATTTGAAATCCTTAATCATTCTGACATATTAATGCAAAATATACAAAATGTAATAAACATTTAAGAAACATTTGTAATAAACATTTGTAATAAACATTATCTTAAAAAAATGAAAACAGAATTTTCGTTAAATAAAATTATGCTAAATTAACAGCCTCAATTCCTTACAAAATGATCCGTATTTTAAAATATTATTAGATTACACTAGCCTGCAAAAGTTAGGTTATGTCATGTTTTTTAGCTTTTGATAATTGATTCTTATGTATTCTGTACCGCTGAATCTGAAATTGAGCTTCATTTTAACCATCAAATCAGGCGTTTTTGTAAATTTCAAAGTTAAAAAGTTCAAAGGTAAAATTGAATCTCCTCCCTCATCTCATCGGACCACTCAGCTGTTTAGCTGTGAGAATCCCAGGATAAGCAAAAATATCGAATAAATTATTGAATAAAATAAAATAATAATAATAATAAAAAAGTTTAACATATGTTTTATAGTATGAGATTTTCGCTATTTCGATTTGCAAAAAAAATTCTTACGTAATGGTTGAAAATGAAAGCCATTTTCAGATTCAGTGCTGAAAAGTACGTAAAAATCAATTATCAAAAGCTAAAGAACACAACCAGCTCCTCTACTTTATAGTATCCGATTTTTTTTAATTCTTTAAATTTGATAATGATTTGCGAAATATCCTGACATTATGGTTAAAAATTAATCTAATTTTCGGATTCGGTGCTAAAAAATACATAAAATTAAAAAAAAAAACCAACAATCGCAGTCTTGTATTATCTAATTTAAAAATTTTTCTTAAACTTCTTGGCGGTAATCTATCCAAATTTTTTTGTGTTATCCTGTAAAATAAGTATAAATGGTAACCACCGAGAATCATAATAATAATAGATTGTTATTGGATTTGCGCCAATATGTAAAATGTAATCTCGATTGGATATTAAAAAAAATAACATAATTTTTCTTAAAAGAAATCATAAATGAAAGTCTCAAATCCTGACAAAATAAAACATAAGTTGTTTTTTTCAATCTGAAACTTAATAAATGTTAACTTAATTGTAATACTTGTACGATTTTTTTTCAAACGCAGATATACTTGAAATAAGATCTTCGAATACTTTAAGCACTTGGTATGTGACCCTTCAAAGCCAAGCCGAACTCATTTGTTTTCAGAGCAGATAAGGGGCATAAGTCATGCATTTTTAAAGTTTCATAACTCGCTCAATTTTAGTGTTATATGAATGGGACTTTTTTTTTTGTCTTACTTGTCAGTGTAATAGGAAAATTTTACTATATATAACTTATAGGATCGGGGGACCGAATAAAAATTTAAATTTAGTAATTTTATAAGAAATATTTTTATTGACCCAAATCGCTTTCAAAATATTTCTTTGCCTGATTTAAACCATTTTTGTAATTGGAACTATATGTGTATGACTAACGGTTTAGGAATTAGCCATTGGACATCGTTGAGACCGGACACCATATATAATCATTTCTTCCTTGGACTTTTGTAATAAGCCCATATGTTTGCACAAACACCTGCTCGTTTTCTAATAAACCCGAAACTGAGCAGGATCAATCCATTGAAATAAAACAAAAAATATTAGGCTGATTGAGAAACAAATGGTTATATTTCAATTTGGGAAAATTTGCTCTTTGCAAATAGCTTGAAAATATCAAGATGATTGGGAAAAGAGAGTTGATTCACCAGTTTGTATGGCTCATTGCAAACATAGGTTCTCTGCAAAGAGTCAGATTTCTCTACTTATTGTTAAAACGTATTCAGTATAATTTGTTCGTATTTATTGTTTAATTGATTGAAAAATAACATAAATATAAAACCGTATCTATATTATAAAGGACAAACATATCTGTGCGTAACGCATACGTCATTTTGCGAATGGCAACACTTTGAAATTTGAAATAAAATTTCGGTTTTGCAATTATATCTACGGCAAATTTTTAAATTTCTAAACATCGCACATTTTAAATTTTAACACCGTCGTATAAGGAAAAAAATGCTCTTTTAAATGCAATTTGTTTGAAAGCTGTATCTCAATTTATTTTTGAGATGTTAATTTTTTTGTAGCTTTTAATACAAATTTTGTAATCGTGGCAACTGAAGTACTCCATTTATATTGGAAGTAAAGGGAAAATAGTCATTTTTTATTGATTATATCCTTATTGATGCCATTTTCACATTACAAATAAAAGTAACTTTTTTATAATTTTTGAACAGAAAATGATGTCAGACATAAAAAGAAAAAACACTCATTCTTCTTCATAAATCAGTTACATTTCAATATTTTTACATTACGCTGATTCTGAGTTTGTGGCACTAGGCAAAATGGTTCAGTGAGTAAAAATTATGTTATACTTAAAACAAAACGATCATTTATTTTGATAAATATTTGACCAATACTATGACAACTAAAGGCAAATTTCTGAATTTTTTTTTCGCGGGTATTGAGATTAGAACTTAAAGTATGTGCGAATGTTCACATGGAAAGTTTGTATCGGACGAACGTGACTTTAAGTTTGGAAATACATACATTAATAATCTATTGCGCGTTAAAATACTTTCAAATTGTGAATTTGAGTGGTGCATATGTAAATTATGAGAATGTGAAAATAACGTACAATTTAGAATTCATGGGGGAAAATTTTATGATGTGACAAAGCGAAATCCTTTTTATTGTTTTTTCATCCCATAAAAACAAACATAAAAGCCTCAATCGATGAATTCATCATAATTACTCATCTTGATTACTTATTTTAATTGACTTTAATTTTTCAATAATTTAAGCAATTGAAGTTTGTGGAAATAATATTTTGTTAATTTTAGGTTAAAAATATTTGTTTTAAGAGTGAGACAACCAATGTAAGAGGAATTTTTTATTGTAATTATTTTTGTAGGTTTATTATAAATTCGATCTAACAGTTCCTTTCTAACATTTTAGTTCGTCGAATTTCGACGGGTTCCAAATCGTAATAATAAAGAAAGAAGTTTGTGTGTGAGTGAGTGAGTGTGTCGACGGTGTTCTGAAGAGAACACTGCACGTAGAGCTACAAAATTTGGGGAAAAGGTACGTCTATATATGAAGTTTTGGACCTCGAAGCCCGATTTTCGATTTTTTGATTAATTTTTTTTATTTATTTTTTATGCGATTTGTAGCACTTTTTTAAGTTTCGAGGCGATTTTTCCATATAAGTGAGAAGAATATGGTTTCTTTCTTTTCACCCAATGTAGTAAATTTTGTTCTCTTTTCAAAAAAGTTTATTCGGAATTCGTACAGCGATTTTTGAATTTTTAGCGAATTTTTTATGCAATTATTGAACAGCATTTAATGCATTTCCATACCTATAAGGAGGTTACCGTAGAGGGACACAGTTCTGTCGCCAAATGCCGCTAAGTTTGTCGCCAACTTGGCGGTATATCGCCAAATTTGGCGACCAAAATGAGTCGCCAAAAGTGACGCCAACTTGGCGATATCTCTAATATTTCGCCAAATTCCCATAGACTTCCATTGTAAAACAATATGGATTACTTACATACAGAAAATCAACAAATTGAGATATTTTAATGCAACAAAAACTAATATTTACTTAAGGTATTCTATTAATTCGATTTTTCCACATTAGGAAAAAGAATACGGTTTCTTTCTTTTAACCCAATATAGTAAATTTTGTTCTCTTTTTAAAAAAGTTTATCCGGAATTATTACAGCGATTTTCGAATTTTTAGCGAATTTTTTAGGCGATTATTGAACAGCATGTAATGCATCTCCATACGTATAAGGAGGGGGGTTACCGTAGGGGGTATCCAGTTCTGTCGCCAAATAATGCCAAGTTTGTCGCCAACTTGGTGATATCTCTAATATTTCGCCAAATTCCCTCAGACTTCCACTGTAAAACAATAGAGTTTACTTGCTTACAGAAAATCAACAATTTGAGATATTTTAATGCAACAAAACTAATATTAACTTAAGGAATTATATTAATTATATTTAAGGAAGGCCAAGTAAATTAATTACGAATAAAAGTAACATGATCTAATGCTTAGCAGGATTTCCAAAACATAAATTTTAAGAGAGCCCACAGGTCAAAGGCATTAGATTTGAAACTTTTAACCAATTATAGTAAATTTTGACTTTCGTGATTTTTGAACATTTTGTGATTTTTAATGCGATTTTTATATTTCTTCGCGATCTGCTGCAATTTTTTTGACATTCCATTTTTTACCTAAAGTACATTCTGCCCTCATTTCAATAAAGTTTATTTGGATTTCGTATAGCAATTTTCGAATTTTTCGAGAATTTTGTATGTGATTTTTAGTGTATTTTGTATGCAATTTTTAGTGTATTTTGGCGATTTGCTACTATTTTTCCACATTAGTGAATGGAATCAACACGCAATCTTCGAACACAGTATATAATTTTTTCTATTTTCAAAATTTGAGAAGCGATTAAAAAATTTTTCGCGATATCTTATTGTGATTTTCAGAGCTTTTTCGTAATTTCTGCTGTTTTTTGACGTACCCGGGCAACGCCGGGCAAGTTCGCTAGTGTTTATTAATAATTAAAAGTAAAATAAAATACGTACTTACCTAAGGTTTTACAAATTGGAAATTTGTTCGGATACGTCATGCTTTTTCCCACACATCCATATTTTGTGACCATTGCTTTAATTTTACACAGATTAATGCAGTCCTAAAATTTTAATGAAGCAAATATGAAGCCATTGAAAACTAAGGAACTGCGGTACTTACGTATTATCCGGGCCATGCGATAGCTCGCAAAATGGTTGCTAATTACCCATCTTGTTTGTCATTGCCAATCATGTTCAAAACAGTAATTTAACATTTTTTAATACATAACATTGTTAAAAATGGTAAATAATGTCAAATAAATAAATAAAAAGAATATAATAAATGATTTATATTAAATAAATTAAAACAAAACTATAAACCATAAAAAAATTATACTAAATAAAAAGACTATATTACGCATTATTATTATTAAATTATTATTGCTCGTATTATGTATGATATGTTATAAAGTTGTTAAAAAATAAGGGTTACTGTAATTAGTATAATTGGCACTTTTCTTGTTGCAGTTGTATGTGACACAGCCCAGATAATATGTAGGTACCGAAATGCTATAAGTAAAAACAGTTACTTAATATATTAACTTTAGGAAAAGGAACCAGTTTTTTAATGTCCTTTTTGTATAAACGCACATATTTACGCACATATTTTTGTCTGGACATTATCACCATGCTGGTTAAATTATAATTTTTATACATATGCAATTTTAATTGGGTTTGAAGTATATTAATGAAAAAAAAATACTTTTCATTGATAGGAACGAGTTTTACATTTTTTTCGTTTCTAGCAAATTGAGAAAAAAAAAATTACACATATGAACCGATTGTATAAAATATAAAATTTCCTTTGTAAGATTAAATTATTTTTGTAATATTTAAAAATTTCTCAATCATATTCAAATAAAAATGTATATAACATTTTTCAACATTTACGACTTAGATTGGTTAAGTTTGCATTACTTTCTAGACAAATAGTGTAAAAAAAAGTATGAAATAAATATTTGTCCTTGTTTATGAAAGAATGCGATAAAATATTAATAGCACTTATGATGGACCTCCCATTCGGCAAAAAGTTACAAACCACTATTCCAAGAACTGCACAGATTTTCGGGGAAAAAAACGGCCGGCAGTGTAAGCACTGGATTCGTTTTATTTTCAACCTTCGATCGAGCGCGAAATGACCAGAGAAGTGATAGGTAAGGATGCGCGGTGGGCACCTGTGCATCACCCGAACATGAACTCTGCTAGTACCAAGGGGACGCTGATTAATGTACTCATGATATATGCCCCCATAAGTTATTTTGACATCACAATAAATGGGGGTACAAATCCAGTGCTCGGTCATTTTACTTTTCACGAAATCCTGGTTAACATCCACATGATATATGGCACCATATCAGAAGGGGACACAAATACAGTGATGGAGAATTTTCCTTTCATTGAGAGCCTGATTAATGTACTTATGAATCATGCCCTCATACGTCATTTTGACTTCCAAAAAATGGGTGCACAAATCCAGTGCTAGAGCATTTTACTTTCGACGAAATCCTAACTAAACATAGCCATTATATGTATTTCCATACTTCATTTTGATGACGCCACAGTAGATGGAGGTTTAAATCAGGGGGTCCAGTGCTAGAACATTTTATTTTCTCAAGAATTCCTGATTTAAGACCCCATGATATATGCCCCCATACGTCATTTTTATGCCACAACAAAGAGGATTCATATTTCATATAGGATAGGTCACTAGAGGTCTGCACGGCCGAAATTTTCGGGTACGGGCCTGGCTCGGTGCAAAGATTTAATGTTCGACCCGGGAAATTTTATTGTTAAAAAATTAACCACGTGTAATTACGTGTCCAGCGTTTTCTGGAGTTTGCATTATTTTATTTTTTTCAGCTGATCATAAAAATCAGGCCAGATGTTATAATTAGTAATGTTAGCTGGGTGAATCAGTTCTTCTAGCTTCGTCCAGGATGGCATAATTGGTAGAACACGGCGATTTCAGCCAGGATATCCCTCGTTCGATTCCTAGTCTGGACATTTTTCGTTCAGTTCGGGAAATTAAATCTCATATGACATATTTACCAATTTTAATAATTGTATTAAAAAATCAATCTTCTGTAATTACGTGTCCAGTGTTTTCTGACCTTTCCATTATCTGGCTATTTTATTTTGTTGAGCTGATTTATAAATATCAAACGAGATTTATAATCCATAATGTTAACTGGGCTAATTATCCCTTCCAGCTTCATCCAGGATGGCTCAGTTGATAGAGCACTACGGGTTTTAACCAGGATATCCCTGGTTCGATTGGCCTGGACATTTTTCGCCCAAGTTCGAAAAATTAAATCTCATATAATTTATTTACAAATTTTAATAATGGTGTTAAAAAATAAATCTTGTGTAATTATGTGTCAGTGTTTTCTGACTTTTCCATTAC
This sequence comes from Maratus speciosus, assembly GCA_963932465.1. NCBI lineage: Eukaryota > Metazoa > Arthropoda > Arachnida > Araneae > Salticidae > Maratus > Maratus speciosus. The sequence goes on from OZ010800.1 coordinate 28,015,689, forward strand.
CTGCGATTTTATTTTGTTGAGCTGATTTATAAATATCAAACCAGATTTATAATCAAATTGGATATTTCTATCAAGAGTTATCGCGTTAAGTACACACGAACATATATACATACGGTGTGGGCACATTAGCTCTCAGGCTTTGATAGCCTTTTTTTCAATTTTTTTTCATGAGTTCGGAATTAAAGATTATTCTAACGGATATTTATGGAATTATGTATTAAAATTATTTGCATAAATTTCGCGAATTAAATTAAGCACTTGCTGAAATAAAGCTCCAATCATCTGTTAATTATTATATATTATTTCTTTGATTTCAGCTTCCAGCGAAATCTTCTGTTTTCATGAGGTAGGTGATAACAAGATTCCGGGATAATCTTCTGTAATCCGATATCTTGGCAGTTGATGCATAAAATACAACGTTAAAAGCATCGTTTTTTTTTTTTTTTTTTTAATCGTAACCTCCATGGTGAATTCTATTACTGGAAATCATATCATCATCTACAACATCTATAAAACGCAGCTTTGCATTTCAACCGGAAGGTTTGTACTACTTTGATATAAATTACAAGTCCCCGCGAATTGGCGTATAAATTATATTGATTCTATCATCTCTCATGCTGAAGAGAATTCTTGACGCTAACTCAGATCACAGAAGAAAAGTAGATTTAATAATTAGAAATTATTTATACATTTATGTTTTTTCCTTAAATCAGATTTCTCAAGGACTCAATGAAGTAGTAAATATTCTGACTACAAATCGAGAAGTTTGGGTAATTTTTGGTAATAAAATTTACTTTTTTTGCGTAAGTAGAAGCAAATATTGCTAACGATAAATTTCTTTACGTCATAAAAACTTTACACTTCTAAACCAGTAAAAAACAAAGAAACACATAAGCTTTTTAGGTATTACTTGACGATCCCGTCGACCAACAAACTATCGTCAAACTCTAAGATTTATTCATCTAAAATAATTGGTAATGAATAATTGAAATTTTATCCATCACATCTTTTTCTACTATATATGTAAAATACAAAAGTAAAATACTTTTAGTATACAATATATTGTTCAAAATTGCTTAGATATATGAGGAACGGGGAAAGGGAATTCAGTGATCAGTTGAAAACGTTTACAACAGATCTTGGATGATAGCTTCGCTATTTAGCTAAATCGTCAATTTTCGGGAAAATATTGGCGTCTAATCAATCAGTGCCAAATTAGGCAGGATAACTAATATAGGCTACATTTTTTTGATCATCACTGTTTCCAAAGAAAATTTTTCGTTATTGAATTTTCTTACAAATGCAGAAACCCGCTACGTGATGCGGCTTTTCGGTAATTTTATAATAGAAAACAGGAATTCTGAATTTTCAAAATTTAGTGTCGCCACTGATGAAAAAAATATATATCTGAATTTAGAGATATATACATAGTACAAAACAAATTTTAGTTTTAAGACTTAAAACACAGGCTTTTATTTTATATGAAATGACGTCATCCGCATCCGCTGAAGAATTCCTCATTTGCGATCAGGTATTAAACAACATCTACAGTAAAGTACGAATAGGGGACGTCACTATGGCTGAATAATACCTAAATCCAACAAAGAAATATCGTCATTCAAGAAACTCGACAAAAAAATCGGGTATCTAATGATTCATATGCCTTCATTTTTTTGTAATATTAATATACCCGGTGTCCTAAAAAGGATTGACAGATTTTAAAATTCAATAACTCGCAAACGGTGACAGATATTTAAAAAATTCTTGCAGCAGTGTTATGTATAATGTCGGGAGTTTTTTTTTTTTTTTCCGTTATTCTTGAATTTAGTTCGAATTACAAACAATAGATGGTGCTACAAGCAATAGGCGCAAAATTTAAGCTGGATTTTTTGGCTTTTCTCTTCTCTCATGCCAAAAAAAGGAGATTAAACTGTAATGAGTGGGTCCCGAGAAGTACCGAAAATTGGGCCTTAATTTAGCGAATATTACTCTCAGCGACATCTATTATTTGTAATTCAAACTAAATTCGAGAATCATGGTAAAAAAACTCATTACATAATACATAACGCTCCTGCAAGAAGTTTTTAAATATCTGTCACCGTTTGCAAGTTATTGAACTTAAAAATCAGTAATTTTTAGGACACCCGGTAGATACATATTATTAAATTTAGTTTATAATAGCTCCATGTTTTATCAGAAATCATTCATTTATATTTTTTCAAAATAGTACGTATTTTAAGTGCATTTCTTTCAGTTTTTATGGGAAAATGGCAACAAAAAGATATAATTGCTATTTTCCAATTATTTTTCCTTTACTTTCTACAGAAATGAAGTACTTGAGTTGCCAAAATTAAACAAATGACGCTAAAAATTACAAAAAAATTAATATCTCAAAAATAAATGGAGAGGCAGTTTTCAAGCGAAGTGTATTTCAGAGTACTTTTTTTTTCAATACGACGGTACAAAAATTGAAAATGTGCGATGCTTAGAAGTTTAAAAAATTTGCAATAGAATATTTAACAATATAATGATACATCTGCTTTGTTTTACGACTGGCTTATACAACGGAACGTTATTTTTGAAGACGTCATTTTAATAACAGGGAGAAAGAAATAGCATACCGGGGGCTAAAAATGATAGTTTTCATTTAAATATGATGTCATTTTGTCTTACTGAAGCATTTCACCTAACGTCTCAAACTTAGTATCAGCGGAATGAAAAAGTATTGAATTGTAACAGGTTTATGAGGAAAAAATACGTGTTTTTACAGCGTGGCGTCATTTTCTGTTAATTTTTTTAAAAGATTATTTTGAATTTTTATGAGAAATGGCGTCAATAAAGATGGGTAAATCTTATTATTTTCCCTTTCTTTGCAACAATGGAAATAATACAATTGCTACCCTTTTTGAAAAATATTCATATAGAAATTTTAAAATTTTAATTTATGTATAGAAATAGGATTATTTAAAAATAATAACTAGTGCGGGCAAATCTACAAAGAAACAGCTTTCATTTAAAAAATAGAATGATTAAAGTTGGTTCAGAAAAAAGCTCAGGGCAGATGGCTAAAAATACAGCCTTGACTTTTAAATATATAGATTTAAACTCGGAATGCTATCTCCATGGGAAATTTGAAAACCGACAGTTCAGGGCGTTAGGGTTGACGAACATTTTTGATTTTGAATACCCACCGAGATTTTGGCACTATCGACGTCCAGCTCATTTTTAGAGTTTCGTTCATCTGACGAAACCTTATTCGTATAGCTCCTCTGTCTGTCTGTCTGTCCGTCACAGTGCCCGATCTCAGAAACTATATATGTTGGAGAATTGAAATTTTTCATACTTATAGCTGAACACCTCACAAAAAACGACAAATCATAAAATTTTGAAAAAGTCGTATATTTAATCCTCTGGACTCTAACTTGTGTATTTTAAAGTTTTTTTTTCTTTTCTAACTGAGCCCCTAATTAAGTTGAAGACTTGAAATTTTGCAAATTTATAGCTGAAAACTTACGATCAAACCACAAATCATAAAATTTCGAAAAAGTCTTATATTTAACCCTTTGGGCTCTGACTTGTTTATTTAAGGCTTTTTTTTCCTAACTCAGTCCCTAATTAAGATGAAGACTTGAAATTTTGCGTAATTATAACTAAACGCGATCACACGAAAAATCGTAAAAATTTCAAAAAGTCTCATATTTACCTCTCCGGTCTCTAACTTGTGTATTTTGCAACAGATTCATAGTCCATACGGTGTTTAATTTTCAAATTGATTTTTCTAATCAAACATGTTTAATACCCCGAATTTTAATGCATTTTTTCAGTGCGACTTTTGGAGGCTTTTCGAGTCTCACGGTGATTTTTTGACATTCAAAAAAAGAATTTGGTTTCAAATTAGTAGCCTAATGTAGTAAATTTTGGCTATTTTTAAGGCTATTATCAATTCAGTTTTTAGCGATTTTTCGAGATTTTTTACGTTCCGTTTTCCTTTTTAGTCATTCATAAAAGATTTCCGATTTCAGTATTTTACAGCATTATAGTAAATGTGACCCCTGCGATTTTAGGTAGCTTTCTTTACAAAAAGCTACCTATTGCAGCCGTTCGGAGGAAAGCGATTTCAAAAAATTTTGGTATATTTTCATCGATCATGACCCCCAGACCCCGAAACCACCCTCCGTTCAAAATTGATATATATATATATATATATATATCTGACCTATGTCACACTGTAACTCTCGTATTTATGAACCGATTTGGATGTAATTCGGTGTGTACATAGTACATACCAATGCTCGACCGAGTTCGTTGGCCAGCTTCATCCGCCATTTTGTTTCAAAATGGCGGCCATTTAAAATTTTTTTAAGTATTTAAAATTTGAAATGTGGTACCAAAAATTGAAAATGGAAAAATATTTTTTTCTTATGTATTTGACCTTTATACAAAGACTCCGTAGCAGTTTTTGTTTCGTCTATATCTTAAAAAATGGCTCAGTTATAGCATTTTGAATTTCTAGCGAAGCTGACATTTTGAAACGTCCTGAATTTTGTCACGCGATAAAAGGCGTATTTATGAACCGATTTGGATGTAACTTCGTTTATACATAGTACAGACCAATGTCTCGAACGAGTTCGTTAGCCAGCTTCATCCGCCATCTTGTTTAAAAATGGCGGCCATTTAAAATTTTAAGAAAAATTTAAATTTGAAATGTGGTAGCAAAAAATTGAAAATTGAAAAAATATTTTTTTCTTATGTGTTTGACCTTGATAAAAAGATTCGGGAGCAGTTTCTGTTTCGTCTATATCTTAAAAAATGGCTGAGTAATAGCATTTTGAATTTCTAGCGTGGCTGACATTTTGAAACGTCCTGATTTTTGCCACGTGATAACAGACGTATTTATGAACCGATTTCGATGTACCTTGGTGTGTACATAGCACATACAAGTAACTCAACCGAGTTCGTTGACCAGCTTCATTCGCCATCTTGTTTCAAAAGGGTTGCCATTTTTTTTTAAAATTTAATTTAAAATTTAAAATGAGGTATTAAAAAATTGGAAAATGAAAAAGATTTTTTTAATGTGTTTGACCTTGATACAAAGATTCTGGAGCAGTTTTTGTTTCTGAAAATTTGTCCTTTTGTTTATATCTTAAAAAGTGGTTGAATTATAGCACTTTGAATTTCTATCATGGCTAACACTTTGAAACGATCTTGTATTTGTCACGCGATACCACACTTATTCGCCTATTTCGATGGAAGAAGGCATGTGGATAGTATACATCAATATCTCGACCAAGTTCGCTGGCCAGCTTCATCAGCCATCTTGTTTCAAAATGGCGGCCATTAAATTAAAAAGAAAAATTATATTTAAAGTGAGGTGCAAAAAAATTAGAAATTGAAAAAGGTTTCTTTCTTAAGTATTTGACCTTGATATAAGGATTCAGGAGCATTTTTTGTTTGTCTTTATTTTAAAAAATGGCTCAGATATAGCAGTTTCAATTTCTAAAGTGGGTGGCATTTTGAAAAATCTGATTTTTTGCCTGCGACAGCACTCGTATATATCAACCGATTCCGATATGAGTGAGCATGTGCACAGCAATTACTAAGGTCTCGACCAAGTTCAGTGGTTAGCCTCATCTACCAAGTTGTCTTAAAATGGCAGGCACTTTAAAAAATCGCCGAATTTGGCAGCCAAATATAAGTGACTTTAAATAAAAGCAGCTTGGATAAAGCTGACTAATTTCGCGAAATTCTCATTCATAATGATTTAGTATTGATAAAAATTAGTATTGAATCTCCTACATTCGGTTTCCTCTTAATTGAGCTCCGTGTGTTTGATTAATATAAGTTGGCTTTTTAAAAATAAGGAATATGAAAGCTACCTCTTCCTCCCGGCACTGGCCGGAAGGACTTTTTGAATATTTATTGATTTTTAGTGCGATATTTAGCGCCTTTTACAGATTTTTTGCGTTTTGCGTCGATTTTTTTTTATTTATGAAAGAATTCAGGTTACACTATTTTACTCCAGTATAGTAAATTATGTCGCCTGCTATTTTATGTTTTAAGTGATTTTGAATGCATTTTCCAATTACATTTTTAGAGTTTTTTTGAGTCTCACTGCAATTTTTCCACATTCGAAAAATGAATTTTTTTTCAAACTTTTAGCGTAATTAAATAAATATTGCCATCTACGATTTTTGATTTTTTAATGAATTTTAATGCAATTTTTCGAGATTTTTTTGCGTTCAATTTTTCGATTCGGTGTTCAATTTCTAGTCATTAATGATACATTTCAGATTACAATGTTTTACTCCATTTTAGTAAATTTTATTCGCTGATATTTTTAATATACAAGGATTTTTAATGTATTTTTCAATGCGATTTTGAACGTTTTTATGAGTCCCACGACAATTTTTGATGTTCGGAAATGGTATTTGGTATCAAATCTATCCTACTGTAGTAAATTTTTTCTTCCGCAATATTGGAATTTCAGTGGTTATTAATGTGATTTTTAGCAATTTTTTGAGTCACTTGGCAATATTTAAACAATGGTAAAAGGAATTCGATTTATATCTTTTATCCTAATATAATAAATTTTCACCTCTACTCTCTCTGAATTTTAGAATTTTTAATGCGATATTCAATGTGATTTTTAGCGATTTTTGGCCTTTTGTGTCGATTTTTTGTCATTCATGAAAGATATCCTATAAATATGAAATATTTCCTCCGAAATAGTTTTATAGTAGCCACTTTTAAATATTTAACGATTTTGAATGAGATTTTGAATGTGACTTTTGGGCGTTCTTCTGGTTCCTTGGCGATTTTTTGACATCCGGAAACTGATTTCGATTTCAAAATTTTTTCCTAATATAGTAATTTTTTATTACAGTGTTTGTATCTTTCAATAGTAAATTTTTACACTAGCGATTTTTTAATTTTTTGCGTTTTTCGGCTTTCACGATATTTTTTTGACATTTGTAAAAGGAATTATGTTTTAAACATTTAGCGTGATACGAATTTGGTTTCAAACCTTTAGCCTATTATGTTAAGCGTTCTGTTCTGAGTTTATGAACTGTACAGATTTTCAATGCGATTTTCAGTGCTTTTTTTAGAGTTCCGAGGGAATTTTTTGAGATACAGAACAGGAATTCGGTTTCAAAATTTTAGCCTAATTGAATAAATTTTTTCCTCCGCGGCTTTTGAAATTTTAACATTTTTTTATCGCGAGTTATTAACATTTTTCAGCGTTTCAAGGCTTGACATTCATAAAAGGAATTATATTTTAAAGTTTTATCCTAATATCCTAAATTTTCTTTTTCGTGATCTCTGAAGGTTTTGCGATTTTTATGCGATTTTTACGTTTATTTGCAATTCTTGGCGATTTTCTGACATATCATAATATTAAAATATTTATTTGCTTAAAAGACGTTATAAAAACACATTAAAAGTAAATTAAAAACTCTTTATTTACATGTTTCAACTCATTTTCTGAGTCGTCGTCAGAATGTATAATAGAAAATTACAAATGCATAATAAAAAATGGAAAAAGGAAAAAATCATCGAAAATAAACAAATAATCATGTAACGCGCCCTATAGTTTCGCGATTGCTCGTGTTCTCTCTATGTCGCGATACCGTAATTTATCTAACCATTCAACCCATAAATTCGGGATACGAAAGGATAAAGTATCGTTACAAACTCCTGAACCCCTTAAATAAATTTCAATGGACTCTCTTATGAATAATTGTAAATAAAAATTAGATCTGTAGATGATTTTACTCTCGCTAAAAAGTATGTTAATGTTCTCTATTTGATTTAGACGGGATAAAGCAGTATTACCTCTATTGTATTTTATGTCCGCTATATGTTCTTTACATCTAATATTGAATTTTCGTTGGGTTATACCTATATAATGATTTTTGATTCCTTCCTCCCTAATGAATGTTATCATATAAACACCTGAGAGGTCATCTCTATTAATCGGATCAATTTTAGTATTTAACAGCATCTTTAATTTCGGAGGCGGCTTCGCGACCAAACATAAGCCAAAATTTCTTAAATGATTTTTTTATATGTTCAAAGAAACCCGGGAAATAATTTGCTACAACCCTTTTCTTAGTGACTTCATTAATAGTTTTATTTTTATTTTTAGAAATATCAAATTTTGACTTCGCACTTATTTACTTTTGATTTTCTGACATTAAATTTTTGACCTAATGCAGTAAATTCTGCCCTCTTTTCAATATTCACAAGCTTATTCGGATTTCGTACAACAATTTTTTAATATTTCGTATGTGATTTTTAATGTGTTGTAATTTGCTGCATTTTTTGACATAAGTAAAAGGAATCCAGTTTCAATCTTCTAGCCCAATATAGTAATATTTTTTTTCTCTTTTCGATAACGTTTGTTCTAAATTCGTGTAGTGATTTTTACTTTCTTCTATCTTTACAAGAAGAAAGTATTGGATTCGTGAAAAATTTCGACTTCCGGTTTTCAACGGATTTATACGTTTTAGAATGCCCAGAACACGATTTGATGGTTTTTAGGAAATGTCTGTCTGTGAGTGTGTCTGTCACTCTGTCACTCTGTCACTCCGTCACTCTGTCACTCTGTCTGTGAGTCTGTATGTGACAAAATTTTGTGGGCGCTCTATCTCAAGAAATAATGCACGGAATTTTACAAAACTTCATATTTAGTTAGACCTTGATATAAACTGGACCTGATTAGTTTTTGGTGAAAATCGCCCAACAGGTGGCGCTGCTATGCGGCATTTTTCACGATTTCTGCAATAGCTATATCTCAAGAACTACTGCACGGATTTTGATAAAACTTCAGATTCAGTTAGTCCAAGATATAGTTTGGTGCCGATTACTTTTTTGTGAAAATCGTCCAACAGGTGGCGCTGGTATGCTGCATTGTTTTATTGTAATTTTTGAGCATTTTTGTAATTCGTCATGTTCTTTGACGGACGCGGGCAACGCAGAGCGGTCAGCTAGTATATAAATATGTATATATATATAGGAAGATTATATGTAGAAAATATATTAATTGAATTACTTGATTAACTAGAAGTTGAAATAAACTCTCTTAAAATGAATGAGCGGATTTGGGTGCTCAAAAATGAGTTCTAATTTATTGGATTGTGAATGAGTTGATTTTTAAATGTTTAGCTCAACTTAATATGAGTTCTTATTTTTTTGTTGCACTCGAAGCGATCGGAAAAGAAACAGCTCAACTCGATCAGAAAAGCAATGAGTTTGCTCGTTTCCGAGTTGTCATACGTCATCATCGCTCGCTTGGCTCCTGTGAATTCAAGTACAAGTTACCAAGATGGAGTCCGTCATAAATAAAACTACATGAAGATCGATTTAAAGAAAAGTGTCACATAGGAAGAGGATGCATCTCGCATTTTACTCGGTAAGTTTTATAAGAGTATTTAAGTTATGCTTACTTTTTAATGGAATGTTAACGATTTTCAGTTTTAATCTTGAAATGCTGCACGTGCCCGGTAGCAGAATGTTCGAGCAGATTTCCTTTTCTCGTTTGCAGATTGTTTTTCTATTAAACCTTTATTTCGCTTTATATTATGTTCAGCTCTTTATTACTTAATACAAAAACTTAAGATTGTTATTAGTAAAATTAATAAAATGCATAATAACGTCAAAGGTAAGTGATCGTTTGATTAGTTCTTCAATTGTAAAATATTTTACCTGTAGATTATTTTCTGCCCCTGAAATATCTGTTGCAGACACTTGAAGAATTTTCTGCTATTGCGTGCACGTGTAATATTTTCGTTACATAATTTAATATACTATAGCCATTTATAAAATGTTTTTTATTTTTTAAGGTTTTAAGAGGGTTGGCGATTACTGGGATGCTTAAATACACATTTTCGAGTAATGGACACCTCATATTGACATTGTTAAAAATGCAATATTTGAATGTGGTTAATAAAATATCAGTATTTTATTCCTTTATTTTTTTATTTTTTAAATGGATATAACTCTTCCTTGCATATTTTATAATCTGGCAATCAAACCAGCCAGTAAGCCGAAAATATTGTTTAAGGGTACAGTAAAAGAGGGGCTCGTAGGGCTTAATCCACCATTTTAATAAAAACACGTTACAGAAGTTCTTAAAAATCTATTTTCTATCTAAAATATTTGCTTATTGCTATCTGACAAATTAATATTAAAGTTATAGTAAACATGAAACTATTAAATCTGCAGATCAGTGGCCTCCAACATCAGCTCGATATAGTTTTATTTTGAAATTATTTTATTTAGTATTTAAAATATCCAACTCAAAGTATCAATTCTTTCATATTTGTAATATTAATCAGCGGTAAAATTGATTAAAAAAAAAAGTCACTGCTTCTAAGGACCAGTAAACATCAGAGTTTACTGGTCCGCTGACATCAACACTGACCCGCTACATAAAATTATATTAAGTACCTAAAGGTACTTAATATAATTTTACACTTTGAGTGACAGCCCCCCTCTCCTCCTCCGAGAATATAAACCAAACTTCCTTTCAGTTACCCAAAATTTTCGGCATAATAAAATGTAAAATTATATTTTGCTAAAAAATTAAATAGTACATAAACAAAAACTGAAATTATTAATTATGTATTTTATTTCCGTTTATTTATTTTGACTAAGTTTTTATGCTTATTGTAACGTTTGGTTGCGGTTTTTGTCAGGGATGGGAAAATTCAAGTTTACCTGTCAGAGAGGGAAAAAAGTTACTGGTCCTTCAGACCATTAAATTTTTTTAATTAGAGGTCCGATTGAATTTTTAGTGATCTCGGACCAGCGAACCACCAACGATTTCGAACGCTGATTTTGCTGTTCCGGCCAGCAGGCCTAGAAATTTATCGTTTTTAAGATATGTTTTAAGCTGTATTTTTGCAGTTTTAAAGAATGAAATTGAATGGAATTTTTTTAAAGAAATCTGTCTTGCTTCATCGGAATGTTAAGACATATTGAATAGATTTTTTTTTTTTTTTAATCAAAATTTTCAAATTTACCAATGTTTTTGAAGACAAAATAATATTTTGTATTTATCGCTAATGTTGCTTGGGGACGAGCATTAACAAATGTTTTTAAATACAAGAACATTGTTTTGAATTTTTGCTTTATGGGCATGTAGTGCTCATACATGCAGCATTTTTTACTTACTGCCACATGCATGCACAAATTTTTTTGTTTATTTGTTTACTATTTGCTTTTTACAAATTCCCTTTCTAGTCTCTTTTTTAAGAAATAACGTTTGGAAATTTTTGGTATTTTGTTTTGAAAACGTCATTATTTTTTATTGGGTTTAGATCAATTTTAATATTTATATGAATCTCAGAATCATTATCATTACAAAATTTTATACTATTTGCTTTTTACATATTCCCTCCCATCTCTCCCCCCCCCCCCCCCTCTCTTTTTTCATAAATAACATTTGGAGAACTTTGGTATTTTGTTTGTAAAAGCATGTTAAAAGATTGAATAGATCTTTTTTTAACCAAATTTTTTCCAATTTACCAATGCTTTTGAAGACAAAATAATATTTTGTATTTATCGCTAATGCTGCTTGGGGACAAGTATTAACAAATGTTATTAAATACAAGAATATTGTTTTGAATTTTTAATCTTATCATATGTTAATTTTTATAATGACATTGAATGAGTTTTCGTATATCCCTTGTATATTCTCTCTTGGTCGTCTGTCATCTTTTTTGTTATGACCGACATTTTTTTGACAATTTTGCAACCCTCACTATTTTCAGCGGTAGAATTGATTTAAACAAAAGTCACTGGTCTCAAGGTCCAGTAAACATCACAGTTTACTGGTCCGCAGACATCGTCACTAGCCCGCTAAGTACCTTAATATATTAAGTACCTTTAACCCTTTGAGTGACCCCCCTTCTCCTCCTCCGGGAATATAAACCAGACTTCCTTTCAGTTACCCAAAATTTTCTGCATAATTAAATGTAAAATTAAAATTTGCTAAAAATTAAACAAATAGTACATAAACAAAAACTGAAATTATTATGTATTTTATGCAATTGTAATGTTTACTTGCGGTTTTTGTCAGGGATGGGAAAATTTAAGTTTACCTGTCAGAGAAGGAAAGTTACTGGTCCTTCGGACCGCTAAATTTTTTAAATTAGTGGTCCGATTGAATTGTTAGTGGTCTCGGACCAGCGAACCACCAAAATTTTCGAATGCTGATTTTCCTGTTCCGGCCGGCAGCCCTAGAAATTTATCATTTTTAAGATATGTTTTAAGCTGTATTTTTGCAGTTTTAAAGAAAGAAATTTAATAGAAATTTTTTTAAAGATATCTTTGTCTTGCTTCATCGGAATGTTAAGACATATTGAATAGATCTTCTTTTTTTACAAAAAATTTTCTAATTTACCAATGTTTTTGAAGACAAAATAATATTTTGTATTTATCGCTAATGCTGCTTGCGGACGAGCATTAACAAATGTTTTTAAATACAAGAACATTGTTTTGAATTTTTGCTTTATGGGCATGTAGTGCTCATACATGCAGCATTTTTTACTTACTGCCACATGCATGCACAAATTTTTTTGTTTATTTGTTTACTATTTGCTTTTTACGAATTCCCTTTCTAGTCTCTTTTTTAAGAAATAACGTTTGGAAATTTTTGGTATTTTGTTTTGAAAACGTCATTATTTTTTATTGGGTTTAGATCAATTTTAATATTTATATGAATCTCAGAATCATTATCATTACAAAATTTTATACTATTTGCTTTTTACATATTCCCTCCCATCTCTCCCCCCCCCTCTCTTTTTTCATAAATAACATTTGGAGAACTTTGGTATTTTGTTTGTAAAAGCATGTTAAAAGATTGAATAGATCATTTTTAACCAAATTTTTTCCAATTTACCAATGCTTTTGAAGACAAAATAATATTTTGTATTTATCGCTAATGCTGCTTGGGGACAAGTATTAACAAATGTTATTAAATACAAGAATATTGTTTTGAATTTTTAATCTTATCATATGTTAATTTTTATAATGAAATTGAATGAGTTTTCGTATATCCCTTGTATATTCTCTCTTGGTCGTCTGTCATCTTTTTTGTTATGACCGACATTTTTTTGACAATTTTGCAACCCTCACTATTTTCAGCGGTAGAATTGATTTAAACAAAAGTCACTGGTCTCAAGGTCCAGTAAACATCACAGTTTACTGGTCCGCAGACATCGTCACTAGCCCGCTAAGTACCTTAATATATTAAGTACCTTTAACCCTTTGAGTGACCCCCCTTCTCCTCCTCCGGGAATATAAACCAGACTTCCTTTCAGTTACCCAAAATTTTCTGCATAATTAAATGTAAAATTAAAATTTGCTAAAAATTAAACAAATAGTACATAAACAAAAACTGAAATTATTATGTATTTTATGCAATTGTAATGTTTACTTGCGGTTTTTGTCAGGGATGGGAAAATTTAAGTTTACCTGTCAGAGAAGGAAAGTTACTGGTCCTTCGGACCGCTAAATTTTTTAAATTAGTGGTCCGATTGAATTGTTAGTGGTCTCGGACCAGCGAACCACCAAAATTTTCGAATGCTGATTTTCCTGTTCCGGCCGGCAGCCCTAGAAATTTATCATTTTTAAGATATGTTTTAAGCTGTATTTTTGCAGTTTTAAAGAAAGAAATTTAATAGAAATTTTTTTAAAGATATCTTTGTCTTGCTTCATCGGAATGTTAAGACATATTGAATAGATCTTCTTTTTTTACAAAAAATTTTCTAATTTACCAATGTTTTTGAAGACAAAATAATATTTTGTATTTATCGCTAATGCTGCTTGCGGACGAGCATTAACAAATGTTTTTAAATACAAGAACATTGTTTTGAATTTTTGCTTTATGGGCATGTAGTGCTCATACATGCAGCATTTTTTACTTACTGCCACATGCATGCACAAATTTTTTTGTTTATTTGTTTACTATTTGCTTTTTACGAATTCCCTTTCTAGTCTCTTTTTTAAGAAATAACGTTTGGAAATTTTTGGTATTTTGTTTTGAAAACGTCATTATTTTTTATTGGGTTTAGATCAATTTTAATATTTATATGAATCTCAGAATCATTATCATTACAAAATTTTATACTATTTGCTTTTTACATATTCCCTCCCATCTCTCCCCCCCCCCCTCTCTTTTTTCATAAATAACATTTGGAGAACTTTGGTATTTTGTTTGTAAAAGCATGTTAAAAGATTGAATAGATCTTTTTTTAACCAAATTTTTTCCAATTTACCAATGCTTTTGAAGACAAAATAATATTTTGTATTTATCGCTAATGCTGCTTGGGGACAAGTATTAACAAATGTTATTAAATACAAGAATATTGTTTTGAATTTTTAATCTTATCATATGTTAATTTTTATAATGAAATTGAATGAGTTTTCGTATATCCCTTGTATATTCTCTCTTGGTCGTCTGTCATCTTTTTTGTTATGACCGACATTTTTTTGACAATTTTGCAACCCTCACTATTTTCAGCGGTAGAATTGATTTAAACAAAAGTCACTGGTCTCAAGGTCCAGTAAACATCACAGTTTACTGGTCCGCAGACATCGTCACTAGCCCGCTAAGTACCTTAATATATTAAGTACCTTTAACCCTTTGAGTGACCCCCCTTCTCCTCCTCCGGGAATATAAACCAGACTTCCTTTCAGTTACCCAAAATTTTCTGCATAATTAAATGTAAAATTAAAATTTGCTAAAAATTAAACAAATAGTACATAAACAAAAACTGAAATTATTATGTATTTTATGCAATTGTAATGTTTACTTGCGGTTTTTGTCAGGGATGGGAAAATTTAAGTTTACCTGTCAGAGAAGGAAAGTTACTGGTCCTTCGGACCGCTAAATGTTTTAAATTAGTGGTCCGATTGAATTGTTAGTGGTCTCGGACCAGCGAAGCACCAAAATTTTCGAATGTTTTTGAAGACAAAATAATATTTTGTATTTATCGCTAATGTTGCTTGGGGACGAGCATTAACAAATGTTTTTAAATACAAGAATATTGTTTTGAATTTTTGCTTTATGGGCATGCAGTGCTGATACATGCACCATTTTTTACTTACTACCACATGCATACACAAAGTTTTTTGTTTATTTGTTTACTATTTGCTTTTACAAATTCCCTTTCCTCTCTCTTTATTTAGAAATAACGTTTGAAAAATTTTTGTATTTTGTTTTGAAAACGTCATTGTTTTTTATTGGGTTTAGATTAATTTTAATATTTATATGAATCTGAGAATCATTATCATTACAAAATTTTATACTATTTGCTTTTTACAAATTTCTCTCTCCTCCTCCTCCCCTCCCCCTTCAACTCTCTCTCTCTTTTTTCATAAATAACATTTGGAGAACTTCGATATTTATTTTTTATTTATTTATTTATTTATTTTTCTGTAAAAGCATGTTAAAAGATAGATTGAATAGATTATTTTTTTAAACCAAAATTTTCTAATTTACCGATGCTTTTGGAGACAAAATAATATTTGTATTTATCACTAATGCTGCTTGGGGACAAGTGTTAACAAATTTTATTAAATACAAGAATATTGTTTTGAATTAATTTTTATAATGAAATTGAATGAGTTTTCGTATATCCCTTGCATATTCTCCCTTGGTCGTCTGTCATTTTTTTTGTTATGAACAACTTTTTTTTGGCGATTGTGGAACCCTGACTATTTTCAGCGGTAGAATTGATTTAAAAAAAAAGTCACTGGTCCCAAGGACCAGTAAACATCAGAGTTTACTAGTCCGCAGACATCGTCACTGACCTGCTACATAAAATTATATTAAGTACCTTTAAACCCTTTGAGTGACTCCCCCGCTCCTCTCCTTTTCCGAGAATATAAACCAAACTTCCTTTCAGTTACCCAAATTTTTTGGCATAATAAAATGTAAAATTATAATTTGCTAAAAATTAAATAGTACATAAACAAAAACTGAAATTATTAATTATGTGTGTTATTTCTGATTATTTATTTTAACTTAGTTTTTATGCAAATTTTATGCATATTGTAATATTTGGTTGCAGGTGCCTAAGGGATGGGAAAATTTACGTTTACCTGTCAGAGAGGGAAAAAAGTTATTGTTAGTTACTGGTCCTACGGACCACTAAATTTTTTAAATTAGTGGTCCGATTGAATTTTTAGTGGTCTCGGACCAGCAGACCACCAAGGATTTCGAACGCTCTTAATTATTACAAGTAATACAACAAATAGTCTCTGGAAGTTTAATTGTTAAAAATAGTAAGACCAAACTACATTTATACGCTTAAACTTTTAAATTCATTGCTGTCTCAATAAATTGATAACTGTAATTGCTTGCTATTTTGTAACTATCCATCTAAATTAACTAAAGTATCAAAAAAAAAAAAAAAGGAATTAAAACTTATGTCAGAAAGTTGACCCTTTGGATTTAAGAACAACCTTAATAAAGTTTTAATGGTTTTTCTATGAATTAACATTTTAAAATCAAAGAGAAACAGTGAAAGAATTGGAAGAAACTTTACAGTGCTCACATCTTTTATTTGCCAGGAAGAGACTAAAGTTAAAATAATCAATTGCTAATCATTTTTGTTGCAGGTCAAGTTTCTTAAACTTCTGCACTATCAGAACATTAAAAAGTGACGTGGGCTAATTAACCCCGTATTCGGGGCAGGTTGGCCCAGGTGACTTGGTGTCAGTTTGAGCTTCTAAATTAATATTTATAATTAATATTTTCATGTTATACCATTGTGACTTCTTCCTGAAAATACACTGATAGTGGTAACATAAAAAGCGGACCAAGAAAGAAGACTGGCAGAGCATTAACAACTATTTATTTTACATTTTTTTTAACTTATTAAAAACATTAATTTTCTGTCTCATATGTGATTTTAACATACTCTTATAAATGAGGCGATACATCTTTACTTTTTTGCCAAAAGCTGATTTGTTGTGTCTTTCCAACTTACCTGAATATTTAACAAAAGTGTTACAGAGTCGGCATTCTTATCTTCGTAAAATGCTTCTAGAGACTACTCTTACATTTAGCATTAAGATCCATAAAATTGACACATTTTATAATTCTTAGTAACTTATTAAAAGTGGGTCAAATTTTTCAAATAAAATATCTCGGTTGCATTTCAATATTTTAAAATTGTTATTATTATTATTATTATCATTATTATTATTATTTTGCATTAGATAGCTGCGATAGATCTGCACGAAGGTTGTTTTTTACTTTTTCGACTTTGTTTATTGGAGATATTTTTAGTGAGGACACTTTTATTTTCGAAACCGGTTTCGAAAGTGAATGCATCCCGAAAAAAATAATCTGCAGTCAAAATCGAAAAAGTAGAAAACGACCTTTGTACAAATCGACCTCAGATATCCAATGCAAAATAAACTTATAAAAAATATTGAAATGCAACCGAAATATCCTTATAAATTTCTTCCATAGGATTAGCATTCGCGAACGGATGTTTTCGCTCTGAAGTAGCCCTATCTCTGTTGCATTTCAAAATTTTTAAATAATTTTTTTTTTTTTTTTCCTGTTTTTGGTTCAGGTCTATTTGAGTCTGAGTGTAGATTCCTGCAAGTTGGGTTTGGGTTAAACCGAAATTTTCAAAAGTTAGTTTGGTATGTTTTTTAAGTTTAAAAACTATCCCTGTTATAATAAACATAGATATTTGCGTGTGCTGTTTTCTAAAAAGACCTCAGTTTTTTCTGCAACCTTTTGGCAAAATTTACGTTTTTTCTGCGACCCTTTGGCAAAATTTGCGGTTTTTTCTGTAACCTTTTGATGGATTTCGTGTTTTTTTTTCTGCAATCCTTTGACGAATTTTGTGTTTTTTTCTGCAATCCTTTGACGAATTCCATGGTTTTTTTCTGTGACCCTTTGACGAATTTTGTAGGGTTTTTTTCTGCAATCCTTTGACGGAATTCACTTTTTTTCTGCAACCCTTTGACGGATTTTGCGTTATTTCTGCGACCGTTGGACGAATTTTGCGTTATTTCTGCGACCCTTTGACGAATTTCGATTTTTTTTCTGCGACCTTTTGACAAATTTTGCATTATTTTTCTGCGACCCTTTGACAAATTTTGCATTATTTTTCTGCGACCGTTTGACGAATTTCGCATTTTTTTCTGCGACCCCTTGACAAGTATGCGGTTTTTTTTTTCAGCGACCCTTTGATGAATAACCCAGTTTTTTTTTCTCTCGTGATCCTTTGGCGAAATTTATTTTTTTTTGGGGTGGGGTGGGGGGGAATTTCTTTTCGAAATGTGTTTTTTCTGTGGTCTGTTGACAAAACGTGCATTTCCCCCCCCCACGATCTTTTGACAAAATATGCTTTTTCTTTTGCAATCCTTTGAAGGAATTGGCCTTGTATGTCATCTTCTGACGATTTGTGCATTTGTTCCTGATCCTTTTGACGAAATTATCATTTCGTTCGCAATCCTTTGCAAAACTTGATCAATTTCGCGTTTTTTTCTGTGACCCTTTGACGAATTTTGCTGGGATTTTTCCAGCGACTCTTTGACAGATGTTTTTTTTTCCGGCGACTTTTTGATGAATTTCAAGGGGAGGGGGGGGGGGGTTCTGAAACATTTTGATGAATTTCGCGTTTTTTTCTGTGACCCTTTGACGAATTTTGCTGGGATTTTTCCAGCGACTCTTTGGCAGATTTTTTTTTCCGGCGACTCTTTGATGAATTTCAAGGGGGGGGGGGGGTTCTGAAACATTTTGACGAATTCTGAATTTTTCCCCATGAACCTCTGTCGAAATTTATTATTTTTTCTTTTTTGGGGGGGAGGGGGGGATCCCTTTTCGAAATGTGTTATTTCTGTGATCTTTTGACGAAACATGCATTTTCCTCCACAGGCTTTTGACAAAATATGCTTTTTTTCGCAATCTTTTAAAGAAATTGGCATTTTTTTCCATCTTCTGACGATACGTGCATTTGTTCCCGATCCTTTTGACAAAATTTGTTTTATTCTTTATCTTTTTAACTGTGAATGCACAACCTTTTTAAGATAAGGGCTTTTTAGAAAAATGTCTGTTTTGTTGAGGGCCACATGGGAGAGGATTCTATTTCCAGTAGCCGATCGATGAAATTTGATTTTTCTACACATCATCGACAAAAATCGGGATATTTTCATACCCGACCAACGAAATTCATGATTTTTCTGAGGCTGATTGACAAAATTTGCAATTTTCCACACCTGATCCACAATTCGCTATTTTCTGTGTGTTAGGACAAAATAAGATATTTAACAGAATTAGTGATTATCGATCGACAAAATTTGTAATTTTTCTGACTCTGATCATGAAATTCATGATTCTGAATTTTGTCTGATGAAATTAAAAATTTTTTTAGGCAGCAAATTGACGAAATTTGCTATTTCTTTTCCTCTCGATAAACTAGCGAAAATCATGATTGTTCTGCAACTGATCAACAGAATTCTCGATTTCTGCACACAATCGACAAAACACGCGATTTTTTTCATAATCGATCAATGAAATTCGATTCCTACACTGACTGACGAATTTTTCAATTTTTTCATGGCAATGATTAAAAATTCATTGCAGGCTGCAGGTTTTGGCATCCCTACTTTTAACAAAATTTGTGTTTTTTCTGCAATCTTTTGTGACAAAATTGGCATTTTTTTTTCAGCTAACATTTGACAAAGTTGGTTTTTCGGCGACCATGTCTCGAAATTTGAGCTATCTTTACGTGATATTTTTTATGTCCAAATTTTCAGACTGATGAATGATTTAAATTTTTGAAACAGAATCGCCCCTGAATTTGCACTATGTCGCAGAAATTAATGTAAAACTTGTCATTCAATCTTGTTGGGAGGGGGGGGGGGGTCTTAAAATTTGTTTGCTGGTTGCAGGAAAACAAAATGTGAATTTCAACAGTCTTTACAAAACATGCCCTTAAGAATAAAAAAGTGCCCTTTTCTCACCGGTAGAACCCCACCCTTTTTTTAAATCAAGGGAAAACTCTGCTGATTATTCTAATAAATTTTAATTGCAACAAAGGCATAGCTTAATGCATGTTAATGAGTAGTCAGTTATCCGAAAGCATGTGAACCCAACCATTCCAGATAACTTACTTTATACTGTATATGTTTTTGTTTATGCAATGTCTCCCATCCCTCCAATATATTGCTTGGGTAAATTGGATGGAAATGAATGTTTTTTGTATGTTTGTACTTTCGTATGAATTCATTACATTTGTGTTTTGAAAATTTTAATTTAAAATCATTTAAATTGAAAACATTGTTTTGCACATTTTCATTTTAGAAACAATACTTTGATCCTATTATTCGAGTTGGGATGGTTGAATGGAGGTTTAAAACAATGAGGTTAAATTTAACACCATCCAAAAAGAAGTACCAACAAAGAAAGAGGACTATCTAAGAGACACATCATAATCCCGTGGAAGAAGAGTAGTATAATCAGCAAGAAATAGAAGACAAGGTATAAATTTACATATTAATCTTTAAATATATTTTTGAGTTTTGATTTTGTCATGGAATTTTATTATTTTTTTTTTGTATGTGTGTGTTTAGTAACCAGACCAGTGATAATTAACACTGTATTGGACCAGTGTGACCTTAACCTTACAGATACATATGTGATAAAAAAAATCTGTTTTCATATTAGTAAACTTCATAACATCTATCTTTCCTATGTGCCTAGATTTCAGTGCTATCCAGTTTCAGTTCATTTACTTAGTACCACCTATCAATCAGATACATTTTCCCAATAACATACATTTTCTTCCGAGACTAGATAGAAATCCATGACATGTGTTACATTTGGAAGATTTTTTTTTTTTTTTAAATGATACGTGATTTTTAATTTAAGTAATATTGGAAGTATAGAAATAGCATATAAAATATAATTCATAACGTTATGCAATTTAGAAAAACAAGTTTGTATTTCTGAAATAGATATTCCTAACATGTATTTAATATGAAAACATTTTTGTTAAAAATAGTTTTAAAACTATGAAGCAATTACAATTGAATTTTCAAAATTCACTGTTTGTTGAAAATGTATCATAAATTTCAATGAAAGTAAGCCTTTCAATATTATCTTCTTTTTTTTTCATTTTCTTACATAATTATCACTTTGTTATTAATTAAATTATGACTAAAGGTACAAGGTACCATTAATAATATTGAAAGTTTCGATTATCTTTGAGAAATCCAGAATTTTCATAAATCATCTAGTCTTAGTCCTGTTACAGGATTTTCGAGGTTATCATATATATTAAAGCGTAAACCTGATTCTGTAAAATAAGACTAAAAAATTCATGCATTTGCACATCCATGAAGTTAAATTTACTAGATCTTCCATTTAGAAGAAAGGTAGAGCAGTTCTGGTTAGCCAAGTAGTCTAAAGCACCAGTTTAAAGCTCTGGACTTTAGTAGACAGAGCAGGTTCGAACCCAACGCCCAGCAAAATTATTTATGTACAATTTTTGATGATAATTCATTTCAATAATGACATATTTTATTCAGAGGAGAAGTTATATTTTGATTTTATTATTTGAATGGTTTATCACAAAATAAAATTTAATACTCAAATATTTTGAAAAAATATTTAACCTAAAATATTTTGCATGTAATTATCAATTAAATAAATTGAGCTGATCTACAACTATTGTTTATATTTTTTTGCCATTATCAAGTATATATATAAATGTGCGAGTCAGAAGGCAAGTTTGCCATTCTTTTCGGTAAAAAAAAAAAAAATAAATAAATAAAATAAAGTAAAATAAATAAATAAATAAAACGTAAAGAAATTTAAATATTCATATAAGAACTATAAAATAAATTATATTGATATCCATGGTTTAATATTTAAAAGACTAACAGCACCCTTCGCTCGCTTCAAGAAATAGGAATCACTTATGTAATATAAAAATTTGTCGTGATTTCAAGAATTTTTCTAATGGAGCTTTCAAGTTATTTATCGCCAAATCTTAACGGGTACTATCTAGGGTATCTTATCTGTATTAAATTAGACATCTCTCAGATACATGCGTTTGAGGAACAAAATTGCCATCTGACTGCTTAGTTAGATTTTACGGGGTAAGGTTAAACATCATTGCTGCAATAAAACATTTCATATTTACAGGGTGACCACAGACTTGGAAAACCGGCAAATGTCAGGGAAATATGAGGGTCAACATAAGAGAAGCTTTTAAGGAAAAAGATTTGAAAGCAGAGTTTGAAAGTGAACACGGTCCAGAAATTTTAAATATTGGTACCTGTGGTCTCCATGTAATGCATGGTGCCTTTAAAGCTGCCATGCGATGAACAAATTGGTCTATTGTAGAATTTTTGAAAGCATTATTTAATTTATTTAAGGATGTGCCTGCACGTCGGGCAATTTATACTGAATTATCCGGATTCAAATATTTTCCCAAGAAATTTTGTGCTGTACGTTGGCTGGAAAATGGTGACATTGCTCAGCGAGCAATAATATTTTGCCAGATGTGAAAATATTTTTGGATTCCATGAAAGCTGAGAAAAATCCACCACAGTGCTCAAGTTTCCGAATAGTTCAGTCACACTTAGAAGACCCGCTACTAACTACAAAACTGGCTTTTTTTGTATCGTTGACTGTTGAAATTCAACCATTTTTAAAAGAATATCAAACTGATAAGCCATTAGTACCATTTTTATATACATCACTGTTAACTGTAATAACATCAGTAATGTCTAGATTTGTCAAAAAAGATGTTTTAAAAAAGGCAAAATAGGTGACACATTGATTTAAAAGATGGAAATAATATTTTGACAGTAGGTGAAATTGATTTGAGTTATGGAACACGCTGTGCTCTACGAAAACGTAATAAAGTGAGCAAAATTTCAGATGGTGCTGTTGTACAGTTTCCACTTGAATGTTTTAAGACTTTAATTTCCAAGCTTATAGTGAAGTCACCACTTTCTTTCCCACTCACTAAAACATTGACATGCTTTGATCCAGCAGTCGCCGCAGGTGAAAATGCTAGGAAGGTGAGGCTAAGAAATTTTTAACAGTTTTAGATGAAAGTCGGTGGATAAATTCAACAACAGCGGACAAAGCTGATCGTAAATTTAATGCTATAGTAATTTAATGCACAGTCAGTAGTGAAAGAAAAATTGATAAAATTTTCTCGAGTTACTCAACGGGTGGATCACTTTTGGAGGGATATTTTTAATAAATTTGAAGACTCCAAATGCATTTGGAAATTTTTTAAATTGCAATGATCATGCCTGATGGAAATGCAAATGTTGAGCGAGGATTCTCGGTAAACAAGGAATGCCTAATTGAGAATTTAGCTGAAGAAACATTATTGGCACAGCGAACTATATATGATAATTTTCATGACTGTGATGATGTTGGAAAATATGAAATAACAAAGTCTCTGATGCAGTACTACAAAAATGCTAGAGCGCGGTTAACAGAAGCCACAGAAAAAAGAAAACGGGAGGAAAGTGAAAAGGAGACTGAGGAAACTAAAAAAAGAAATTTGGCAGTAGCAGCAAAGCAGTTAGAAAAGAAGATTTCTGAAATAAAAGAAACTGCAACTAAAGAAGTAAATTTACTTACAGAAAAAATAAAGTCGCTGAAAGAAGGAAATATTTAAAACATATTTTTTTGTACACAATTTTATTAGACAAACTTTTTGGAGCTGTTTTGAAAAAAAAAAAAAAACTAGAATAAGTATTTTAATTTTTGAATCTTACTTATAACTTGAACTTTCTTCAAGAGCCAGAAGCCTATTTTTTAAATTATTATTTATAAACTTCAAACTTTTCTCAAGGAGACTAGAACTCAATTTTTTTTATTTGAATCTTATTTATAATTTGAATTTTTTTTTTCTCAAGAACTAGGACTTTAGTTTTTAATTTGAATCTTATTTATGACTTGAAACTTTTTTAAAACCACTGTACATAAATTAAAATAGGACTCCATTTTTGAAATTTAGAAAGAATACATATCTTTTTGGCTTTTTAAGTATTTTATTAATTTTTCTTTTGTAATAAATGTTACAGATAAATTGTATGTTTAAATTTTCATCACTGAATGTTATGCATTATGTTTTTAAAATATTATAAATTAAAACATTTTTCCAATTGCTATTAGATCATTTTAAAAACAAAATCATTGATTTATTTGCTAAAGCGGTAAACCATCTTGCCATTCCTCTCACTGATGTTTCATGTCTTTTCAAAGACTTATACTTTTTTTTACTAATTACATATTTTTATAATTTTTGAAATAAACTTAGTCATATAAAGTACTCATGGCCAAGTATGGGTGAACAAGTATTTCCATAAAATAAAATATAAAAATCTATTTTACTTCTGATTATTTCAATCAATTGGATCATTCTTTTGAAACTAACTTTAACATCGAGATATATCGGGGGAAAGTTTAAATATATCGGGGAAATATCAGGGAAATTGAAAATGACATTTCTGTGGTCACCCTGATTTAGAATAAATTTAATTTTAAATGTAGTTTCATCCTCCCCCCCCCCCTCAAATTTAAACTATTGTTTAAAAGATATGTTTGTATACATTTTGAAAATGGCAACAAAGGTGAATTTCAACAATATTTTTTAATGTTGCTTAAGACCTTTTTTAAATTTGTTTTAAAAATGGTAATTTATTTTAAGATTGTATGAGAAGTAACATGGTTTAAACAAGTGGGTAAGTGTGATCGCATGGAGGATTTCATTTTCCATTTTATTCACAATTGGCCGAATTTTAGTAACTTTATATAAAGGTAAAAGTTTCAGTGTATTGTTTTTATTTTTTTCCCTTTCAGAATATGCATGAGGAGGCGTGTGTGTGTGGGTTTTTATTCTATGGGCCCATTTTGTGAAACGCAAAAGCTATTTTTGTGAAAAATAACATTTTGTAACAAGAGTTGAAATCCAGTTACACATTCAAACGAAGAATTTGACAAAACTTCTTTAAATCCTCTTGCTAAAGTTTGTTTTTAGTGAGCTGGTTTTATTTACAATTTACACATTTTAAAATAGTTTTTATGAAAAAGAATGTTATGAAGGGGGACTGTTTCATTAAAAGTAATTTTGTGACGAGGCCCATTTTATTAAATTTTTGTGAAATGGTCTTAAATAGGTCTAAAATTTTGCTTGGAGTGACCCCTGTATACCTATTCATATTTAGAATAAATTTAATTTTAAATGTAGTTTTATTTCCTGCCCCCCCCCCCAAATTTAAACTATTGTTTAGAAAGTTATATTTGTATACATTTTGAAAATGGTAACGTGAATTTTCAACAATATCTTATAATGTTGCTTGAGACTTTTAGGAAGTTGCCTAAGACTTTAAGAATTTATTTATATTTACTTTAGTCTAAAAACTAAAATATATTAAAAGGTTCATAATCACTCCTTTACATTACAATTATTGCTATTGAACTTAATTTCAATATTTTCTTTTAGCACAGGAAAATAGTGACCTCATGGAAGAATGCAATTCTACTGCCAGGAGTAGAATTCAACACTATCGAATCTCTCAAGGATCTTCAGCAGAGAAGAATACTTATTTTCTTGTCTTAGACAAGAGAATTTTAAATGAAATTATTTAAATGTCTAGTTAAAGGTGTTGTTGAAACACTCCATCAGTTGTTAAAAAGAATTGCTATCGATGCTAAGTTAGTTTGTTTTTTCTTTTTGTTAAATAAAATTATTAGTAAATACTGTTTTTTTTTTTTTTTTTTTTTTCCCACGATATTCTAAATTGCACATTGTCTCCTGCTTTTGACATTAAAAGCTACAATCTTATGCCATTTTAAAGTTTTATATTTCTTTAAAAGTTAGTAGATTTAAGAAACATTGAATACAATCAATTGTTAATTGCATCAAGATTAAGAAGGAATTACTGCAAGAGAGTACCTAATGAGCTGGTGTTTATCCATTCAAGACATTGTTCTGTCTAATCATTAACCAGTAGCTAAATTCTAAACAGTTATTCTTACATAATTTCAAGTTTCAACAAATGTTTTAAATGATATAAAGGATTAAGTTGCACATTTAGTCAATAAATCCATTTCTCAGTTATTTATGCATTTAACTTTTATACTACAATATTTAGTGGAAGGTTCTTCATAAACTGGTGTAAAAAAAAAAAAAAAAAAAGAAAAAAATATCCATGACCAAAATTCTAGCTATAAGTCTTAGTATACTTGAATCCAATTCGAATGATAGTACACTTAGTGCATGAAAAATGGATAAAATTCCAAACATTTGCATATCAAGACAGATTTGTATGTCTATTGGTCGGTAAAAGGCCATTTTAGATTTTCATTTGCATTAAAAGTTATTTTCAAATGTTAGATAGTGAACTCAAAGCTTATTTTTCAATATTCTATTTATTTGTAAATATGTGAACTGCTTTAAATTTACATTTAGCACCATTATAAGATAGCTTAACTATTAATATTTCTTTAAAAGTTAGTCAATTTAAGAAATAATGTGAATTAAATCAATAGATAGTTACAACAAATAATGGGTTGGTGTTTATCTTTTTTGAAATATTTCCAGTTTTGCTGCATTAAGGCCTAACATTATGCTAGTGACAAGACCCTATGATAATGTTAATCCCATGGGGAAGTTATTTTCAAATATCTTGCTTGAATTTTAATATTTGTACATGATTCTTTTTGCATATGGTGGCTGAAGACAATCTCTATGCTGGTTAGTTTTTACTTTTTTAATTTAGGTTTTATATTTTATTTTAAATATTTTCATTTTTTTAACCGATTCTAAAATTGATATCTTAAAAAAAAAAAAAAAAAAAAAAAAACCTAACCAAAATTGCAAAATTAAATATTAGCCTGCGTAAAGATCCTATGCTCCCCCCCCCCCCAAAGAAACACACACACACACACACACACACACATATATATAGATATAAAAATCCAAACAATGTATTTGAAATTCCCCATAAGATTAACACTATCATCCGCAGGGTTGGCACAGTTTAAACCAAGTGGTTGTAACCACGGTTTAAACCAATTGGTTTTTGTGTCAAAAAAACCATTTCGTTTTTTTAGAAAAAATTTAATATGATATTTTCTCTTTTTTGTAATAGTAATTTCTACATTTAACACTTCATCTCAGCAGTCAACATGAGACATAATGAGCCTAGGTCCTGTTTCTATGCATGTAGAATGAAAATTAGCATGTGTGGATGAACATATCTGGTACCCTAAAGATTTTTCTTAAAACATGTGAAATTAGAAAAGATAAAATAGATAAATAATATTCAATATTTAGCATAAAATATTTTCATTTAAAAAATGCAGATTATTTACAGCAGTTAACAAGATACAATGATCTTTAAGATTTTGGTTAAGTTGTTAAAGAAAATTTTCTGGATTGGGATTGGGAAAGATTATCCTTAAATAATTTAAAAGAATAACTTAAGATATCAAATTGGATAACACAGCTTGCAAAAATTGAGTAGTATAGCTAGTAATAGCATTTCAATAATACCAATCAATCTTTTCTGTTGCTGAATCTATAATGGCCAAAAATGTTGACTTGGACACTTGGAGTTATCACTCAGAAAACAAAATAACCAGAAGTATTTGGATATTTAAAAAAATAATAACAACAACCACAGAATAATATATTATATTCAGGAAACTGCATCAAATGTTTATTGATTATTATATTATTAATTAAAGGAGTCTTCATACGATTTTCAAGGTATCAATGTTTCACTGTGTAGAGCAGTTTACTTTGAACATAAGACATAGCTGTTACTAATAATCTTTAAATTAGAAATGATTTCAATTTTCTATATAATTGACTATAATTATTTAATTTAAATATTTTCAAAAGTTATATTACTTATATAATATCCAAAGATGTTTATTTTATCAACAGATATGCTTCTGTATGCAATAGGAAATTATATTTAAAAAAACCCGGTTTAAACCAAATAAACCTGTTTTTTTTTGTTTTTTACAAAAGAAAAAACCCGTTTTTTTTCCAACCCTGATCATCCGGATCTTTTTGAGTGACTGGTGTACGATCTTAAGGGGAGCAATCAGCTTTTAACATTGTGATAATTTTCAGTCATTGAGATTTTCCCTTCCCTTGTTGATTTCAATTTTACATTTGAGATTTTTCTTCTTAAGTTAAATGCTTAAGATATTGGTTTTTAAATTGTAATTTTTACTTAATTATAAATCACAATTATTTTTTCAATAAAAAATAATTGTCATTCACTATTAAATAAGAATTACAATTATATAAACCAATATGAAGCTGTGAATTCTCATATTGGAAAATATCTAAATGCAAAATTGAAATTGCCAAAGAAAAGAAAGGGAAAATCCCATTGACTTAACATTAGCACCACATTATTAGAAGCTGACTGATCCAAACACATATTCTTTATTTCTGATTGCCTTTTAAAAAACACTTTGCCCTAAAGTGATATCGTAAAACAAATAAAAGGGGGAAAATGAGACTGAGTGTGCTGTCAGCAGATAATCGGGACTTTACTGTATGTTCAATATTCTTTTCAAATTTGCAATTTTGAGCTCATCAGTATTTTTTATTATATTTAATAAACTTAGTAATTTTAAAATTAAACTAAGAAAATACTGATGCTAAAAATGAAAAGTTTTAAAAAATCTGATTGGAGAATAGTAATGAAAAATTCATGCAAGTTTTATGAAATTTTGTATAATGATTCAATCGCCTCTTTCCCCCATTGAATTGAAATAGGAAACAGTTTACTTCAATAAGAAACAGAGAATCTATGTTGCAACACTCATACATAAATTTGTTTTTATGCCAGTAAAAAGAAATTTAAATCTGAGCTAATAAATCAAGAATTGAATATTACAATTGTATACAAGTATGTTTTAAATATTGCTCTAAAAATCCTTACTTCCAAAAATTGCCTTTATAAGTCCTTATTTTATAATTATTTTTAATCAATATTTTATTTACTTTCATTGTTTGGTGAGAATTTTTTTTTAGTATTTTAATATTGAAAGTTTTCATTCAAAATTAAATATGGCATAATGAAGAGATTTCTAATATGATTAGAAATTCAATAAAGTTTAAAAGTGGGTAATAATGCAGCAAACACATAATTAAATAAGGCATGAAGCAATTTCTAATGTGATTACATATCTAAATGTTTAAAGAAAGAAAAGTTTAAGGCCAGTGATGCTGGAAAAAAGAGTTTAAAATTTATTATTTTAATCTGAAATGTGGCAAGAATTGTGTGTTATTTTGAATTTCGTTGATAAAAATCAATCACAGGTTACTGAATTTCATTTAAAATGACATTATTTTATTTAATCAGTTGATTAAAAATCGCTCAAAGTTTTTTGCAATTTTGAGCACGTTCCCTTAAGAATGATTTTATTAGAAATCGCTCAAGGGATTGGATGAACTCTTAAATGAGTTGATTTCATCCATATATGAATTGTTACAAATTACTCAAGAGCTACTGGATTAAATCTAAAATGACTTAATTTCACTCAAGTATGAGTTGGTTACAAATCACTCAAGTGCTACTGGATTTTACCTTCAACGATTTGATTTCACTCAAGTATGAGTAAAATAGAGATCACTCAATCATGAGTTGCTTAAAAGCAACTCATTCACTCGAGTTGTTTCAGCTCTTTATGAGAAGCTGACTTTCAAATCATGAGATGAGTGGATTTCGGCTCAACTTGAGTTATTTTGGCTCTTTCGTTTTAAGAGTGAAGACACATCAACTTTAATATAATTCTTTAAAGATAATTTTATAGCGCTTCGTTGGTAGCTTCTTAAAATATCCCAGCAAACACGGAGCTATCGGTAAGCAATCGGCGCTATCCCGGACGAATCTAGTGGAGCTTTTTCACCCAGCTAACCTTATAGCATTTGGTCAGAAATCTGGTTCATCTGAACAAATTGTGTTAAAATTAATCTAGTGTAATTATGTGTTATTTTTAGAATTTTGGATTCTAGGTAATTAGGGTGGTCTTACCACGTATTTCGTACAATTAGTACGTAGGTCACATATATTTGCGGTAATAGAGTGTCGAAATTTAGCGACAACAGTCCGAAATGGTTTGTGTAATATAACATACGAGTATGTCAAACGAATTTGGCTGATACACTGCCGTGTGTCTAGATTAGAAAATTATTAAAATATCTCAGTTTGTTGATTTTCTGTAAGCAAGTAAACGCTATTGGTTTACAGAGGAAGTCTATGGGAATTTCGTTAAATATTAGAGCTATCGCAAAGGGGGCGTCACTTTTGGCGACTAAATTTGCCACCAAATTTGACGATATTTCGCCAAACTGGCGACAAACTTAGCGGTATTTGGTGACAGAACAGAGCACCCACCTATTGCAAATTAAAATTTTGCCTAATAGACGTAATGTTAAAGTAAAAATGGACACTACCAGGTGGGTAATTAAACGATTTTCGATTTTTTTTATTCCCTAGTTTTATAGTGTAAACGAACTTCGCACCTGACCTGAAGTTTGTAGCTGCAGTAGATATATGAGTTTTTTAATGAGCTAGCCAGTCAGTCAGTCAATCAGTGTTAAAATTATCGATTATCAGACACTTTAAATGTCATTATCTCGGAAACTAATTAAAGCGTTAATTATTAAATATAGGATTCTAGATAATTAGGGTTTCCTTACTATGTATTTCATATAACAAGCACGTAGGTCACATATATTTACATTAATAGAGTGTAGATTTTTGCGAAAACAAGTCGAAATGGTTCGTATATTATAACACTCGAGTTTTTTAATATAACTTACAAGCTCGAAATTTTTCATTAACAATAACTTCACGATCAAGAGAAATAGCTCTATTTTAAAGAAACTCACTTCTGGGGTGCTATTAGCATTATAGATAATTTTTGCATCTTTCTATTCTAAAAAAAGTAAGTAACACTGTAACCGCCGCTGTTAATAAATTTTTTGGTGACTGGAGGTCTTTCTTCTCTTATATTAAGAAAATTACTGCATACAAAAATATGAAAATGGGTAATGCCATTTTCTTTATTATACCATCGAAAAGTGCATAAAATTATGCATACAATTGAACCAAATTTTTTGTGAATGTTTTTGGCTTTGGTCAACAGATCCTCTTTGAATTTGGAAATATTGCGTGGTAAAGGGGCTGTGTGATAGCTATTTTTGTATACTTTTCTTGATTTTTCGTAGTTCTATTGTCCATCTGTGGCTCGTGCAGCGGCGGGAACTCGCTTCCTGGTAAGCCGGCTATTCGCAAACAGCTGATAACAGTATAATAAGGAAAAACTAATAATTTTAACAAATATCCCCAGCAAACACATACCTTTCGGCACACGATCGGACCGCAGCTGGCACTGTCGGTTAAGTGTCGGCATAGGCTCAGTGGTTTCGGTGAAGCGTCGGCAGCATGTCGGCAATTGAAACATAAGAATCTGCTTTTTCGCCTGCCGGTTACCGTAATCGGTCCCCTTATGGTTATATATCGGCAAGCGACTTACGCCGGCAAGTGACGCAGGACCGATATGTGATTTCTGATAGTGGCCCGATCAGATTTGTCAACACCGGACCGAATTCGGAATTTTTAGTCTTAGCCGACACTTTTTTGTCTTTTTCGTAGTTCAGTTTGAGTTTCAGTTTTGATAAAATATGTATATTTCATGTATTTCATATAAAATTCTAACAGTGATAAACAAAATAAATGTCAAAAATAGTCTATATTTATTTATTTAAAAAAAGTTGTTGTTGAATTCATTTTAAAAAGGACTTACAATTATTTGAATCATCAAAAGAGTTTTTTAAATTGCTCCTTAAAATTATTATTCATTATAAACTTAATCGTAGAAAAAAAATATTCATAAATTAATTGAACTTATTTTCTAGCTATTATATTCATTTTAAAAGCAATAGCTATGTATCTTATTTTATCTAAAAATCAAATTATTAAAAAAGTGTTTAAAATTATTTTACAAGCTATAAAAATATTAAAAAAAAACTACCCAACTTTTTAGCATTAAAATTTAAAGGAAAGATTCAGAACTATCACACTTCTAAAAAAAAAAAAAAAAAAAGATAATTAATATTTCTATTTTATTTGATGATTAAGAAATGTTGATCATTATTACTACATAATTACTAAAAATATATTCTACATTATATTATCAAATTACAAAAAATGAACTCTTATTCTAATTAAAAGTAATTAATTACCAACTTATTTTTTTATTAAAATTACTTTTTCTATGTTACAAATATATATTTCTTGAATTAACACATTTAATTACATTATAATTCCTAAAGAGAAAATTGTATTAAGAGAAAAACCTCTGAAATTCACTTATTTTGTTTAATAAGCATTCTTAAATTTATAAGAAATATTCAGAAATATCCCCCATTTAATGTAGTCTTCCAAAAGAAAAAAAAATATATAAATTAATATTTTTATTTTATTTTTTAATTAAAACTATTAATAAGTAACAAATTAATATTGGAACTTACTCATTAAATATATGTTCTATTTTAAATCATCAAAACGACATAAAATGAATTCTTATTCTAATTAAAAGTTATTAATTACCAACTTTATTTATTGAAATAAATTTTTCCATGTTAAAAATATATATTTTGTAAATTAACGCAACGCATGTAATTATATTATAAATTCTAAAAAAGAAATTTGATTAACTGAACAAAACCTCTAAAAAAATTGTTTTAATTGTTAATTATTCTTAAATATATATATATTCTTAATTATTCTTAATTATATCTATATCTTAATTATTCTTAATTATATCTATATCTTAACTATTCTTAAATTCGTTTGCTTTAACGAATTCGCTAAGGTATTTATTTCATTCCCTTAAATATTAAATTAACTTTTAAATACACGCGTGTAAGACAATTACAAATAATTAAATAAAAAATAAAATAAAAACACTTCAAAATTCAAATATTCCCATCTACCACTTACCTTCAACGACAACCAATACTTATCGATATGTCTTCCCCTTATGACCCCATATAATCCCCCCTGATCAAGTCTCAGTGGCTGAGTGGTGAAGGCGTCTACTTCCTGTTCCTTGGTACGATGGATCAACCCCCCCCCCCCCCTCTCCCAACGCTGAAACACGTTCCTTCCAAATATACATTCCACGGTGGCTCATAGATGGCGCCATCAAAACAGATTTTTTTTTTCAATTTATGCTGGTGTCGGGCAGCGGCCGGCATTCATATGGATAGCTATCGGCGTGCTGTCGGCATAGCTTTCTGCCGATACCGGACCGGCTACGTGCCTCATGAATTCGCGCGGCGTATCAAAAAAGATACGGAACCGGTAGCGGCAACCGGTATCGTACCAATAACGCCGGTAGTGGCAAGCGGCTGTCTCCCGATTGCTTACCGATAGCTCTGTGTTTGCTGGGTCATGATCTATATTAACTCGTTTTTAGTCCGTTTAATTGACTGAAGCAGAAAATCAATGTTAGTATAGTATTGAACTAATAATATTGCAGTATTAACATGTGTAACTAGTTTTTGAAATATTAAGGTGTATAAGATAGAAGAAAGTTTTGGGATTAGCACATCCAACTAGTTTTTCAAAATTATCGTTAGAAATTAAATCTCACATCTTTTGAGAGAGGTCCAGTTCCTCCATTTTTCTTCCACTCCTTCATATAATC
This sequence comes from Maratus speciosus, assembly GCA_963932465.1. Lineage (NCBI taxonomy): Eukaryota > Metazoa > Arthropoda > Arachnida > Araneae > Salticidae > Maratus > Maratus speciosus. Next base: position 28,049,446 of record OZ010800.1, read on the forward strand.
CTTGCAGTTAGAGGCGTATGGTGGCGGAAGACTTTCTTTTCTTTCCTGAAAGTAAGGAGCAAATAAATTAAATTAGGAAAGAAAAATCATTCATCTACGATAGATTACTAAACACTTCCAACGCTTCCAGGATATTGTAACGAAACGTCACATTTTAATAAAGGCGAAAGAAGTTAAAAACATAGAAAAGGCTAAACTCATTTCAAAACCAGATTTCGGCAATTACTATCCATAGCTGAAAGGGTTCTCGAATTCCTTTGAACATGGCTATACATGATCTATATATCTCTATGTAAGCTACGTAATGTGCTAAAATTTAGTTACAAAAAGAAAAGCCGAATGCCAAATTCACATTCAGAAATTTCAGTCAATAGATGGAAATACACTTGGATAAATTTGTGCTACCCTGTATATTTTTAATATATAGCTTTTTAATACGCATTATCTTAATTTTAAGAAAAATCAGAAAAAAACACTTAACACAACTGGAGTCATACTTTCAGAAATTACCATCAACAAACAATAAGGTATTCATTTTTTGGGGGTCAATATAAATTTATTTCCTTTTTATAAACATCCTTTTTGTATATTAAGTATGTTTCACTTGGATAACTATATCTCAATTAAAATATCACCGTGCAGCAATTCAGGCGACTACACTGTAAACTTTCTCACTCTTTTGTGTTGTGCTGGGTATGACATATAGAATTTATACCTACCTTGTAGCATGCAAAAATTTAGTTAAATGTAAAAACGCACATATTAAATAAAAACTCACTTCAAGCATTTATCTCTCGCAGACAGTACTGTACCCGAAATTTTTTGTGAGTCACTGTAAAAAAATGAAACTGTTATGCACGTATATTTTAGAGTAAGCATCTTATAGTACATCCCAATAATATGAACAAATTTCATTCTGTTTAATATAATGCAATCTTATAATATACTACAAAGACAATTATTCCTGTAGCAGTGATGGAACAGTGGCGCAGCGATTCGGGAATTGTCACCACTAAAATTTAATAGTATTCTTCGCCTTGAAAAATAGTAGAAATTATGTGCTGAAATTAGTTCAAGAATACTAATAAAAATTTGCAGTGCCAATTAATTATCTACTGCTACACTGTTCCATCACTGCTGTAGAGCATTGTGTAGCCTAATCATTGTGTTTGACTCTGTAAATGAATGATAAATGCTTAACATTTCACATTCTACTTAAAGCATATTTTTCTGCTACTCTAGATGGATACCAACATTATTTTGTTCCAAGTAGTATAACAACTGTAAAATGAACTCAAAATAGTTTTCTCCATACATCATAATTCAATGTGACTTTTAAGTATCCATGTTGTCGTGAATTTGACTTATTGAACTTTATTTTTTATCAAATGTATTGAGAGAGGGCAGCTCAATGCAGATATATCATCTGATTAAATGAACAGAAATATCCCTCCCCCCCTCTCTCTCGCTCGGAACAGAGTGTAATAAATTTTTTGAGCGGGATTGAAAAATGTGTCGAAATGCTTATCGGCACAAAAATTGAAAAGCAATAAACTTGAATTTCAATAAAACGATTTTTATTTATTTTGAGAAGGATATTATTTGCACGCGTTGACAGGCAGGTACATAAATTTTTCGCAAGTCTTTCGCGAAAGTATCTTTATGTAGTTTTAATGCTCCTGGCAATACCTTGTACCCAGCTACTTTGTATCCACACATTGTTGGGTTTTCCCCTCTTTTATCGGTCACTTCGCATACTACGAAGTTTTCAACTATGGCTGCATGCTGAGAATTTTTCTTTCGATATAGTTATTTGCAGAATCTTGCTTTATTCAAATTTTTAGGCAAATGTATAGCGCTACGTAATGGATTAACTTGCAATAGTATGTAAATGAAATGTTTGCGGCAGTTATGTTTCATGGAGTAGCTCTATTTCTTTTTTAGAAACCTGCGTAACATGTTGTTACTATTTAAGATTATATGTATGTCCATTGTCTTGCTTTTCTTATTCAACAGCTATTAAAATTCAACATTAAAGAGCTGGTGTCTGTATTTGTGACTTTTAATAAAAAAAGAAAGCTCAACGTGTCTTGAGCTTTTAAGAACTCACTTCAGTCACGGGAAAAAAAGAAAACTCTAAAGTAAAGTCTATGGGGTGTTATTTTCAAATTTCTTATATTTTTGACTGATTTTTTGCATAGGACAGCTGAGGACGATCTACAACCGGCTAGTTTTTACTCTTCCGATTTTGGTTGTAGTTTTGTATATTATGATAATTTCAAATTCGGAACCGGTTCTGAAAGTGAAAGAAATTTTTAAAAGAAAATCTGAATCCAAAATCAAAAAAGTAAAAACTAGCACGGTTGTAGAACATCCTCAGCTATCGTATGCAAAAACAATTATTCAAAAATATTAAAATCAACGCGGGAAAATTGAAAATAACTCCCCCATATATTTTACTTTAGCGTTTTCCTTTCTTCCCGTGACTAGCGTGGATTCTTTATCAGCTGGTACTGACTTTTTCACTTCTGTTTTTTATTATGCTCTGACCTGAGTTTAAGTTGTTTAATCTCGACGAATTTGTTACTGGTTATGGGCCGGATTAATAATTATACCGGCTGTATTGTCGAGCGTTCTTTTTTCTTACCTACAATATTATCCTGTCAAACAAGCTTCATTTTCCTGCTAAATGAGGTGTTTCTTGTTCTTGTTTTATGTAAATAGTTCGTTCTCCTGACGGCTTCATCATTGTTAACACCTTTATGGAATGCCAAATAGTGAGTTTTCTTTTCCGGATACCGACGGATGTTTCCATATCTGTTAACCCGTTGCGCATGAATTCAGTAACTAGAGGAAGTTCTACTGCTATGCATGAACTGCATTAATATTACATGTACAGAGTTCACTTATACATATTACACGTAGGACTTTTGTGGTCTACGTTTTTAAATTTTATTTATAGAATTCTGCCATAACACAGTGAACTCTAATAAAAGTAAGAAATGTTTATTTTAAATTTGATTATTTGCTGACATAAATGTATTATATATATATATATATATATACATACATATATATATACATATTCACTCAGTAATTAATCCAGTTTATTTATATTATAATGAGTGACATTGAATTATTAAACCCTGACAACTACGCGAACGTTGTCAAGGAATTTGTAAGTCTTCCTTAAGGACCGTGGTTGGTTGGGATTTATTGATGGTACAGAAAAAATATTTGAAGATAGTGCAAAATATAAAGATAAGAGGGACTATAATTTATGAAGTGACAGGACAATTAGTTATATATATTTAAATGTATCTCCAGACCTTAGACCACTACTCGCAGAAACAACTGATGCCAAGAAAGCACGGGGAATCCAAACAGATAATTGTCGCTCTAAAACTAGTGATGTAGTAATTTCCCTGCTTGATGCATTTTTCGCTGCCAAGTATAAAAAGAGGGAAGGAATTGTTTTATTTGCTGCCAAATTGCGTACAATTATGAAACAATTGAAAGAACGGGTACACCCATTAGTGGACCTTTATAAGGCTTTTCAGCTAATTCGTTTTATACCGGACGAAATCCATATACTGACGGGTGTTTTAAATGTTATTCCATATTGAAAGGTCTACATCTTAGAAGACAACCGCTTTCAATATCGCAATATGGATAAAACAAATGTTGCATTTAAATCTAAATTAGAAACTCCCACAAGCAAAAATATGAAACACCATAGTATAAGTAGCAGTAAAGATAGTTCTACTCCCTTGAAATGCGATATTGTTTGTAGCAAATGTAAAAAGTGCGGGCATATTGCACCAAATTGTACTATAAAACTCAATAAAGGGATGAACAGAGAACGGTAATTGCTCAATAACTAATTGTGCCATAGAGCAGTTTTGCAAATCAAAGCTCTGTTAAAGTGCCGAAGTGGTTTTTTGATACTGCTATATCAAGGCTTTTTTTAAAGACTGGAGTTTTATCTTCACATACAAAACGGTCAAGGGGACTGACATGTCTGTTGCTATACGGGACGTTAAATGTACCGTTTTAGATATCAGAACAGTAGATATGTGTTTTTATGAAACGGGAAAGCGGCAAAACTTGAAACTAAAAAATCTCCTGTATGCACAAGCCTAAACTTAGATGTAATTTAATGTCAGGATTTATAGCCCTTGACAGCATTGAAATGTTTTCTCATGTAAAAATGGTGGTTTACATTGATCTAGACAAATGGGAGAAAAAAAAAACTTACGGCCATAAAAACAAACGGCTTTTTGAATAGCAAGGCAGTATATCCCAACTTAAAGACAAAAAGTCTTCTATATCACAGACTCAAAAATGTGTAGGTGATCTAAACGAATAACATAATATATACTGTCGTACTAATATGAAGTGCACTTTAAACACAAGTATATATGGTGCAGTTCATGGTTTGCCAAATTTCAAGGAAAAATACATGACTACTTGAGAAGTTTGCAACATCTCTAAGTTCCGAAGAATCTCGTTCAAAGCCATAGGCAAAACACGCTCTAACACAGCCCTCGAACTGATTCATTCTAATGTATGTTGACCCCTTTCTGACGAAGTCAAACGGATAAGGTAGACATTTTGTGAGCTTTATTGACGACAGTAAAAAAAAAAAAAAAAAAATGTTGTTTACCCATTTAAACAAAAAAATAATGTTTTCGAAAGCTTAAAACGGTTCCAAAAAAGGGCAGAAATATTTATGAACCTCAGGATAGCAAATCTTAGATGTGACAATATAGTATGCCGTAAATATGCCAGTAAGCCTTCAGTAGATGCCTTGAACATTAAGGGATAGGGTAAGTGGGGATAAAGATGCACACCAGACAAAAACATGCTTCCATCTTGGAGCAAAGATACGTCCAAGTTTCATATGCGGGGCTTTGCCTGATCGTTTTAGCTAGATGCAAAGCTTTCCACAATTACGTTATGGAAAGCTATATATTTTTTCTAAGTTAGTACTGTAAGAAGTATGATAGATACTTAACTAACATAATCTACTAAACTACTTTTTTCTCTTTTCTAGTTAAGTTTTTTAAAATGTAGAACGTAGGTACCTACCTACTTTTTAAAATAAATATTCTTAATTCATGAAAGAATTTTGTTTTAAGACTTAACACTTAACTCATGTTAGCGGTGTCACAGACAACTGTTATATTCAGCTTTTACAGATTAACTTGAAATTTTCTGTTTAAATGTTGATGTTAGTGAAATTTTTATTCGTTTGCAAAAATAGTGTCGATAGAGACTCCTAAATAAGGGAATTATAATAGGCCGTTACGTACAGTTTAGTACATAAACAGTATATTTTATGTCACTCAATTTTTTTATTCATTTTACGATCAAGAGGTCTCGGAGATCGCACGCAGTATTTATGAAGCAATTTTTGCTACAGCATTAAGGGTTAACTGCTGTTTGCGGTCTAACAGACAGCTGTTTTGTTTTAATTTTTCACGGTTTAAATAGTAATTTTCAGTTTAACTATAGATACTAGTTTCACTGTACATATTTTCTCGTTTTGGGTCTAGCATTAATGCTAGAAGCTTCTGAATAGGTTCGTTTTAATTACAGTTGTCCTGCACCTAAAGTTTAGCACAGAAACCGGTTTCCATATTACAGGCTTTTACATAAGTCGTTCGTTTTATTGAAAATGGGGGAAACAACTCAGTAGATAGGCAGAAATACGCACTGGGTACCACTGCGTGTTTTTACTCCAACTAATGGGGAAATGACACGCATAGAAATATTTTTTTCTTTTTAATTTCTCACGGAATTATAATTTGACAAAATGTCTGTTGATGGTTTCACTCGCCTAAGGCTATAATGTCATATTTTAATCCGTTGTCGCTTACGTTTAAACCAATGTATTCGTTAAAAATCAAAATTTATGGAAAGTACGTATTTTTACCCCACCTACCCTGCATCGTGAATTCAGTAACGATCACACCCACGTGCAAAATGTCTCTTCGTTAAATTTCAATTGCGTGCACTTAAACGTTAGAGAAGCGTTTTTACATGACAGCAATATCAGCGAAATTTTTTGGGCAGAAGCATTACTAACTTTTGGTTATACGTAGAACAATGTCTGTCATGGTAACCAAACAATAACTCCATTTGAATACGTTGCCAGGTAAGTGATGAAAAAAAGGAAATATGTACATTTCAAAAAAGTAGATTTATAAAACAAAATGTTCTATATTATTGAAACACATGCACAAAGTTTTACCAAAGGATATACACCTAATTTAAAAAATCGTACAAATGTATTGACAAAATTTCGAAATAATAGCAGTAATTTAAGACCATTATTTGGAAAGTTCCGCATTCTGTTATTTACCATTTAAATCTGTTAGTCAAATGGGCCATTTTCTTTCGAGAAATGAAAATTTGAATGTCGTCTGAATTGCCATAGAAAGCATTATGATGCAAAATAAAATTCTCCATATTTTCCGAACGAATGAGCCAAATGTAATAAAACCTATAGAGCTGATTCCGGGTACCTAAACAACATGCTTACTTAATTTCAAGCTGATCGGATGTTTTTTGAGGCAGTTATCGCGGAACAGACAGACTAACAGACAGAAACCAAAAATTTTCGTGTGTCTACAATAAGCTTTCTCAGAAGTTTCCGCAACTAGTAAATCTGCAGATCAGGAGCCCCAACGTCAGTTCTGCAAGTCATTATACTTTAATCTCGTTTTACACTAATAAATCTTTTAATAAGTAGTTTCAACGTCAGCTATGCAAGTTATTGTCTTTTCAATCTCACTTTGCATAAAATTCAAAATCCTGTAATCCGTATTTTATTATTGTTTTAATTATATAAATAATTATGAGCATATAAAATTTTTGGAAGGTTTCGAAATCTAGAAAAAATAAATTATACACGGTAGGACAACGATATTCTGAAAATTTGATAAGCAGCTTAGTCTGGTAATTTTTTAGATGAAAAAATAAATTTCCCCTCATTTTCTCATTAAATTTAAATTAGTAATTTCATAATGATTGTTCGAATAGTTATATTATAGCTTGGATTTAGATTTACACTAAGATTTTATTAGGATAGAAAACAGTTTGAGCAAGGATTTTATGTTATATCCTAACATCCAAATAGAAATATTTAATAACTGAATCTATTACATCAGTTGAAAAATCTAATGTTTTAACTTTTTTTTGTTTCAGAAAAACAGTTTTGATGATCATATATGACAGATCTTCTCTAAATAGAATCTATAAAATTACTTATGAAAATCACTTATTACCATTAAACTAAAAGTATAACATACTAAAAGTGAAAAAAAGTGAAACATTCAAAGGCATATAAACGCCTTTTAATCCTAAATCGTTACGCCCGATACATTCACGGGCACTGTGTCCGGCCGCTACGATTAAGGAGTTAATAAACTGATGTATATGTTAATAACGCACAATCAACGAATTTAGTAAGATCAATACTGATAAAAAATATGTCATCATTTTTTTTTTAAATGAACTTAAAAAAAAATCATTAAGTTATATCCTTAGTGAAATCAGGTGCTCTATTAACCCCTTCGCGACGGGAGCCTTTTACTAAATGTTTATTACTTTGCTACCGGTTTTAAAAAACAGAAGTTTGTGCCTATTCAAATCGGGAAAATGCTCGGATTAAATAAGACAAATTTTACTGTAAAATTTTACTGGTGAGGATAAACGAGGATCCTTAGGCCTATTTCCGGGACGTATACGTGTCGCTCGTCCCCAAGGGGTTAAAAGGGACATCTGTGAACCTGAATTATTTTATTCAATCGTTTTATAATTTTCAAAATACTCTCTTTCCATATTCTCATATTATTTTAATTACAAGAAAGAAAAATCATGCGTGAAGCATAGATTATGAAACACTGCCAAAATACGTAAACAAAACTTCGCTGTCCCATTCTTTTGTGCAGCTCTGTATATTATGTACATTTTTGTATACATTCTACATATTATCCTAAAATTTAATTTAGTTAAAAAAGCATATCGAAAAAATAAATTTCCCCATTAGTAATTTCTACCAATAGACTGAAACGTACATGTATTCTTTTTTATAGCCTTGTATATTACGTGAATATTTTTACACGCCACATATAACATTTAAATTTAATGCAGACATAACACCTCTTAAAACTACTGAAATTTCCGGGAAAACACATTTCCGGGAATTACTATGTATAGGTGACTGTGTATCCTGCATTTGCACAGCTCTGCATATGATTCTATTTAAATTTTGAAAACATCGGTTAGTATACTAAATGTGGCTGAGCTTAAAAATGTATAACTCAAAAAAAAAAAAAAAAAAAAAAAAAAAAAAAAAAAAAAAAAAAAACTGAAGAATTTTGTGCTTTTTTTCATTAATACTTACGAATTCCTTTGTGTAGCCCTGTACGATAGTATATCAATAAGTTTTTGCCCTCACATAGAAATAATTGAATGAAATTTATGAAATTGCTGCATTGTATTAGTCCTTTTCTATATAGTCACCGTGCGGAGTAACACATGTCTGTAAACGGTATTTCAAAGAGAGGGGGGAGGGATGTATTCCAGGAGGCGCGAAACTAGATCCAGAGGGAGGAATTTTTCTAACTTTTGCCGACCCCCATATGCGATATATTGTTGGAAAGGCCTGTGACCACTTATTCATGTTATGCACTACCGAACCCCTCCCCACAAATTTACCTCCTGCGGGGCATGATTGATTTCCGCAAAATTTATGTCCCCAGGAGGGCAAATTTGCGGAGGAGAGGTTCGGAGGTCATAGCGTGAATACTTAGTCACAAGCGTTTCGAACAATATGTCACGCGTGGGGGTCGGCAAAAGTTGGAAAAATCCCCCCTTTGGGTCTACTACAGCACCTCCTGGAATAAATCCTCCCCCCTATCTTTGAAATTCGGTTTGCAGGAATGGGTTATTCCGCATGGTGACTATATAGAAAAGGACTAATACAATGTAGCAATTTCATAAATTTCACTCAATTATTACTATTTGAAGGCAAAATCTTATTGATACACCCTCTATAATATCTATATAATATTTACACACCACATAGTAAGCAAAAATTTAGTTAATCTTAAAACCTCAGTAATGTATTTGATTCCATAATGTTCGAAATAGTTCAATACAATTAACACATTGACGACGGGCAATTTTTTATTAAATCTGGGTTTAAAAAAAGTAGAAGTTCCTCCCTCATCTGAAAGCATTTCCGGAATTTGTTTCAGAGATACGTTTTCAAGTTTATGCATCAGTGAATATCTGTCAATGTACGGATGTATTATATAATGTTTTAGAATTAAATGGACAACCCAAAGAGTACAAAAGTGACACCTGTCGCGTTGTATCCAGCCAAGTCTAATATCTATGTATGTGAAAATGTAAAATAATATGGAGCTTGATCAAATTCCGCGCATTAGTTTTTGAGATACAGCTAGCACAAAAATAGTGAAAAATGCAGCATAACTGGGTCACCTCTATGGAGACTAACACCAAAGCCTAATGAGGAACAACTTACGCCAACGTCCAAGTTAATCTGAAGTTTGATAAGAATCCGTGCATTAGTTTTAGGTAGCTTTCATTACAAAACGCTACCTTTTGCAGCCATTCGGGGGAAAGCGATTTCAAAAAATTTTGGTATATTTTCATCGATCATGACCCCCAGACCCCGAAACTACCTCCGTTCAAAAGTTGATATATATATATATATATATATATATATATATATATGATATTTGTCACACTGTAACTCTCGTATTTATGAACCGATTTGGATGAAATTTCGTGTATACATAGTACATACCAATGTCTCGACCGAGTTCGTTGGCCAGCTTCATCCGTCATCCTGTTTCAAAATGACGGCCATTTAAAAATTTTAAAAAAATTTAAAATTTGAAATGTGGTACCAAAAAATTGAAAATTAAAAATTATTTTTTTCTTATGTGTTTGACCTTGATACAAAGATTCCGGAGCAGTTTTTGTTTCGTTTATATCTTAAAAAATGGCTGCGTTATAGCACTTTGAATTTATAGCGTGGCTGACATTTTGAAACGACCTGATATTTGTCACGCGATAACAGGCGTTTTTATGAACCGATTTGGATGTAACTTCGTGTATATATAGTGCATACCAATGTCTCGACCGAATTCGTTGGCCAGCTTCATCCGCCATCTTGTTTCAAAATGGCGGCCATTTAATTTTTTTTATGTAAAAATTTGAAATATGGTACCAAAAAATTGAAAATTAAAAATTATTTTTTTCTTATGTGTTTGACCTTGATACAAAGATTCCGGAACAGTTTTTGTTTCGTTTATATCTTAAAAAATGGCTGAGTTATAGCACTTTGAATTTCTAGCGTGGCTGACATTTTGAAATGACCTGATTTTTGTCACGCGATAACAGGCGTATTTAGGAACCGATTTGGATGTACCTTGGTGTATATATAGTACATACCAATGTCTCGAACGAGTTCGTTGGCCAGCTTCATTCGCCATCTTGTTTCAAAAGGGCTGTCATTTAAAAACAATTTAAAATTTAAAATTTAAAATGAGGTATCAAAAAAATGGAAAATGAAAAATATTTTTTTTGTATGTGTTTGACCTTAATACAAAGATTCCGGAACAGATTTTGTTTCGTCTATATCTAGAAAAATGGCTGAGGTATAGCATTTTGAATTTTTATTGTGGCTGACATTTTGAATCGACCTGATTTTTGTCACGCAATAGCAGTCGTATTTATGAACCGATTTGGATGTAACTTGGTGTGTACATAGTACATACCAATGTCTGGATCGAGTTCGTTGGCCAGCTTCATTCGCCATCTTGTTTGAAAAGGGCTGTCATTAAAAAACAATTTAAAATTTAAAATTTAAAATAAAGTATCAAAAAATTGGAAAATGAAAAAGATTTTTTTTTATTTGTGTGACCTTAATACAGAGATTTCGCAGCAGTTTTTGTTTCGTCTATATCTTAAAAATTGGTTAAATTATAGCACTTTGAATTTCTAGCATGGCTGACATTTTGAAACGATCTGATATTTGTCACGCGATAACAAGTGTATTTATTAACCTATTTCGATATAAGAAGGCATGTCGATATTATATAGCAATGTCTTGCCCAAGTTCGCTGGCCAGCTTTATCAGCCAACTTGTTTCAAAATGGCGGCCAGTAATTAAAAAAAAATATTTAAAGTAAGGTGCAAAAAAAATTAGAAGTTGAAAAAGGTTTCTTTCTTCAGTATTTGACCTTGATATAAGAATTCCAGCGCATTTTTTGTTTTGAATTTATCTTAAAAAATGACTCAGATGTAGCAGTTTGAATTTCTAATGCGGGTGACATTTTTAAAAATCTGATTTTTTGCCTGCGACAGCACTCGTATATATCAAACGATTCCGATGTGAGTGAGCATGTGCACAGGAATTACTAAGGTCTCGACCAAGTTCACTGGTTAACCTCATCCACCTTGTTGTCTTAAAATGGCAGGCACTTCAATGTATCGCCGAATTTGGCAACCAAATATAAGTTATTTTAAATAAAAGCAGCTTGGATAAAGCTGACTAATTTCGCTAAATTCTCATTCATAATGATTTAGTATTAATAAAAATTAGTATTGAATCTCCTATAATCGGTTTCCACTAAATTGAGCTTTGTGTGTTCGAATAATATAAGCAGGTTTTCTAAAAATAAGGAATATGAAAGCTACCTCTTCCTTCCGGCACTGGCCGGAAGGACTTTTTGAGATATAGCTATTGCAGTAATCATGGAAAACGCCGGATAGTAGTGCCACCTGTCGGGCGATTTGCACCAAAATATAATTAGGACCGATTAACTTCAAGGTATACCAGAACCTGAATTTTGATGAAAATCCGTGCATTAGTTCTTCAGATAGAGCTATCTCATAGAAGCGCCACCTATTGGCTGATTCACACAAAAATATAATCAGCGCCAATTCATATCAAAGCACGCCTGAATCTGAAGTTTGACATAAAGCTATTGGCGAAATTGTGAAAAATGCATCATAGCAACGCCTCATGTTGGGCGGTTTGCACCAAAAACTAATCAGCACCAATTTATATCAGAGAATAACTGAATATATATTTTTTATAATATTGCATTAATTTAAAATTTGTGTCACAGCAGCCATACAGAAAGACAGACTCACAGACCGACATTTTCTAAAAACAGTCAAATCGTGTTCAGGACCTTCTAAAGTGTAAATATCCGACGAAAACCGAACATCTAAAATTTTCACGAACCCATTAGTTTCTTTTTTGTAAAGGCGTAAAGACTGAAGAAAGCAAAAATACGAGTATTTTTCTTCAAGAAAATAAAATTATAGAGCACATATTTTACATGATATTTGTAAAAGTAATCAACCCCCTGTTCATAGAAACCTAAAATCAATTTAAAATAAAAACAAGAAAGAAAAATCATCCGCTAAGCATAGAATATGGAACACTTTCCAAAACTTCCTGAATTCTTTAACAAAACTTCGTTATTTTGGGAAATAAGATAACATTTTAGATAAGTAAACATTTTAGAAAGCAAATTAAACATTTGAAAATGTGATTTCAGCAGTTACCTTCCATAGCAAATTATGTATTCCAATTTTTTTAAACAGCTGTGTATTTGATTTGTAGGCTGATATATATATTACATAATAAGAAAATTTAGTTTACCAAGAAAACGCATAAAAGGTTGAAATTTCTCCTTCAGCAATTTATACTAATAGATGGAAGCATACTTGAACACTTTTGTTCTGCCGTCTAGTTTACCTAGTATCTTTATTACACGCAACTATTTAGCTAAACTTTAATTCAAACTAAATCACTCTTAAAACTACTGAAATCACATTTGCAGAATTTATCATCTATAGACGGCTATGCATCTAATTATTTGCGTGCCCTGTATATCATTTTATGTATATTCTACAAACATTTCTTAGTAAACTAAATGCAGTTTAGCGTAAAAATAAATAACACATTTAAAAACCACCACCTAAATTTTAATTTAAATTAAAACACTCTTAAAACTACTGAAATCACATTTCCAGATATTATCCATATAGCCCATTAGCCGCTCATCCATAGACGGTTATATATTCAATTCTTTGCTTGACCCTGTATATCATGTTATCTATATTCGACAAACATTTATTAGAAAACTAAATGCAGTTCAGTGTAAAAACGAATAACTCCTTTTAAAACCACCTTTAAGCAATTTACGTTCATACTCAGTAACCCTTACGAATTCTTTTGTGTAGCCCAGTATATGAACTATAGCATTTACACACACCGTTTATACACACCATAAATATAGTGAAACATGAAAGTGCATATCATAATTAAAAATGCATTTCCAGCAATCATCGCTTATGTACAGTACTTCGGACGCATTGTAGTATTTGAAATATTCTGTGTGTCGCTATAAATGCTATGCACTTCTTATTATGCACGAAATAACTTATAGTAAACATCAGCGACGTAGATCAATTTCATTATATATGGAATAGTTAAACATAATTAAAATAAGATGCAAACACCCCCCCCCCCATATCATTATGTAACGGAATTCTTTTGTGTGGCCCTGTAAATGAATAATAAGTATACTTTTCACTGCATATTCTTCAGATTGCTTATTCCAGTGCACTTCATAAATGCATATCAATTATTTTATGCTTAAAAGCTTGTAACATCACGAAAAATCATTTCAAACGATTTTTCCCATTGGCCGTAATTTAACCGAATACTTTCCCTGTAAATGAACTAAACATGCTACAAACTTCATTTCTAATAGGGATTGTGGTATGGTGAATCTTAATAACATTCAAAAATTTCAGGGCAAACCGAGTATATTTACGGGAGTTAGACAGCGGACAGACGGACAGACGGCCATACAAACCGAAATCATAAACAGTTTTCAACTTCGTTGGAAAGTGTTAAAAATGAATTTCCTGCCATCATGTCTAATATACAGTACTTAGGATACAATATACTTGTCTGAAATATTTTGTGTATCCATGTAAATGATATGCCTTTCGTATTGGGCAATTCCATCGTAACTGACGTAACATTTTATCATCGAATTTTGTTTTCAAAGCTATGTAGAAAATTTACTGATAAAGCTAGAACAAATTTTTACAATTTTAAATATTTCTTACTAAGGACTTAATACCCAAATACCTACAGATTATTTCAATCGCTCTTTTAGACCCGAAAATTGCTTTTCAAAATTCTGTAACTGATGTAACATAAAATATACAAACATTTTTTCTGCCTTCATTGAAGTGTGAAAATTGTCAAAACTATCCCTTTAAAAAAGTGATTTAATGTTCTCAACAACACTAAGTAATGACAAATTATAACAGTAACTTTTTAATTAATTTTTGAATAATAAAAAAAGAAAAAAAATGGTATTTACACGTGTAACTAACGTAACATTATGACTTTACAAAGACAATAATGGTACTGAACTTAATTTGTAAACAGTAATTTATAATGCCATTTTTATAGGATTTTATTATAGAATATAAAAAAATCAAGTTTTCCAATCATACCTTAAAATTAAACATATTATAAGTTTTATTCCTGCTCCAAAATGGAAATTTTCTGTGGAATTTCCCTATTATACATGAAATTAATTACAGTAAGCCTCAGCGACGTATTTCAATTTCATTATATATGAAATTGCAAAATAAATACGCCGCAAACAATTTCCCAATAATCCATTATCTAATGGAATTGTTTTGTGTGGCCCTGTAAATAAATAGTAACTATTCGTTGCACCACAATCCAAATTTTAGTGCACTTCGTAAATGAATATCAATTTTACTATCTTTGAATGGGTGTAACATCTTTAAAATTCATTTGAAAAGGTTTTTTCCCATTAGCCGTAATGTAACGAATTCTTTTGACTGTCGCTGTAAATGAACTAAACATGATACAAACTTCATTTGAAATAGGGTTCGTGCTAGGGTAAACGTCAATAACATCCACAAATTTCAGGGCAATCCGAGTATATTTTCGAAAGTTAGAGCGCGGACAGACGAACAGACAAACCGAAGTCAATAACACTTTTCAACTTTTTTGGAGAGTGTTAATGAAAAATAATATATAAGATATTCTAAAAAGATAACAAATATACATTTATAAAAGCTGTGGGCATTAGACTTTCGTGTTTTATCTGATATAAAAATATATGAAATTAAATTGATGAAGACTAAATTGGTTTAAGCACATTGAATATCAATTTGAAAATGTATAAGAGGTGTATTAATCAGCATATAAAAAAATTAAAAAGTAATAGATAAGAAAGTTTATTAAAATAACCTTATTATTTCATATTATTAATTCTACATTTCCTTCCAATTCTTTTCTCTCTTACGAATTTTTATGTAAAGAAAATACAAGTTTTACAACATCGAGTAGAAATTTGCATTTTAATTTCCTTGTTTTATTAATGTTTGTCTATAGGAACAATATATATTCTTTCGAAAATAGCCGACTGTCTAACGCTTAAATAAAATCTCATATTATATTTTAAAACGAAAATAACGATAAAATGTATTTTAAGATTTGATTTATGCATGATATTTCCATTAAAGTAGACATATGTAATATTACTGTATGTAAAGCGAGTAAAAAATATAATTTTATATTTAAATATCTCTCAAAGTATATAATCCATTAAACACAGTATATATTATATATATATATATATATATATATATATATATATATATATTACAAATTTAAATTTTTTCGCCAAGTTTAAAAGTATTTTATATAAATTTCACTTTTTCAGTAATATTCCGTATATTATACCGACTTATTAAATTAAAACCCTAGTCTATTAATCTCTATAAGGTCCTAATCGATCAAATAATTTTTCTTCGAAATTGCGTAAATCTAAAAATGGCTCTAACTATTTATATTTCGTTATTAAAACCTTTTATTATTTAAATTCCTATTAAAATCCGCTATTAAATCCCGTTATATCATATTCCTCTCAATTCTTTATTTAACTGCTAAAATATTATTATCCCGACAATCGTTGAGCGAAGTAGTATAAATACAATCAGCTTGCCGGATACAAAAAGATTCTTCGGAGAGATTTGCTGCGGTTTTGTTGAGATATTTTTGTTTCCTTGGAAATTGTGAGAGATTGTAAGTTGCTCAGTTTTTGAAAATAACCGTACGTCTAAGACAGATATTTAGTGAGTTTACGAATGTAATAAGAGTCTGGTACAATAATGAAGCGAAAAGGATTTCGAACTGTGTATGGTAAAATTTACGAGTATGTACCATCGCATCGAAATAAGCAGAATTGTGAATTATGTGTGTAAACAACCGAGAGATGGAACAGCTTTTAAGCTAATTTTGATGTGAACGAACTTTACTCTGTTTTGATGAAATCCACCGATGATATCGGTGGAGTGGAGCATTTACACCTTAATAAAACTTTTTTTTAAATTTAAATTTTATTTTTTTTTCTTAAATTATGAGAAGTTTTATCATGCGATTTTGTTTACAAATAATATGGTTAGCCATCACAAAAAATTTAAATATTTTAACTGAATAATAAAAAAAAAAAAATTCTGAAAATGTGTCCCGGACCCCTTTAAGCCCGCTAACTATATATCATTCTTATAGAATTTCAAAGTTTCCTTATTATCATCATTTGTTACCACATTATTATCATTATATAAATTCAATTTCTCATCGTAATCAACTGTTACCAAATCATTCTCTTGCTGTAATTTATTCATATCTACAGTATGAAAATGAAGAGATTTTTCATTATGTATGGATATACTCTTATTTATAATTTTATTTCCGTGTCTTACAGTACAATTTTTGCAGTCTATAGTTAAATTAAATTTAGAACATTCTTTTAAACCCAAAATAGGATAATCCAAATTAGTATTACACACTAAAATGTTAACATATATTTTAAATTTTACCCACTTTAAGATAAATATTACATTTTTTATTTATATGTAGCAACCCTTTTGCCTGACCAATAGTAGCTGTAGGTATAGTTTAAATTTTAATATCTAGTTTTTTAGCAAATTTGAGGGGTAAAATTGCAGTAGTGGATCCAGTGTCCACTATACATGGTAAATTATAACTACTGGCACATCCATACACAATTATTTGTCAAACCTTAAGAATAGTAGGTGGTGAATTGCTAGGAAGATTATCAGAGGATGTTGCATCATTTCTAAATAAACACTCTTTTTCCCAATAATATGGGTTATTTACACCTTTATTTGTGGATATTCTACATGGTCTAGAAGGGTATGGGTTCTGAAAATAAATTTGAAAATTTCTAGACCCTTGACTTTGATATTGTCTCTGAGGAATCCAATTCCTATGTGCATTATTGGGCCTATTTGGCTGAAAATTGGGTCTACTTGGTTGAGTCCAAGGCCTAGAGGTCTGAAACTGTTGAAAATTTTGTGCAACAGGTTGTTGATTTATTGTTTCGCTTGAAATTTGAGGAGTGGAAACTTCCACGAATTGCTTAATAAACCGGTACCATTCAGAGGTATTATTTGGAGGGTTTACATTAATATTATTTCTATATTCTGGTTTTAATCCATCTGTAAACCCTTGTATTAGAAGGGTTTCACAAAAATGTAGTTTCCTCCCAATTCCTACATTTTTGTGAAAATAATTTTCTAAATTATCTAAATTATATAACTTTTGAGTTGCGAAATCAGAAAAATTTGAAATATTTAGTTCCATGAATTTTTCTATCAAGATTTTTGAAATCTGTTCGTAACTAGTACAATGGACAGAGTCGTTGATATAGACTTTTAGTGCTTCAGCCTTATAATACTGTGGAATAGATTTAAATTTCCACTCTACACCTTTAATTTCCCTTTACACATATCATCATAATAACTTAACAAAGTCTGAATTTCCATTCCAGTACTAGGATCAAACTCTACTAATTTAGGTTCAGTCATTATATTAGTATTACTTACAATAAAAGAAGCACTTTTATTTTCTTTCATAACTGATAAAATACTATATCAGAATTTAATAATAAATAAATAAATAATTCTCATGACTTCATAATAAATAAACTTCACAACAAATAAATAAATAAATAAATAATCTTAATACATAAATCAATAATAAGAGCAGAATTAATAACATAACAAAGGTAAAACTCACTCCATGAATGTTGCTCTCAGATCTACTATTTTACAACATATATATATATATATATATATATATATATATCATGGAAGACGATAGTATTCCGAGAGACGCCGAATTAATCCTAAAATGGTATCGCATCGTATCGCAGAATTCGTAGATGACGGAACCCACATATGCAGCTAACTAGACATTAAAGAAAACGCGAAAAGCCGCCTTTCAATAACTCAGCAAATATAGCTCTTATTATTCTGATTTTTTTTTCGAACAGTCTTACATCTGCAGTCTAATCATATTCTGAAATTTTTTACATTTCTACGTGCAGTATATTTTGAGATGTAAATACCCATTTTTAATAAAAGCGATGGTACATCTTCCTAATTCGATTTCTCGAAAATGGCCAGGGCGATTTTCTTTAAATTGATATATAATATGAATCTGTTTGAGATGTAGTGAAAAACAACTTTTCCTTTTTTCTAGAAAAACTCTTTTTATTATTTGACAATTCTGTCATTTTCGTTTCCCGTTAATGCGTAAAACGAAACCAGTCAACCATTCAGAAGAACTGTATCTCTCTGGTACTTTTCTCGTCTGTGGTTAGTGAGTAGCTTTGACGTCACATCGTAAGTGGGAGTAGTCGCGATCCATCTGACGAATGAGTGCGAAGTGCTGTGGGTTTCAATAGGTAGATAATCCACGTTTGTTTGTTTACTTCTTAGCGAGCAGAAATTAGTTATAATGATTGATTTAGTGTTTAAATTCTTCCTTTCCTTATCGATTTGCAATTACTTATTGTTCCGAAAGGAAATAAAATATATTCGTCGTCTTTTGATCTATCTTTTTCAGATTTTGAAAATACTATATTATCGCGGATGAAAGAAATTATTTCGCATGCTGATTTCACGGCATGTTGTTTTGAATTGACAATTAGCCAGGAGATATAGTACAACTAAAAATCTATTGATAATCTCTAATACATTAAAAAAATTATTAAATGTTGATAAATTTAATCAAAGAAGATAATAACGGAAATATCATTTTGTGACTTTTAATGGATCATAGTTGCTTTTATATGTTTCAGACCGTGCAGCAATACTATTTAACAAAATGTTCCCAGATAGGCTATATTAAGAAATATGCACAAAGTTAAAATTAACCACGGTTGTGGATAAAATGACCAATAAAATCTAAATATTGCAACATGGCAGAGTTTTGCATTGAAGGTACAATTTGGAAATTTTTAAATGATATACATGGGTGCAAGACCTTCAGTCTCAGAACTGATTTCAGTCTTTAAAATCATTTTAACCGATATTTAATTCTGCTCTTTATATTTAAATAATAGCTATTTACTATGAAGGGCTTTTAGTCATTTTGTTATATTGTAAGTCGTCATTTTTTGGTCAGAGTGCAAGACATAGAAGACACATTTCCTTATTTAAATTCGGTTATTCCTAATACTCAGAAATTTTTCTTGGCTTGGATGAACCTCTTGCACCATGATAATATATTAGCATAACTTGACCAGGGTGACAGCTTAATCTAATTTGTTATGCCGTCAGATTTACATATGTCTCAGCAGGGACGTGCGAAGCGGGGGGTAAAGGTTGCAGTCGCCCGGGCGCGGAACTTGAGGGGGCGTCAAATTTATTCTACAAACCTCGTCTTTTTCTTCTTTTTTGTAAAAAAAAAAAAAAGTATACTTACATATTGGTAATTTTTTTTCTCGGTGAAAGTACGAAAATTTTTCGTTTCAAAGTTATTGCATTCTCCTTTACCTCACACCGTCACCGAAATAAAAATTTATGAATAAGGACTTCTTTCTTTTCAGAACTTGTTTCAGGTTTTTGTCTTTGTCTCTTTTTTTTTTAACTTTCTTTGTTCTGTGTCCGTGCTTGTGACGATTGAATTTTAAAATCAGTCAGTTCTTTTTAGGACACCCGGTAAATATATATTAAACAAAAACCTAATTTGCAGAACAAATTAAAAAAACAAAATTTATTTCCTAAATTGTTTAAGCCCGAGAAGGGGCAGATATTAAGATATTTCATTCAATTCGTTCTACATTCAATGTTAAATTTTTGTAACAAATAAGCTAAACCAATTGAATATTAAAAAATAAAAATGAAATTCGTACAATAAAATGCTTTAAACACCTATATACTTACATTCCGTTCAAATGAAATCGAAATAAATCTTAGACTTTTTTAAAAGTTTTGTATTTTGTATGTACCTTATCATATTATGTACAATCGTCATAAACATAATGCAAAATCTGCAGTACAAATATTTACAACTTAAAAATGGAAAAAGTCTAAGATTTATTTCAATTTCATTTGAACGGAATCTAAGTATATAGGTGTTTAAAGCATTATATTGTACGAATTTCATTTTTATTTTTTATTGTTCAATTGGTTTAGCTTATTTCTTCCAAAAATTTAACATTGAATGTAGAACGAATTGAATGAAATATCTTAATATCTGCCCCTTCTCGGGCTTAAACAATTTAGGAAATATATATATATTTTTAAATTTGTTCTGCAAATTAGGTTTTTGTTTAATATGTCAAGTTTTTTAATAATTACTGCATTCAGACAAACACATTTCAAATTAATAGAGGGTATCATCATCAGGCCTTAATTTGTGCGATATCGCATCACAAATTGTGATGCAATTTACCTATGTATAATTCAAAATGTTTCACCAGTGCAGTAATGCAGGTTGTTGTAGTCTGGTCAAAAAATTAAAATCCGAACTTAAAAAATCTGCTTGAAAATGTCAATTTTTTCCCACTATGACGTCATATTCATCTTCTTTTTAATTCTTAAAAAACTATTTTAGTTTCTTCAGTTTCACCTGAAAATCATTCAACTAAAAATAGGCAAATTATTATTACGGCTTTTGAATTATTTACAACAATGAAGGGAAAATGTTAAATTTTATTCGAAAATGTCCGTTGATTCTCAATGGAAAAAAGCGAAATTTGGAATTATTAAGAAAAATATTTGAATAATATAAATAAAAATTAGCCCATGTTACTCTCTAGATTATAATCCACCTTTATGCAAAGGCCTTTTATGATCCGTTTTTATCCTGATGTCTGGCAAATGTTTTTACACTTTGAATTTATAATATTATTAGAATTAGCAAAGAATTAAAAATGAGTGGCATCAGGGACAAAAAGGTGGGAAGAAAAAATGAAAAAGTTATGATCTTCATAGGTTCTATCTATGGGATGGGTTCTATTTATAGGATCTATGTGATCTATGTTAAATTAACATTGAGAAGTGACACTGGAAATAAATAAGTATTGCGCTGCCGCGCAATACTTAAATATATTACATTTTGTATTTGTCATGATTCTTTCCTTTTAAAATAATTTTTATGTAAGATTTAAGTTTCTAAGCATTCAAATCTTAACTTTTGGATTGTAATTCAGGATATGATGCAGATTTCCATTTCTTTAATTCCATATTGAACTTGAGCTGTACATTGGAGGAATTTCTGTATAATATAGAGCTACCGGTGAATATTTTTACTCTTTTTAATTTTAATTTTTTATTTATTTAAATACCTTTTTTTATTTGAATAAAAGCAATTTTGTTCTTCTTATGTGAATAAATTTAAAAAAAATTATAATGCTTATTTAATTTCTAATATTTACTTCTTATATATTTTGACATTTTTCTTATAAATGTGTGTCAATAAAAAGTATTGTACATTTTAATTAGCTTTTTTTTTCTAATATGTTTTTGTAGGGTTGTATGTTTTAGTTCTTGAGAAAAGTATTCTATTTTACATTTGCACTTTTTGTAAAATTTTGGCCGTTCATTAAGATTATTTTGTTTCTAAGAAAATTTAATGTAATTTGATTATGAAAGAGGACTTTTTTAATTTTTTGATCTTAAACCTCAAAAAAGTTCTGATATCAATACAAAAATCCTTAATGGGTTAAACGTTTGAGGCAGCACATTACTTTATGACTATATGAATCTGAA